>JBAMJV010002573.1:22500-50558 GCA_037951105.1 Echinarachnius parma | reverse complement strand
GGCGGATCTAGCTTTTTGCTAAGGGGGGGGGGGGGGGGGAGGGGGGGGGGGGTTGACCCAATGACGATGCGGAGCATCGTCCATGAGCCGCGAAGCAGCGATTTTTTTTTTGCCATTTTGAACCCTCTTAAAGGGATAGTTGAGTTCTGGTAAGGAGAGTACAGTTTTAGTGAAACTGAATTTTAGTAACCAAAACCTGCATCATTACATTACAAACTAATAGTTATAACTAGAAAGGAACACAAAATTACAAATGTCGTAGTAAAGATCATGTTATCATTCAAAAAGAGCCGTTAAAACGTAAGAGGGCGCTCTCTAAACACTCATCGGTTTCAACCATTTTGAATAAAATATTGTGCATGTGATGCTTTGTTGAAATAGTGATTAGATAGAGAAATAACCAACAACTATTTAAATACCTATTTTGTAACTTTTTTGAAAAGAGGAAGCATTTTTTTGAATTTTTAACGGCTGGTTCAAAATTCTCTAATAAACCCGGGGCCCCGGGTTTATTACAAATTGTTATATTTATGGATATTTCAGCCGTTTCTGAACCGATTTTGATCAAACAAAGATGATTTTATTGTTTAAATATTATGCTCTTTCAAATTTTACACTCAGTTTTTCATTACCTCACAAACCAATTAAGTAGTCTAGCGCCCTCTCTACCAAAACTCAACTTTCCCTTTAAGTTATGTCTTATTGCTAAGGGGGGTTTTGACCCAATGACGATGCGGAGCATCGTCCACGAGCCGCGAAGCGGCGATTTTTTTTTGCTATTTTGAACCCTCGTAAGTGATGTTTTTTTTGCTAAGGGGGGGGTTTGACCCAATGACGATGCGGAGCATCGTCCACGAGCCGCGAAGCGGCGATTTTTTTGCTATTTTGAACCCCCGTAAGTGATGTTTTCCACATCACATTTTCACTTGGCAGCCCAAGGGGGGGGGGGGGGGGAGGGTTTAAACCCCCTAACCCCCCCCCCCCCCCCCCCCCCCCGTAGATCCGCCACTGACCAGGAAGTTTTAATATATTTTTCACGTAGAAAACAAATAATTGACAAACTAATAAATGTTTACCCCAAAACACACACAACAACATAAACCATAATTATGCAACATTATGTGTGATCCAACAACACACAGCCAATAATGAGTCCCGAGGGAGCGAAGCGCCTGAGGGCTGGGGCAGGGAGGGAGGGGGAGGGTTTGGGAGGGGATATCTCCCTCCCACGGTAAGAAAGATTTTGCATTTATGGACTTGAAATTGTGCAATCTGGTGCATACCTAGATAGGAAATTCGGGCTTAAGATTAACTGTATCTAGGATTTGCTATATTTTTCATGAAGAAAACACATAATTGACGCACTAATAAATATGCACCCAAACTCACACATAAATATTGTATTTAGTGTCATACACAGTTCCAACATAAACCATATGGCGCATGTATGATCCAACAACATGGCCTGGGTTGAATGATGAATCCCGAGGGAGCGAAGCGACCGAGGGCTTGGGCAGATCGAGCCAGAGAAGGAGGGTTTGGAAGGGGGTATCCCCCTCCCACGGGGAAGATTTTGCATTTATATACTTGAAATGGTGCAATTTGGTGCACTGCATGCCATACCTGTGAAGGAAATTTAGAATCCGAGTTTTAAACCAAATAATAAAATGTCCATGCTCATCAGATGTTTACAACAAACTGAGATAATCTGTTCGCGCGCGAAGCGCGCAGCGAAAATTGAAAATGGATGTATAAACTAGTTTTTAAACGTAAGCTCATACATTTGATTGTGTCTTTCCCACTCTTTTTTTTTTTTGGAGGGGGGGGGGCTTTTTGGGGGGGCAAAATTGCGTTTTGCCCCCCCACTTTTTGGATTGGGGGGGGGGGGGGGGCGGCCGCCCCCCTGCCCCCCCACTTCCGGCGCCTATGAAGTTAGTTATACCACGACCGTCATGTGACATATTGCTACTTTAGTCCCACCATGGTCCCACGTATGCGAAGAAACTATTCCTCCTCGAGGCACAAGGTAAGCCAATCAGTTCAATTTCTTGAATTCTGGTTCAAGTTAGTTTACAAACTCCGCTGAAATCGAAGGTCGAGATGTATCAGTTACTGTCAGATGGGTCTGCTTCTGTTATGGCTGCAGATGTAGCAGAACTGTCAAACAGAGTGACAAATACTGAAATAGTTTATTGTGTCGCTCTTGGCGAAGAACGTTTCAATTTTGAACTGACCCATTGGGTCGAAGATCAAGTGTGTAAAGCACCCCAACTAGGTCATGATTAAGGTCACGTGCCAGATGCGACGTGAAGTCTTCTTTAGTCTCTAGAAAGTTAGTCAATTATTGTGTCCCTAATTAAAATTTGGGGTGATTTTAATTTCGTGATCATGTTTTTGTTTTGTTACAAAGTCATACTGTGTTTATCACTTCTTTGTCACACCCACCATCATCCATGTTCACAGTGGGGTTCTCTGTTACATTGTGATGATAGTATGTGTTATTCTGTCGTTATTTATACGGTATGTGTCAGATTGACTGTGGTCATCTCTGTCTCACACTGAGGTCGTGTATATTTATTTATCACACTGATTATGCCTCTGTCACATTATGACTGTATCTTTATCACTGTGTTAGTATGTATATATCACACTGTTATTGTGTTTTCATCACACTGTGATTATGTCTTTATCACATTGTGAATATGACTTAAGCAGTGTGATTATGTCTTTACACAATATTAGTCTATCTTTATCACACTGTGATTATGCCTAGCTTTACTGTGAGTATGTCTTTATCACACTGTGATTATGACTTAAACCACTGTGGATATGTATTACACAGTGTGATTACATATGTATTACACTGTGATTGTGTCTTTATCACACTGTGCTTATACCTTGTGTGACGGCGACCCATAGCCGCTTTGATGTAATTAAGCGTGCCATAGGCACGCGACGTTGATTTTTAACATGGTTTCATTGAAAGCAACATCTCGGCAGTTTTGTGTATTCTTTTTGTGTATCTTTTGAGAGGAACTCGGGAGAGTTTGGTGGTTATGAAGTTCCAATCATCATCAACTCATAACGGCAATATCGTGTATTAGGCCCCACCACTGCTATACTGTATACACTTATGTAGCCAACTATAGCCACTAAATCTGACCTATAGCCACTAAATCTGACCTATAGCCATTAATCTGACCTATAGCCACCAAATTAGGGTTAGGGTTAGGGTTTGGGTTAGGGTTTAGTAATGGTTATGGTTAGGTTATATGCATACAGTATAGCAGTGGTGGGGCCTAATACACGATTATGCCCTCATAACATGGGGGCTTGTCCGGGAAGAATTTGTAGTGTTTCTGCAAGTTTTGGTAATAATTGCCGATTATTTGTGATGTGTGTTTGAATTGATCTTGCCTGTTAATATCCCGCCGTACTCATACTACGGTGTATACAGTTATCGGTTGTGCGCGCGCCGATTGTTGTGGGTCGCTGTGACGGTGGATTTGCCCGTGCAGTGTGTGTATATAGTACGTGCTTAGTGAATTTGTGTATACTTGGTTTAATTGTATACGGGTTGCACTGTGGGGGATAAAGTGCCAGGGATTCTAGTTTTGAATTAGGAGCATTTTGTTTGACAGTGTGAGTGCGAGCCACTGAGTTGTTACTATGGCGTTCGATATTGGGACATTTGTGACGTTTCCCAGGGTGGAAGACCTGCTTTTGTGCAGGAAGGTAGATTTGCTGGAGGTAGTAAGTCATTATGAGGTTGAGGGGGTGCATAGCGGCATGAGGAAAATGGAAATTCTGAATCGTACAGTAGAGTACTTGGTAGAGGAGGAGATTTTGCCTGCCCAGGCATTGCGTAGCATTTCTGCTAGGGTCAATTTCACTCAAGAAAGTGAGAGTGTGGAGGTAAAGTTGAAGGAGTTGGAGGTTGAAAAGGCAAAACTAGATCTGGAACGTGAAAAGGTTTCTCTTGCGAGGTCTAGACTAAGAGTGAATGGGAGAGAGAGCATGAGCAGTCTCGGCAAAAAGCAGCCTACTTTGATGTTACAAAGCATGTTCGTATGGTTCCTGTATTCGAGGAGGATGATGTTGATAGGTATTTCCGTCATTTCGAGCAGGTGGCCGAGAGCATGGAATGGCCGGTGTCAAAATGGCCGCATTTGCTGCAGTCGCAGTTGAAGGGTAAAGCGCGCGATGCCTATGCTGCGCTCTCGTTGGAGGAGGCTGGCGAGTATGTATCGGTGAAGCAAGCAGTACTTCGTGCGTATGAGCTCGTGCCGGAAGCCTACCGTCAAAGGTTTCGGAATGTGAGAAAAAGAGGATTCTCAAACTTATCGGGAGTATGCGAATGTCAAGTCTGGTCTGTTTGATAGGTGGTCACAATCGGTTGGCGTTCATGACTTTGATGCATTGCGTGAGCTTGTGCTGCTCGAGGAATTCAAGCGAACGTTGCCAGCTGAAGTGCGCATCCCTGATAGCAGACACTGGTAAAAATTACGTCAAATTTACGTCATTTTACGTCGGGTACGTCGTCTTAACGACGTCTTAAATTAACGTCAAAAAGTGAAGATTTTGCACCCGCGTTTACCGTGATATCGACGTCATATTTTGACGTGATATTGACGTATTTTTTTCCGAAAAGGCGTCTTTATGACGTCTTTAAGTCGTCAATTTGTACCATTAATTACGTTATTTAGACGACATAAAGACGTCGTATTGGTCAAAATAAGACGTGATTTTTACGTCTGGATTTGACGTGATTTTCACCTTGTGTACGTCGTCTTTAAGACGTCGTAAATTAACGTCAAAAAGTGAAGATTTTGCACCCGCGTTTACCGTGATATCGACGTCATATTTTGACGTGATATTGACGTATTTTTTTCCGAAAAGGTGTCTTTATGACGTCTTTAAGTCGTCAATTTGTACCATTAATTACGTTATTAAGACGACATAAAGACGTCTTACTGGTCAATATAAGACGTGATTTTTACGTATTGATTTGACGTGATTTTCAAGTCGTGTACGTCGTCTTAAAGACGTCATAAATTCACGTCAAAAAATGAAGATTTTGCACCCGCGTTTCACGACATAAAGACGTCATATTTTGACGTGCTAACGACGTCTTTTTATGACGAAAAGACGTCGTATTGACGTCATATTTTGAAGCGATTTTTACATTATTAAAAATTTAAAAATTGAGATGGTTATGTCTTGTAGTATATTCCACAGTCAACAGTTTTATAACATGTAACACATAATCCTATCCTAAATCCTAAACCTATCCTATCCTATAACCTATAACCTACGTCTAACACCTTACTGATCAGTTATCGTATAGGTTCCGTATATATATCCCGCTTCTTAGTATGTGAGATTTAAATGGTTAGTATTGACTGTTTAGTATTTCAAAGAGTTGATGCCTAAATAATTAATTTGCAAATCATGTTGAAAATATTAAAAACAGGTTGGTATTTATATTAGTTTTAATATCTGCAAAAACAAGATCATAATAACAATGTTTTCAATGTAAATAGTTATAAAAATTGGAATTTTACTTTGCACTCTAATGCGATTGTTTATAATCGATCATGAATGAATCCTGTATCCATTAGACCTGAAGACGTTAATCAGGGGCGTCGATCCTGGGGGGGCAGGGGGGGCGGTCGCCCCCCCCCCCCAATGAAAATATTGGGGGGGGCGAACATATCATTTCGCCCCCCCAATAATTCCGAAAATGAGGAAGAAAAAAATCAAGTGATATAATGCCAAAGAGGGGAAAGACACATTTATCAATAATTAATCTTCAAAATAGCCGTTTTCTAGTTTGAAAAGGACTGTAACTCTCTTTTTCGCCGCGCGCTTCGCGCGCAGTTTCTCATATTGCAAGTTACTTTCATTTTTTGTTGCGGGAACTCACATTTCGAAATGTGTTGGGCAGTGTAATTTCTCAAACGCACACCTCAAACGAAGTTAATTAAACCCTCATCTATAGATCTATAATCTGAAATATATCTTTCAGTCAATTCGGTCCATATGCGCTGAACGCAAATCATATTGGAATAATTATCATGTCCGCCACATTTGAAAGTGGTGAAGATTGTCCCCCTCCCTTTGTCATTATGTATGTTTGGTTCCATACTTATGTACTTCATAATACGTTAAATTTCTGTCTCAGGTGTGCACCAAATCGCACAATTTCACGCCCAAAAATACAAAAGCTCCCTACTGTGGGAGGGGACACCCCTCCCACACCCTCCCCGCTCGGTCGCTTCGCTTCCTCGCAATGTCTCCCCTCCAGTTTTGAGAAGTTGTTGACGCCCTTGCTTAGTTTCATGGGAGCCCAATGCCCTATATCGATGGCTCTAGAGCCATCGATATCAGGATCACGTGGATCTATCTCATGCAAGGCTTAATCTTTCCCTCGCGATGCCCTTTAAAAATACGTTACCATTATAGGTTCACTATTTTATACAATTTTAACACCCATGATAGGAGTTGCAAATGTCTGAAATCTAAAACTTCCGGGGGCTCCGCCCCCTGGACCCCCATTACTGTCCCCAAAATAATGTGGGTGCCCCCCAAAACCAGGTCTTCGAGCCATCAAGACACTTTCAATGAGCGCATAATAAAATTTCCGGGCATGCCAATGTGGGGCTTTTAGCTCTCTCAGTGGTCACTCTGGAATTTTTTTCAAATTTCGCCCCCCCAATATCAAAAACGGATCGACGCCCCTGACGTTAATCATAAGTCCTACTGTATTTTCTTTTGTTATTCATGTTCTAAAAGGTTTCTTTAGAAAATTTAGCAATATTACCACCTTGGGATCATTGGGTTATTTCCACTTTGATACGATCGTTTATAATCGATCATGAATTATTCCTGTAGGCGATCCTATTATGTTGTAGACGTTCATAAGTCCAATATTTGTTTGTTTGTTTTTACTCATGTTCTAAAGGGATTCTTTAGGAAATCTAGCAATATTACCACCCTGGCATCATTGGGTTATTTCCACTTTGATACTATCGTTTATAATCGATGATGAATTATTCCTGTAGGCGATAATAGGTTGTAGACAGTCCAATATTTGTTTGTTTTTTCTCATGTGCTTAAAGGTTTCTTTAGATAATTTAGCAATGTTACCTTGGCAACATTGAAAATTTGTTGTAGAATTAGCATTATACAGATAATCAGCTAAATTGCATATTTGTTTTATTAGGTCAGAGGCAGGCGCGCCGGAAGCAGTTTTGGATTGGGGGGGGGGGGGGCAAAACCCCAAGGGGGCTCACAATTTTGGTGTGTATAGGGGCTCATGCCCAACCACACTCTGGGTTGCCAAGTTTGAGCCAGAGGTGAGAGTGAGACATTGCGAGGGAGCGAAGCGACTGAGCGGGGGGAGGGTGTGGGAGGGGGGTGTCCCCCCTCCCACGGTAGGGAGTTTTTGCATTTTTGGACTTGAAATTTTGCAATCTGATGCATACCTAGATAGGAAATTCGGCTGTATTTGGGAAATCGTGATATGATTTGATCGACCAGAAAGTTTTAATATATTTTTCACGTAGAAAACAAATAATTGACACACTAATAAATATGTACCCCAAAACACACACACACAACACAACATAAACCATAATTATGCAACATTATGTATGATCCAACAACACACTGCCAATAATGAGTCCCGATGGAGCGAAGCGCCTGAGGGCTGGGGCAGGGAGGGAGGGGGAGGGTTTGGGAGGGGGTATCCCCCTCCCACGGTAAGAACGATTTTGCATTTATGAATTTGAAATTGTGCAATCTGGTGCATACCTAGATAGGAAATTCGGGCTTAAGATTAACTGCATCTGGGAAAGCGTGTTATGATTTGATATATTTTTCACGAAGAAAGCAAATAATTGACGCACTAATAAATATGCACCACTCCCACATAAATATTGTATTTAGTGTCATACACAGTTCCAACATAAACCATATATGGCTTATGTATGATCCAACAACATGGCCTACAGCCAATAATGAATCCCTGATAGCAAACACTGGTAAAAATGACGTCAAATTTACGTCGTTTTTCGTCGTGCACGTCGTCTTAAAGACATCTTAAATTCACGTCAAAAAGTGAAGATTTTGCACCCGCGTTTACCGTCATATAGACGTCATATTTTGACGTGAAAATGACGTATTTTTTTCCGAAAAGGCGTCTTTACGACGTCTTGAAGACGTCAATTTGTACCATAAATTACGCCATTTAGACAACATAAAGAAGTCTTATTGGTCAATATAAGACGTGATTTTTACGTCTGGATTTGACGTCATTTCCACCTTATGTACGTCGTCTTTAAGACGTCGTAAATTCACGTCAAAAAGTGAAGATTTTGCACCCGCGTTTACCGTCATATAGACGTCATATTTTGACGTGATAATGACGTATTTTTCCCCGAAAAGGCGTCTTTACAACGTCTTTAAGACGTCAATTTGTACCATAAATTACGCCATTTAGACGACATAAAGACGTCTTATTGGTCAATATAAGACGTGCTTTTTACGTCTGGATTTGACGTCATTTCCACCTTGTGTACGTCGTCTTTAAGACGTCGTAAATTCACGTCAAAAAGTGAAGATTTTGCACCCGCGTTTACCGTGATATAGACGTCATATTTTGACGTGATAATGACGTATTTTTATCCGAAAAGGCGTCTTTATGACGTCTTTAAGTCGTCAATTTGTTCCATTAATTACGTTATTAAGACGACATAAAGACGTCTTATTGGTCAATATAAGATGTGATTTTTACGTCTGGATTTGACGTGATTTTCACCTTGTGTACGTCGTCTTTAAGACGTCGTAAATTCACGTCAAAAAGTGAAGATTTTGCACCCGCGTTTACCGTGATATAGACGTCATATTTTGACGTGATAATGACATATTTTTATCCGAAAAGGCGTCTTTATGACGTCTTTAAGTCGTCAATTTGTTCCATTAATTACGTTATTAAGACGACATAAAGACGTCTTATTGGTCAATATAAGACGTGATTTTTACGTATTGATTTGACGTGATTTTCACGTCGTGTACGTCGTCTTAAAGACGTCATAAATTCACGTCAAAAAGTGAAGATTTTGCACCCGCGTTTACCGTCATATTTTGACGTGATAATGACGTATCTTTTTCGGAAAAAGGCGTCTTTACGTCAATTTGTACCATAATTTACGCCATTTAGACAACATAAAGACGTCTTATTGGTCAATAGAAGACGCGATTTTTACATCTGGATTTGACGTCATTTCCACCTTGTGTACGTCGTCTTTAAGACGTCGTAAATTCACGTCAAAAAGTGAAGATTTTGCACCCGCGTTTACCGTCATATAGACGTCATATTTTGACGTGATAATGACGTATCTTTTTCCGAAAAGGCGTCTTGAAGACGTCTTGAAGACGTCAATTTGTACCATAAATTACGCCATTTAGACGACATAAAGACGTCTTATTGACGTCATAAAAAGGTCGTCCATACGCCAAAAATAATTGTTTAAATGTCTTTGAAAGACGTCATAATCACGTTGTAATAACGTCGTCTATATGACAAAAAATAATTGGAAAAAATGTTTTTTAAAAGCCGTCACAATGACGTAATGAGGTCGTTCATACGACAAAAAATGATGGCAAAAACTAGTCTTGTAAAGACGTCATAATGACGTCTTAATATTGTCGTGCGTACGACACAAACCTTAATGGCAAAAATGGTCCTTTCAAAAACATTATAAAGACGTCATTATAAAGCCTTTTATACTACAAAATAAATTCTTAAAAATTATCTTTTAATGACGTGATAATGACGTCGTTTTTACATTCTTAATATGACGAAAAAGCATTGGAAAAATGGTCTTTGAAAGACGTCACAATGACGTTGTAAAAAGGTCGTCCATACGACATTAAATGATGGCAAAAACTAGTCTTGAAAACACATCATAATGACGTCATATTAACGTCGTCGTACGACACTAACCATAATGGCAAAAATAGTCTTTAAAAGACATCATGAAGACGTCAATTTTAAGACTTTTTTATGACAAAATAAATAGTGAAAAAATGGTCTTTGAAAGACGTCAACATGACGTAGTAAAAAGGTCGTCCATACGACAACAAATGATGGCAAAAAACTAGTCTTGAAAAGACTTCAAAATGACGTCGTAAAGTGATCGTCCATACGACAAAAAATGATGGCAAAATAGTCTTTCAAAGACATCATAAAGACGTCGTTGTTACGTCTTCTATACGACAAAAATAAATACTGAAAAAGTGATCTTTAAATGACGTAATATTAACGTATTTTTTACGTCCTTCCATACGACAAAAAACAATTAGAATATGGTCTTTGAAATACGTCACATTAACGTCGTAAAAAGGGCGTCCATACGACAAAAAATGATGGCAAAAAATTGGTCTTGAAAAGACGTCAAACTTACGTCTTTATAGCGTTATTGATACGACATAAACCCGTATGGCAAAAATGGTCTTTAAACGACATTATAAAGACGTCGTTATCATGTCTTCTATACGACAATAATACATTCTTAAAAATGGTCTTTGAACGACGTTATAATAACATCGTTTTTACGTCTTTCCTACGACAAAAATAAATAGTGGAAAAATGGTCGTTTAAAGATGTTATAATGACGTCAATTTTACGTCTTTTATACGACATAAGTCATCATGTCAAAAATGGTCTTTAAAATACGTCATAATGACGTCGTATTCTGATCGTTTGTACGACATATGACGTGTTTACCAGTTTACGACCAAATTAAGACGTCATAAAGACGTCAGTCTGCTATCAGGGATGCATCTCGAAGAACACCAGGTGACGCGGTTGTCACAGGCTGCAACGATGGCTGATGATTTTGTCCTCATAGGGTCATAGATAGGTCTGTACCACAAGGTGATCGATATCGACGTCAGATGGGTGGTAGCAGGAATGAAACAGAGGGTGTGAGATTGGGTGAGTCTTCCAGTGAAGGGAGTCCTAAACATTCGCGTAGGTCATGGAAAATGTTGACTTGTTTTCATTGTGGTGTACAAGGTCACATACAGACTAATTGTCCAGATTTACAGGGAAAGAACACACACACAAACACAGATGAAAAGAACACACACACAAAAACGTTTCCTAATGGTCTAGTTAGGAGTGTTGGTGTTGCACAGGTGAAGGTACATGGTGAAAGTGTAGTCTTGTCTGCTGATCCTGTGGAAATTCAAAAGCAGTATGAGCCTTTCATTTCAACAGGGTATGTGTGTTTGTTGGAGAGTGAGGAGGCTCGCAAGGTCAAGGCGTTCAGGGACACTGGAGCTTCCCAGTCGTTGATTGTTGCAGATGTGTTGCCTTTCAGTGATGTTTCAGCTACTGGCGCTAGCGCGATTCTTCAGGGCATTGGCGGCAACATTTTGAGTGTGCCATTGCACAGTGTGGATGTTGGTTTGGACATCTTTTCTGGGCCTGTTACTCTTGGGGTAGTGAAGAAACTGCCCATTCCAGGGGTGTCATTAATTGTTGGGAATGATATAGCTGCAGATCGAGTGATGGTTGGTCCTGGTGGTCTTGGAGATCCTGGTGCTGGTGTGGAGGGAAGTCTTCGCCATGCTGGAGGGTCAGAAGGGATGGAGGTTGGGGCCGCTGTGTTGAACAACAACCACGATGACATCGGGCAGCTGATGACAACGCAGGACGAACTGGACCGGTCCTCTGGTGGCGGGCAAGTTAGACGGCGTGCTAGGCGGCGACGTGGAAACCGATCTGGTGGTGCCGAGTATCATCGCAGGCAGGAGACCTCTCTGCCCCGGGACTGTGCTGAAGCAGATGATCTGGAGAGAACTGGTGAGGGGTCTGATGGCAGGCATGTTCAGCCTGTCTTCCAAGAGAAGAGGGCCCTTGCTGGTGATGCGGCGCACTCCGCTGGTGGCGAAGATGACTTCGTGTCTGTGAAGGAGACTCCTCTCGATGGGTGGTGGGGGGATGTCCCTCCCGTTACCGCGGTTCGGCGACCAGGGTTTAGAACTGGAGCAACACGGCGTGGTGCGAGACGTCGGCCACGAAAGAAGCGCGGAGGGCGACGATGACAGAACTTTTGTGGAAAAGACAGCACTGGAGGTCGACGATGACAGAACTTTTGTGGAAGAGACTCTGTAGCGGCGTATGCCTCTTTTCCGCCTTTGTAGGTGTTTGATAATTTGTTAAGTTATGATCTATGTTAACGGTGATTTATGAACTTTTGAATAATGAAAGAAGACAAAATGGACCCATTGTGTTTTGGAAACATTTGGATGCTGAGAATAACAATATGGACAAACTTCGACATTTTTAGTAACACAGAATGGACATTTAATTCACATTGAATCGCTGTGAATGAGAAATTGCACTTGAACTGTTAGTTAGGAAAGTAAACGAAAATTGATAATTAATAAGAATACATGATGATATGTTAAATTGTTGACATTCAGAGTAAATTTGTCTCACATTTCGTAAAAAAGCATGTATTCTACATTTATTTCATACACAGTATACCGCTACATTCTATATGTTTTCCCCCTACAGGTATTCCTTGTTGGACCTAGTGATGGTACATTATGTATGTTGTTTTTGATATATTATGATCTATGTTGTGTGTCAATCATACGTTTAATACTCAAAATATTCTTTGCGTGATTGATTATTTAGTGAAAAATGCAAAGTTTTAGAATGGTTTGAAAAAAGAAATGCATTTTTATTATGACATTATGTTTAGTTACATGTATGTGAAACAAAAACAAAATAGAAGAAGAGATATACATACAGTAGTAGTCAAAAGAAACTTTGTGATGTAAGAATTATAGTTTCGATATTGATAAATAATGTTATGTTAGTGTCTGGAATCCCTAACGCGCTAGCATTAACGTTAGTGTTTCCTAATGCGTTTACGTTAGCCTTAGGAATGTAATGCGTTAAATAAAGGGAAAACACGTTAATGTTTCCTAGCGTGCTTGCACTAGCGTTAAGAATTTTTGGAATGCGTTTTAAAAAATGAAAACGTTAGTGTTTCCTAACGCGTTTGCGTTAGCGTTGGGAATTTTTGGCATGCGTAAAAAAAAAATTTGGCTTTTGAAGAAGTGATTTAATTGGAAAGTTATTTAATTATTATGAAAGGATGCTTGTGACATAATGGCTCATGTGATGCATAGTAAAGATAATAATTGGTGGTACAGGATTACAACTACTGTACATGTTTAGAATCCTGATATTTGTTTAAAAGTAGAAATTAGTAAAATGTGACCCATCGCATGCTTGGGAAAAGCCGGTAGGCTATTGCATAAATTTGTTTGTGATGAAAGTTTGAAAGTTTATGATATAGTTATTGACAATGTGAAAATCATAGGGCTTAGTTTATAAACATTCAGTTTCGTATTTGTCTTATAATGCCAGGAGCAGGTTGAGGTCATTTATTTTTACTGTATAAATGCCCTCTTTAAGGAGGGAAGTGTGACGGCGACCCATAGCCGCTTTGATGTAATTAAGCGTGCCATAGGCACGCGACGTTGATTTTTAACATGGTTTCATTGAAAGCAACATCTCGGCAGTTTTGTGTATTCTTTTTGTGTATCTTTTGAGAGGAACTCGGGAGAGTTTGGTGGTTATGAAGTTCCAATCATCATCAACTCATAACACTTGTCATACTGTAATTATGTATAAGTATTACATGTGATTATCTTTGAGTTACGTTGTAGTCATGTCGTGTCACATTGTTATAGTCTCTTTGTTATATTGCGCATGATTGTTTTCTCACCGTGACACAAAAAGAATATCTCTGTGTCACACTGTGACGGTCGCTATGTTACACTATGATTATGTCTAGTTACGATTCCAATCGATCCCAAGCTCACAGCTGATGATGGCGGTCTCCTGCGTTTTAAAATGTCAATTATATATTACTTTTTTTTAGGCATCTTTTTGTTTATGTATGAAGAATTGAGGCATGTAACCTTTTTTTTTTTTTTTTTTTTTTTATATAAGGTGCAAATGTGAACAATAGCCCACCAGAGTGTTATTGTGACTCTAGAGGGCCAATCAAATGGTCCACTGCATCAAACTCAAAAAATAAAATTAAGCAAACAAAATATATATTAATACTAAAAAAACTACTTTAACAAGAGGTGAACATGCGCACGGCCTTTAAAGGATTGAAGACCAGTGGTTGTTATGTTGCCAACAATATGATCTGGAAGAGAGTTCCATGTTCGAACAGCCGAGTGAGTAAAACTTCTATCCAGAGTGTATGTTCGAGCATCAGGAATGGTGAGTGCGTGGTCTGGCAGTGATGTGCTGTACCTAGTCACACGCCGTCTATCCAGAGGAGGAGGAAGCATATCAGCCAGGTCTTGTGGGCAGTTGCTAGTATGCATTTTGTAGAGTGTTGACACTGCAGCAATCTGTCGTCGGTGGGACAGGCTAGGGATGGAGAATAGGTTGCGTGCAGTGGTCTCATGTGCTGTACCTAGTCACACGCCGTCTATCCAGAGGAGGAGGAAGCATATCAGCCAGGTCTTGTGGGCAGTTGCTAGTATGCATTTTGTAGAGTGTTGACACTGCAGCAATCTGTCGTCGGTGGGACAGGCTAGGGATGGAGAATAGGTTGCGTGCAGTGGTCTCATCAATTCCTATTATTTTGAGAGCTTTCTTCTGGATGTTGTCAAGTTGGGTGAGAGTGGTTGGTGGGGCGTTAGTCCAGCATAGGCAGGCATACTCCATAATGCTCCTGACTTGTGACTTGTAGACAGTAGATCTGCCTGTAGTGTCGAGCTTGCCGGCAACTCTCCTCAGAGCTCCTAGTTTCTGTCCAGCTCTGGTGGCGATAGCTGAGATGTGTTTGGTCCATGAGAGCTTGCAGTCAAACGTGACTCCTAGAATATCAAGTTGGTCATTTGAGTCTAGCTGACAGTCCCCGAGATAGATGTTCGGTTTTGATGGAGTTCGTTTTTTTGATATCATCATTGTCTTGCACTTTGCTGGCTCAAAGGTGACCTTCCATTTGTCAGCCCATGCTTTCATCTTGGCAAGATCCTTGTTTAGACTGGCAGCAACAGCGTTGATGTCCTTAGGTGAGTGGATGGGAGCAAACAGCGTTGAGTCATCTGCATATAGGTAGAGTTCGTTCTCGCATATGTCAACAATATCGTCAATGTAAATAGAGAATAGCAGAGGCCCAAGAATGGATCCCTGGGGAACAGAGGCGTTGATTGGCGACGCTTCCGAAGTCTGGCCCGACATGACGACTCTGATTGATCTCCCTGAAAGATAACTGTGTAGCCATGTCAGCAGTTTTCCGCAGACACCCTTTGACCGAAGTTTGGCTAGCAGGCCGTTGTGCCACACCTTGTCAAAGGCTCCCTTGATATCCAGCGCTATGACACACACCTCCTCTCCTTTGTCCAGGGCGTTGTTCCACTTCTGAGACAGTATGGTGAGAAGATCTGCAGTGCTGTGGCCTGGTCTGAAACCAAACTGTCTGTTTGAGATAAGGTCATTCTGAAACATGTATCTTTGTAGCTGCAAGTTTACTGCTGCTTCCATGAGCTTGCTAATGATGCTGAGTAGGGAAATGGGACGATAGTTGGACGGGTCTGCCTTTGAGTCCCTCTTGTGTATTGGTGTCACTGTGGCTGTCTTCCATAGACCTGGGAAAACACCTTGCGAAAAGCAGAGATGGAATAAGCGACTAAGTGGGCTGGCAAGCTCTGCGCTGCACTCTTTAAGAACTCTTGCAGGGATTTGGTCTGGGCCAGTTGCTTTGTCGGGTGCAAGCTGCTTCAACAGTCTATTGATGATCTTCGGCTTGAAGATGACATTGTGGAAGGTGGTTGCTGTGACTTCGTCTAGGTGTGGGGCGGAGGTTTCAGCATCTCGCAGGTGGCATTTCTCAGCAAATGCCTTGCAGAAGACTTTAGCTTTCTCCCCAGCTGTAATATGAGCTGCATTATCGTTAACGATGACGGGAATGTCGCAATAAGCTGCCCTCCCAGCAAGAGTGTTGACTACCCTCCACCACTTTTTACTGCTAAGATTGTTATTAGTTAGATCTTCTTTGAGTTTCGTGTCGTAGTTCCTCTTGGCCTCTTTTTCCGCCGTGTTATACGATTTCCTAGCTTCAGAAAAAGTGTCCTTCATAGAGGCTGTGTCGTTCTTTTTGAGTTTCCGAAAGATCCTGCGTTTCTTTCTTGCAGCCCTTCTGCATTTGTCATTGAACCATGCTTTGTCGCCAGTCTTTTTTGTTACAGATTTGCTAGGGATGTAAATATCCATGGCATCAGTTATGATCTCTGTGATCCTGTTGCATGCCCTCTCTGGGTCGTTCTCCTTGAATGCTTGCGACCAGTCTGTGGAGGCAAAGTGGCCTCTCATTTCCCAGTAGTTGGCGCGGTCATATTGCCATACCTTCCTAGTATAAGGCTTGTCTCTGAAAGTAGGGACGTCTGGCTTTGCTAGTACAGGGTTATGATCAGAAGTGCCCACAGGAGCCAGAGTGGTAGATGAAGCAGGAAGATCGGTCAGGACAAGGTCCAGGATTTGGTCCCCTCTTGTTGGTTCTTTTACAAGCTGATCTAATCCAAGGCTGCTAGTAAGCTGTAGCATCCGGCGTCCTGCGGTGTCTGTGTTGTGGCTGCCAAGCCATTCTTCGTGATGGACATTGAAGTCTCCAATGAGCATTACAGATTTTGCTCCAAATTCAGTCATCTTTGGTATAGTGTTAGCATCTAGGTAATCAATGATGTCACAGTTAGCACTTGGTGGTCTGTATACAGCTCCTATGAGTAGTTTCTGCGATTGCAGAGTTACTGAGAGCCACATGAGTTCAAAGTCAGTGGGGTCACGCTGTGGTTCATGGTGTATGGCAACACCTTCCAAACAGTACACTGCAATGCCACCTCCAGATGTATGAGGTCTGTCTTTCCGGCAGCACATGGTGTAACCTGGAATTGCGATGCAATCTGCGCCATCTTGAACAGTCGAGTCCAGGAATGTTTCCACTGCAATTACAATGGTTGGCTGCTTCTCCTTGCATAAGTTGGCGAGGTCCCCGATGTTCGATCTTAGGCCGCGGATGTTCACCTCAAGTATTTGTAGTTTGTTGTCTCGTAGTCGATGGGCGGTCTTGGGTCGTTTCCGTTTAGATCCGTCCGTTCGAGGCTTATTTGTTGTGTTTTTAGCAATTGAATGACGGGATACAAGAGCTGCCAACCCCTGTATCCCCAAAGCACACTTGAGCGGTGCGGTAGAGGTACACACTATACATGACCTGATCTGAAAGCATCAGTTGACTCGTAACAGATCGTGTTCAAGAACCACTTGGTCAAGGATGGGGTGATCAGTGTTTAATTGTACCCCCACTACCCCATGTAAGTGAGTATGTATTATTTTGAAAACGCAGAAATAAAAAGTGAATAAACAAACTATCCGGATCCACAAGACAAATTTAACAGACATTATAAGCTCTTTCCAATAGCATTTATAAATTTACATTGGTGTTCAATTAATACACTGCAAACACGACTTATTTCTAATTAAATTTCCATGTAATTAAAGTTTTAAAAGATTACCGATCCTTTTTGTATTTTGATGAGTATTTTGGTTGGTTTTAAATCCAGTGGAAAGACATTTATTGACGACTTATACATTATAATTATTACCCTCCAAGTGATAAGATATTATGTGAAAATGTTAATAGGTCAGAATAATTCCATTAAACACAGTGGAATAAGAGATAGACTTAAATTTTATTTCCGATTATGACAAATATTTAGATTGAATCATGCAAATATAACTATACAGCATGTTGTTGTTGCTGTTGTTTGTTTTTACTTTACAAAGCTCGGCCATTACTTTGTATTACCTTTAATTATTGGGTTAGGGCGTCCTTTCTACAAAAGTAATTATGTAAGCAGTAGTACATAACATATTTACGATATTAAACGGGTCATGGGAAATTATGGAGAGGACATTGAGGTCTGCTGAGAAAACTGATTATTTCTCAGACAGTCCATCGCTTCCTGATCAGATAAAATAGAGTTAATTGTCTAATATAAACTCTTTACTTACCGACCATTCTTAACGGTCATTTTCATCCAAAGCCTATTATTTTGTAATCACAAAGTGTGAAACTATAATATCGCAGTCTGCTTGATATGGACATCAGATGCGTGAACGGCAATGCGTTCATCGAAATACCAAATAGGTGAATGACTGATGTCATAAAGTGAGTTTATTCAGAGATAATAATTACACGATAATTAATAGGCTAGTTTGAATGAGTTTCAAAGAGATTATCATCTCACCCACTTCCCCTTTTGCACTTCAACTTCAAGGACCTTCTAAGTTCTATACACAAACATTCTAGTACTGTATAGCTTGTAAACTGTATCAGAATACACACAGCATGGTAGACGTCACGTGGCCAATCTGGGGGAGGGAGGGAGAGATAGAAAACAGATAATTTACTTATCTGATTGTCGATTGTTACTTTGGTAAGTTGCAACAGTTTTTTCTCTTCCCATAATTCGGTGATATTATTGACTCAGCTTTTACCTTTCACAGCGAGACCACCTGGCTCCAGTTGTCGATGTAAATAGTCCATCAAAAAGATGGACACATTTGCAATTACGACCACAAAAGCCAGGTAAAGTGGTGATCTACGAGATATAATTCTATTGTTGCTCATCAATGGAATCATATCTATTCAAACTCACTCATCTGTTGAGCCATCAGGAGCTCAGCATTTCTACATTCGGATGACAACAAATATATATATTTTCCTCCTCCTCTTTCTCTTTCCCTCTTCCTCGATTGCCTTCTCGATTCACTGGCTTCCTATTGAAGCCAACACGTTTGATTTGTAAAGAATCTTTTCTATTTTATATTTATACAGTTTTCACATTTCGTTACCTCTGCCGTATAGGCAGATGAATGTCGCATAGAATCAGCGTTGAAACGGGCCGGTGAAAGGATGAAAAGGCATTGACAATGACTTCGTTACGAATGGTGCACCGCCTCGGGGCTTCATTTTATACCCCCTTGATCACCTCGAGCCCACCTATTCACCAGGCTCAGTTCCCCATTAAAAACCGCGTAATTGGCGGTTTCAACTGAAGTACAAAACCCCCTGTAAACAAACTGCACTCGTTTAACCCATCACGCCAAATACAGTGGACCCCTTTACAAACTTTTATTAAGCGATACTGATGAATTCCATTCAAAGCGGTGTCTTTGCTTGTCGATGCACGGCGGAGCAGCTCGACCTGGGCCAACCCGCACCGATAATTGACTGCTTTCATTGTGCGAAAAATATCTCTCTCAAATAGGAAATGGTGAAAAATAATACAGAAACAATATTCATCGAGTGTATACAGAAAATAATAGTGATAATACGAATGATAATAATACCCGGAGGAAGTTTTGGTTACCTCGCACAGGTGTGCTGCTGTGTATAAATGCATGTATTCAGCGTTTAGCTACAGCTTGTCACGTACTGAGGTTAAAGGGACTGAGGTGTCGCGTCAGCGGGCGCTTTCCGGAGAGTTCCACGGGAGGCGCCATTTTATATGCACGTCGTGCGCGCGGTACTAGCTTCCATACGCTAGAGAGGTTCCGCGCTTAATGGCGCTCATCTACGATTCCGCCCAGAACCGTATACTTATGGTTTAGTTACAGTTTTTCACTTACTGTCGGGTTAAAGTCACTGTGGCGTCGCGTCAGCGGGCGCTTTCCAAAGAACTCACAGGCGGCGTCATTTTATATTCGGTCACTGCGCGCGCGCGCGCTGTACATAGCTCCCAAACGCGAAGGCTTGAGTCCGCGCATGCATTGCTCTCGTTCAATTCCGCCTGCTTCTGAAGATTATGGCGCTGCCATGTGCGCATTTCCCAATATCAAGTCACAGTAGTTTTAACCAATTTGCAACAGGGACCTAGTGGGCTATGTACAAAGTCTATAGGAGTTTCAGAATATCGAAGGGAAAGGGTTAACGCATATATCTACATTGGTGGCCCAATGTAAAAGAAGTTCATTATTTGGCCTTGCACAATCTCAGAATTATTTTAAAACAACCAAAGCAAAAAGGGGTAGTTAATTTTTGGTATAGAGGGCGCTGCACAAAATATTTGTGTGTGAGATAATGAAAAACTGAGTGCAAAATTTGAAAGAGCATACAATTTTAATGGCAGAACAAACTTTATTTGATAAAAATTGGTTCAGAAACGGATGAAATATCAATCAATATATCCGATCGGAATAAATCTGGGCCCCAGAATTATTCGACGATTTTTTTTTTGAAAATTAAAAAAAATGCTTACACTTTTTCAAAATTTTTAAAAAAGAGGTATTCAAATAGTTGTTGATGATCTCTCGATGTAATCATTACAAAACAAACAAAACATCACATGCAAAATTTTGTATGAAAAGTGGTTGAAACCAATGCTTTTAAAGAGAGCGCCCTCTTGTGTTTCAATGGCTCTTTTTGAATGACAACAGGTTTTTTACTTAGTCGTTTGTAATTTTCTTTACCTTTCGAGCATGGTGGAGTTATAATTATTAGTTTGTAATGTTATTGTGCAGGTTTTGGTTACTAAAGCTCAGCCTTACCAAAACTGTACTACCCCTTTAAATTAACGGTTCAAAGTTAGTAAATGATAATGGAAATATTGATTCAATAATGCATAAATTAAGGGTGTGAATAGGTCATTTTTCATGGTATTTTCAACATCGTGAGCGGGTCATTTCTTTTAGCAGTCAAGTATTAAATATTATAATCTTTTGTTGAAGCAACACTCATGAGTGAAGCTATGCTTACGATATTATTTTGTTATCATCAAAGCATAAACATAACTTCAAGGTCCAATTGCTGAACAAATACACGAAACATGTTCTCACAAAAGAATAGTTTAGTGATATCACGATTTTCCGACACCTAAAGGTTCTAATGTTGATCACAACATCGACAACCTTTAAGGTGTTTGGACCTTTATATGCACCCTTCCGACGAAACAAAGTCCTATTAACTTGGTCAAAAGTTTCATCCGAATATCTGCAAAGAATGTTTATTTATAATTTTGCCTTAGTTTGCAAAATGGTACGCAGATTTTATCATTACACACTACTGTAGACTAATATTGGTACTTCTAAAATAGTTACTAAATTTATGTCTGCAGAGCTTATGTTATGATGTAAAGTTGGTGTCCATGTAGAAATAATGCGTCGTATGTCAATATGGAAATATATTAGTACACAAATAGTTTCACAAATAAACACATTAAAACTTGTAAAAACATTTTACATGATTTCAACTACATTTAGCAATAATAGATATGTAAGAAATGGCAATCAAATTAAAAAAACGACGACTATATACATGCATAAACAGCTGCTTTAGCTGCTAAAAGAGATAGTTAAGTTTGGTAAAGAGAGTACAGTTTTAGTCAAACTGAATTTTAGTAACCAAAACCTGCACCAGTACATTACAATCTAACAGTTATAACTCCACCATGCTCGAAAGGAATACAACATTACAAATGACTAAGTAAAAAGCTTGTTATAATTCAAAAAGAGCCGTTAAAACTCAACAGGGTGCTCTCAAAAACTCATTGGTTTCAACCATTTTTAATAAAATATTGTGCATGTGATTTTTTGTTAAAATAGTGATTAGATAGAGAGATAATCAACAACTAGCTAAAAACCTCTTTTGTAAATTTTTGAAAAGAGGAAGCATTTTAAAAGTTTTTTAACGGCTGGTTCAAAATTATTGAATAATTGTGGGGCCCCACAATTATTACAAATGGTTATGTTTATGTATATTTTAGCCATTTCTGCACCGATTTTGATCAAATAAAGTTTATTCTGTCATTCAAATTTGACACTCAGTTTTGCATTATCTCACAAAAAAATTAGTTTGTGTAGCGCCCTCTATACCAAAACTCAACTATCCCTTTAAAGTGATGAATACAAAAACAGTGGATAATTACAAATCCTAAAACTTCAATCGTAAATATATTTCTTACGAAAGGGAAATTCGGAAATCCGAAACCTGTTCCATGCTTATATTGGTAATACGAATACAAAGTATAAGAGAACTATACTAGAGTTATTATTATTATTATTATTAGAGTTCCAAGTATAGATGTGTGGATATGGACAATGTTACTAGATCCCTTTAAAGGGAAAGTTGATTTTTGGTATAGAGGGTGCTGCACAAAAGCAATATTTTGTGAGGTACGTAATGAAACATTGAGGGACAAATTTGAAAGAGCATACAATTTGAATTACATAATAAACTTTATTTAATCAAAATCGGTTTAGAGACGGCTGAAATCCCATTTGTAATTATTGTGGGGCCCCACAATAATTCAAAAAATTTGAACCAGCCGTTGAACAAAAAAAATGCTTACACTTTTCAAAAATGTACAAAAGATGTTGATAATTTGACTAAACATAACATGCACAATTTTTATAAATAAACAATGGTTGAAACCCATGAGTTTTTAGAGAGCGCCCTCTTGAGTTTTAACTGCTCTTTTTGAATGATAACAGGCCTTTTACTAAGTCGTTTGTAATTTTGTATTCCTTTCGAGCATGGTGGAGTTATAACTATTAGTTTGTAATGTAATGGTGCAGGTTTTGGTTACTAAAATTCAGTTTGACAAAAAACTGTACTCTCTATACCAAAACTCAACTATCACTTTTTCCGATCAGCAGAAACAATGGTTCAATGTACGAAACAGTGCAAGTTGAATGTCTCCCATTTCGGGTGGTTTATATTATACAATATCTAATATTATTTTATAAAATGTTAGTTATTAATACATTAATTTTGTTTATTTAATGGATACTGCGAGTTTTCTATTTGTAAGTTATCCAAAAACAGATTCAAACACCTATGCTCATTTTTATTATTTACATTTAACTACTAGAACAAGCCACATAAATCAAATGTGCAAAGTGACAGTTTAAATTTGTGAAAACCATTTCATCATAATGATGTTGGAAGTACGAAATTATCGTAGAGGATATAGTTTTAAAAGCCTTGAATTAATCGTTAATAATGTATAACTATGATAACAGTTTACCCAGCGTATTGCAATGAATAAAACGGGTGAGAAACCCGTTTGATTTATTGCTTTATGGAACTGAAAAATAAATTGTGGGAATACATTTTCTTTGTTACACGTTGGTGTGAAACGTGTAAGGAACCGGTCGCACGATTCATCATGGATTGTACATCCGTGAGAGCTAGACAAACCAAACAACGAATTATCAGTTTGATTTACAATTATCAGTTTGATTTCCAATCTATATTTCTGATAAATATGATAACTTATCTATCAGAATCTAATATAAGTATGTACGCATGGTAATTTGTTTAATACCCTTTGCAATAATAAAACAAATTCATTGTTATAATTTAGAGTTTCTACCGTTTTGCCGGCTGTGACTACCCAGCGAAGCATGAATGGGATAAAGAAAAAAGGAGAAAATATTGCGCATTGCGCTTTGTGTCCCCCCTCATAAATTTGCGCCATTTATAATTACTGTTCTTCGCACTTCATCTAATCCCGCTCTTTATGACGGCTCTATCAGTAACAGTCAATCGTTTTGACACCGTAGCCTACTTTCTACCATTTTCTTTTCTCCATCCTCCTCGCTCTTCTCTTCACTGTTTTGTTTTTCTCCACATGTAGTTTATTGCTTTTCTATAATATCTCCGTCTGCCCCTTTCTCTCCCTCTATCTCTCTCTTGCTCGATCGTACTACATCTTTCTTTTCTGAGTTCTATAATTATGTCGACTCCGAGTCAAAGCCCGAGGACTTTGAACTGTCCTCGGGAGTTGGAAGAAAGGGATAGAGAGGGAGAAAGGAGGAGAGAGAAGGGGTTGTTGGTCTTTATTTTTTCCATTTAAAAACATAAGCAAAATTAATTTAGAACAGAGGGAGGAAGAGAGGCAGACAGAAGGGGACAATATTTGCAGGAAGAACTAGAAAATACATATCCATAAAAATGTGCCAACGCCAAACAGTTACAGTTACATACGACATTACATAAGACAGATAGCGGGGGAACACAAGGGGGAGAGAACGATAGATCGTTTTTCGCAGAGAACGTTTATAAACAAATAGACAAATATCCCATTTCAAATAGTCTCTGCATGTAGTAGAGCACCGACCCCTTTACTTGCAGAAAATCCTAATAATTCTAGTCAAAATAGGTGAGGTCATTGTCAACATCTTAGACCAAGCCTAAGGGTGATTTAGGAATATGAAAATATGAACTATTCGCTTCTGACATGTGAAGAGAATACTTCTTTGTCGGATTCAAAGCTATTGCCCACATTTGAAGGGGCGGTTCGCTGCCCCCAGCCTCTACCATGTATATATACATCTGTACAAACTCGAGAAAACGAAGAAAATTAGCTAAAGGGTATACTCTTTTTGATAATTAAATGACCATTTTTCTTTGGCCCTTTAGGCCTTTAGTGAGCAGATTTCGGGGTTGTATTGTTGAGTAGCACAGATACATGTAGTATTTACGCTAAGAGAGTCCAATCATATTTATTGTTGTCATACTTGTCCGGAAGGTATAGAGCAGCCTTTTGTGCAACGCGCAAAGTCAATTTTGGGAGCACACTACCTCAGCTATTGTACGCGTGCAACAAACGGCGTACCGCAACGGACAAATCCTTTATGAAGCATTTTTTGTGAAGTCGAATACAAAAAATAGAACGTTTTATACCGGCATTACACCACCAAATAAAAGAGATTTCAATAAATTACTTTTGACTTTGAGAATTGAGAATGAATAGGGGGTAAATCCAAAAGAAAAACTGAAGAGAGAAGAAAATGCTCTACTTATATGTATTTGGATTAAATCCATCTATACAGGTAGCTTTTGGGAAGACGTTTTGATTAACAAAAAAACATTCTTTTTAAGGCCTAAAAATTCAAAATTATATTTCCTTTATCTTCTTAGTCATGAGGTGGAAACAAATAGGGGCCATCTTACACGGTTATAGTGGATATAGTTGTGTGAGACTCTAGTTGTAGCCTACGGGTGGTTCCCCGCTCCTCAGAGGGCACCGACCGCTAACAACCCTGCAGCTCACTCCACAGAACGATTGAAGCCAACAAAATCACTAATAGTAATGATAATGAAATACGGTTCTTTTGGACGGAGACCTTTTATTCCACAACAGAAATGCGGCAAATGGAAGGAATCGATAATAAATCAAGTTCAAAGAAAACAATTTTTCAAAGGAATTAGTCCCTATTCTTTCGATAGTTTGGGGGTAAAGGAAAAATCACCCAATTATGTATTTCTGTTGATTTATTTGCAATCCCCTGATACCCGAATTCTCTTTTCTGTTCATTGTGTTTAGTTCCCGATATTCCACATTTATTAATTTTGTTTGTGCTTCATATAAACATCTGTAAATCATGTTAAAACCCGTTGCTGTTAAAAGGGGTGGTAACTAGACCATAAACCATATTCGATATACACGGTGCGCATCGAATAATAAAGTTATCGATTTGATGTCATACTATCTGCGTCATGATTGTAAAGTTAGCAACAAACGAAGCGATATAGGGTGCATGGCTGTGCCCGGGAGAAAAGGGAATTAAACAAGAGCTAGGGGAAGCGATAAAGAGAGAGGGGGGAGGAGAAATAGAAATGCGAGCTGGTCAGAGTTTGTTATCTTGTCATCTGGCCAGCCCCTCGTCCACGATCGTTGATTAATTCATAGCCAGCCCTGATAACCAACACCCGCAGCCGCTCGGGGTATATAGACCGGGCCGATCCGCCGACGAGCAGGTATACCACCACTGCTGCAGAGAGAACCACTGATTTCACGTGGTATTTATTGCATTGGATGCGGTACGGTTGACAGTGCATCGCTATCATTGTTCTCTTCCCAACTGATACTAACTCAGGTGCGAACGACATACGGCGCCGCGCGATTCACAGCCATCCATCATTCATCAGTCATCAACGTGCCGGGCCGCTATTCACTTTACCGCAGTATACAAGTGTTATTCCAGCGGATCGCAGAAGTGGAAATACCCCGCATCTACAGGGGCGCCAGCTGACATGCACTCGTACTCAAGTTCGACGGGAACGGTTGTTATCATGCTCAAACATTTTGTTTTTGCCTAGTCCCACACGTAGGGATAGTTAAAACGAATCGGTTGAAGTTATTCCTGAAACATTTCTTTTACTTTTTTTTTCTGTGGAAAATGACTTTTAACATTTGCAGTGGATGCTGAAATTTATTTTGGGATTGTGCTTGCCCCAATGACTGAGACTTGACCATTTATAGATTGAGAGGCTTCTTTTAACTTTCGCTTTCATCAAGGTAAGATATGAACTTCTTATACTTTTGAAAAATTCTCTTAAACTATTCTGAATGGGAATCAGCAAATATAACTGAACTTTATGAAGACCTGTTGCCTTAACGCGTCTAACCATTTCTTTCATGTATACATACACGTGCTTCTTTGTATACATCCTCGTTTTAAAGTACATTGTAAGCATTTTGCCTTAACAATTTGTCTGAATTCAATCTAATCACATTCTGATAATTTATTCTATTTCATGTATCACCTGTCTTTTCTTTATTTCACTTTTTCACATGCTTTGTGTGCTGTATTCTTCACATAGTGAGGGTCTAGTCGATATGATTTATCTATCTACATTTTCATGTTAAAGAACGAGTTCTATAAAATCAATCCACCGTGTTTTATAAGCGGGAACATTATTGAGTAATGTTTAAAATGCTGTTTCTGGATAATACTTTGCGTATGTATCACATTATAAACAGTAAAACTAACAGAGACAAACCTACTTTACATATTATACGCAATATGGCGCAGAACCGAAAGAACTTAAACAAAGCATATTGAGCAAAGTGATATAAATATTATCCATTTATACATGCATTCCGTGATCCTTTTTTGTGTCGCTTCATGCAATGTGAATGATTCACTCTTAAACATTACAATCATTGTTTAATTGAAAAGCACATTATTATAAGTTTCTCTATTCAACTATACATTAAGAGTAACAATATACTTATTGTTTTATATTCAGAACTAATACAAATGTTAATCAGTTCATTATGTATTTATATACAATTAACTGAAATGGTGATTTGGTGATTTTTAATGTCCGAAGTAATGATAAATTAATGTCACCTAACCCCATGCCTACACATGTCACGTCAGGTTCACCAATGTTATCTGTTTCAGTCATTATTAAGAGATTATTAAGCGTATATAATAATCCAATTAGATGATTTTGTAGAAAATAAAACATTCCGTTTTTTGAACGTCAGAATAACGATTTGATGACAGCTTATAAAGAACCGATATAGAAATTGTTCACGTTTGTAGGTTTCAGCTTGTTAGAAAGGCACAATTAACGAGACTGAATATTCATATTTAATTTATTTGATTCACAATCAAACCCTTGGTTAACAGTATCAGAGCAGGATGATATAAACCAACGTTTCAATATATAATTTGAAATGCAGAAAAAAATATTACGTCCCTGTTGTAATAACTGTCACTTCGAAGAGGTCATTATACATTTTTGTCAGGAAATTTTAGATTTCTTTTCAAACGGGTGAATATCATACAAATGCAACTCGTTTGCATATGAGGGGCTTTGTAAAGAAAATATTGTTGGAAGGTATCAAAGGAGAATGATGTGTCAAGGATGAATTAATTAAATCCAAATAATTATTATTTCCATTGATACAATTAGAATGTCCATCACAATAGATACTTCGAGTGTAGCTCTGTTGACGAATTGTATAGGAATATGATTAATGAATATAATACCATTCTTATATACCTGACCAACTACACAATTTTCTGTGAAGTCAGAAAATCAATTTCAAATATACGACATTGTTTCTTTTTAGTGACACAATTATCTGGAGAATATTGATAGCAATGTACGTTATAATATATACATTAACATTTGCTCTACATT
>JBAMJV010002573.1:0-20000 GCA_037951105.1 Echinarachnius parma | reverse complement strand
CATCATTTGATTCTAAAGCTGAGGTGCCCTATAGTGGCCGGAGGGGGAATAGTTTAGTGGTCTTCATTATGTAGTAGGGCTAGTAGTGCTAGAAGACTCGCATCCACACATCATTGTCTGACCCTGAGTTATGGGTACAAGAAGTGCTGATCTAACCTCGCGTCCACACAGCATCATATGATGTCTAACCTCGAGTCTATAGTCTCGGGTGCAATGGTAGCTGACGAATCTTGCGTCCACATGTCATGTCATACACCGAGTTGTATGTATATACGTTGATTTCCTTGCTCTTCACATCGTCCAGTATAGTTTCTTGTTCATAGGTGTTGAATGCTAGATTTAATCTTGAATTTTAGAGGATTGTGTTCTCCGAATTTCGGGTCTAGTGTTAACACAAGATATAACTAAAAGATAGACAGAAATAAAGAAATAGAGAGAGAGGGGTGGGTGGCTTTTATCCATGCATCAATCCTACTAGCAGTATATTGTTGACGCGTATTATACCATTACCTACCAGGTGTTACAAGTCGACACCATCCATCCTTCCTCTTTTTTTCTCACTGAACACCGACGAAGGCCGGGCAGAGGAGGAGGAGGAGGGAGAGGGGGAGAGGATGAAGGATACAAATATAAATGAATATATGAAAAACAATAGAGATAAAGAGAGGGTAGAGATAATGAGGAAGATAGACAATACAACTACTCTCAAATAACTTAATGTAACAAAATAAAATGTCAATAATTATGAGCAAAAAGGAAAATCAAACCGTTACTCAACATTCATCTGGTTTTAATAATACCAAATTTTCTTTTTCTTTTCCCTAAGTTTTTATTTTTTTTCTCTCTCATTTTTCGAGGTATAATAAGGAGTTAATGACTTAAAATGTATTTGTCTTCTAATAGTAATAAACTTGTCATTTATTGTAATATATTATGTTTCTCTTTTATTTGTATAGGGATTAGGAGGATCATTTATGTTTATCTATTATCCTGTATAGTGTTGTCTTCTATATACATTTCACGCATGTATTCCTTTTTTGGGGATGTGTAATAAGCTTAATAAAAATGTTACCTTATGTCTCTTTTATTTCATACAACAGTGATATATTCTTGTTTGTTTGTTCCTATTTATAGGGGAAGGGGTAAAATAAAAGATACAAACTGCTACCCTGGGAACGTTACCTTTCCAAAATAAAGTTGTGCCTCTGTGGTCACCTGTGTGGTTTGATTGTTGCGGAGGGCAGGGGGGAAATTGCATCATTTAAAGTTAAATGGTCGCTTTGCGCTCAGACATTGATACATATCATTTGTCAATATTAACTTATGAAAACAAGATTTGCGGTGCGGAGTAAACCTAAAAGCTTTTCCAAACCTCAAAGCAACCGGTTCTGCTCTATCGAACGCCTCTGATCATCCGCGCCTGTAGTGTCGGGTTAGTTTTCACGCAAGGTATCGGCCAATAACTACTAGTCAGCGGAGAGAATAATTGCACACTGGTATAAACAGCGTCAATTATAAACAAAATTATTTAGAATTGGCGTAGTTGGATAATTCCATGTTGGTCTAATTACATACTGTTTCAGATTGACACAACATAGTGGACCGGCAGTTATTTTAAGGGATTTCAAGCTTAAATTGTGTCGTTGCATTTGCACATTATATCACAGTGTATAATAAAAACACAAAAATAATGTATATTACTATATAGCATTACATCAAACGTTATTTAATTTTACTTCTTAGTTAGATAAACAAATAGTTTCACACCAAATGTTGATATATTTCTTGGCAGGGGTAAAAGCTAAAAAAATAAAATACGTTAACAAAATACTCAATGTTGATGTATTGTTATACATAAAAGAAAAACAGATTTATTGTTATCCATAAGCACATTTGTTTGGCAAAGACAGCATAGTATTCGACAATGCATGTATCAGGTTAACGTACCCGAGATTGTTGAGAACGCATTCATTTAGCATAAATTTGTTGACACCATTCATGATTCCAAATTTGAGATGATAATCAAAGGACCTTCCCGAATCCCACTAAAGGTTACAGGATAAAAGGAGCACCATTTATCAAATGGCCTGTCAGTTTACATGAATTGAAAATACCTATTTTTCATTTGACTTGGGAAATAAACGACTTCTCATCTGCGAGAAAGAAAACCCACAACAGATGGATGAATCAGACAAAAGGTCATTGGAGTTTTACGAAATCTCTTTTAAACCGCTGTTTATTGTTCAACACTTACTCAAAACAAAGTAGTTTTTTTTACAAATACAGAAGAACAAATATATTGAAATATTGAGGGTTTATAAAAGGTTGAATATTGTACCACAATGACCACATGGCAGTTAGCTTCGCTCCATTGACAGGTAAATTAGTCATAAATGGTTTAAGTATAATAACTCAAGTAATTATTAACCACTGCCATAAATCAAAGTAGGTAAAGAAAAGTTAACATTTCAACGAATAACAATTTTAGCAGCGCTATAAAACTCATTGTTATATCATAATTTTAACTTGAATAGACCTCTGTATAGACCCACAAAATATGTAGAACTAGATTTATGATCTAATTAATGTTAAATGTATTAATAACATATAAGTTATATTGATTTATGATATTATACACCAATCAAGATGGTCACAATAGAATAAAATGACCGTGCAAATACAGTTCGTCAATATTGAGCTAAATTATATAACGTCAAAGTTTGCAAAATATTTATGCATATTACAAATTTACATGAATCGTTTAAGCCTTCCTACTTTGTTTTTAAAAAGAGAAATCACAACTGAATTACTGATTGAACTGTAAGCAAATTAATAATACCCAAAACTCATGATGCCAATGTCAGTACAATATGTCACTTCTCAAAATCACAATAAAAATACACATCCTATGTTTGCATGTTTGATTGTGGACAGAACTATACATTGTGTATACTTTTTCGATTGTAACCTGACTATTATATGTTTAACTCTGTCCATTCCAGTTACATCGTGCTTTTATGTAATAATGTATACAACAAAATATATCTCCAACGTTCTGAGGGTTAATCGATGGGAGGACCTGATATATGAGGGACCTCGATGTCATGTGTTGTGAAAAGATCTCACTGATTAAATTGAAATCGGGTCCAAAATTACGTCCCAGATTTTAGCTGAACTATTATACTCATAAACTCATTCTCAACTTTGGAGTTGACACCGTTTTGAATAGTTTCTTAGTTTTAATTACTCACCATATACATACAATACGAATAACAAGCATACATGTTTCAAACATTTAAAACTAATACGGCGTTTTTATTTCATATTATGTTAGAATACAGGACTTCAAATGACTTCGCGCAATAATCAGGAATCGTATGTGTTATCGTAATCGTATTATTGTGTTGTGGAAAAGAATTGTCTTTAATGTTTTCATACTGGTATAATTATGATTAAAGTTTCAGAAAAAAGTGATTACACATTTTCATAAGTAAAATGTAGAACAAATATCTTGGGTACATTTTTAATTACCTGGCATTCACTCAAGTAAAATGAAACAAGTTGCTTACATGTATCCACATATTCTACACATGGTATGCAGCAACTATTTAGATAACTTTGTGTTTTCCTCATCTATTTCATGGATGCTGGACCAGTGTTTGAGTACATTTCTCGCCCAAAGTTTGGGCGCAACTAGTGCAGAAACAGTCCTGGGGGGATTCGTTCGTGGGTTCTTTACCCCGACTCTCCATTCCATATCCACGTACGTGATGTACCGAGCAAGCCCGGTCCACTCGCCTGTGAAACCGCAGAATTTCAGTCATTTTTTAAGTTGTGAATAACATTATATGACGCAGCTATAGAGCTCCCTACAAACTGACAAGAATGTATACCATTATTCTATTAATTTCTCGTCTAGCTAGCAAAAGAGAGTATATAATGAAATTGGGGGAGATGATGGGGACATTATGGATGTAGCTGTCGTGTTTTATGGCGTCATTTTCTTCTCGTTAGCGCCATATTGCGCAGCTTCTGCACGCAGCGTGCGATGTTTTCCCAATTATTCACGCCGATGGACCGGCCATTGTGCGTGCGCTGAGTGGCGCAATTTAGAGCGAAAAGAGAAACAGTGTCGGTTCATGATAAACATTATCTCGCTAGTCAATGGACGTCTTTTACATAAATCCCAGGAGCATTATTTTTATTAGCCTCTGTTGCTTATTTTATTTCCCTTTTTAGTTTCTTTCTCGTTGTTGCCTTCAAGATGTAGTTAGAATGTTCATGGAGAAGAAGTTTATATGTTATGATGAAAAGTAGAAAAAGACAAAGCGAGATAAAAACGTATATGTTTGTGTGTGTGTGTGTGTGTGTGTGTGTGTGTGTGTGTGTGTGTGTGTGTGTGTGTGTGTGTGTGTGTGTGTGTGTGTGTGTGTGTGTGTGTGTGTGTGTGTGTGTGTGTGTGTGTGTGCGTGGGTGTATTTGTATGTGTGTCTGCATATATATGTGTGTGTATGTGTATGTGTATGACTGTGTGTGTATACGTGTGCGTGTTTGTGTGTATGCGCATGTTTGTGTTTGTGTGTGTGTTTGTGTGTATGTGTATGGGTATGTGTGTGGGTGTGTTTGTGTGTGTGTGTGTGTGTGTGTGTGTGTGTGTGTGTGTTTGCGTGTGTGTTGGTTATCATAGTATAAGAATGGTAGTGCCTACTAATAATTTTGTAATAATCAAAGGCATCTGACATAGGCCTTCATTATTAATTGTGTTAAATGTGTTTTTCTACGGATGGATAATATACATGTGTCGCTACATTCATTATCTTCTATTATGTACATTTGCATTCTCGGAAAACTATCTTGGGAATTGTCGATGACCTGTGGGGCACTTTCGAAGCTTTTAGTCCCCGGGTCCTTGGCAAAATAAACATCGCAAACAGAGCATATGTGTCAGTATTTCTGCTTAGCTATTTAAAAAGTAGAAAATAATAACGATTTTAAAAGCATGATGTGGAGCGCGACATGTTGATGGGAACATTGACGTGATGGATGCCCGGGGCGATGGGGCGGAGGCTGCTCCGAGCAGTCCCATGGCGACATTATTGCACGACCAACAAACATACTCTCTATCATCCATGTCCTCCCCCTCCCTCTCTGCATGACTGCATATGACCACTTTCTCTCTCTGTCACCCCTTCGCGATACATCATCACTCTCTCTCCCCCCTCTCACTCTCTTGGTTTCTATCTCTATTTCTATATATCTTTATCATCTTATTTGCTTTATCATTTTATTGTCGATATTTTAAGAATGTTTTCAATTACTTGCACTTTCCTCCCTACCTCTCTCTCTCACTTAATCTATTCCCATCTCTATTTCTCTATCCTTATTATCTTAGTACATCTTGATATAATCAACATGTATCTACATACCTTTTTAAATTATGTATAAAACACACATACTGTATTCTATCGCACTCTTTCTTATCCCCTCTATCTCTATCTCCATCTCTATGTGTTTCATAGACACACACACGCACGCACACACACACACACACACCCACACAAACACACACACACACACACACACACACACACACGCGCACACGCACACACGCGCGCACACACACACACACATACACACACACAATCACACACACAAACACACAAAACAGACACATGCATATATACTAAATACGTAAAATCGTGGACAAATACAATAATAAGTCAACCTAAATGTATAACACAATGTAAAAACAAATAATATTGTATTACTTGTATTAATTCAAAAAATAAAGTATTTGATTTCATGCAATACCTTATACTTCCTCAGGTGAGTTTGTTTATCAATTTGTTTGCCTTTCTACATGATTGCCTGCTTAAATTCGGACAATAAAGTAATTAAGAAGCTTTATACAAAGTACAGTATGTTATCGATCTTTATCAACCTATATTAAATAGGTAATATCATTCATGAATGTATTCAACAGGTAAATAATATCCCCCTGGCGCAGCCACCACTAGAAGGGTCGATAATGAATAACGAATCGATGTCGTTGGGCCATGACTTCCCCTTAAACCTCTTACTACCAAATAAACAAGTATGCTACTGACTTATGAACACAACCCTTGTTTATGAGGCAAAGATAGTTAAAGTTTTTCATGAAGTACAATTTACATTTTTCATGTAATAATTGAGATATGTACGAACGACTCAAAGGGCTTCATTAATTAGAAAAATGCAGGCACACCTGTGTGTACTGATGCAATACGATGTTCTTTGTTTGACCTCCCTATTTGTTTTCCTCATCTTTTCTCTCGTCATAATTGCTGTCTCTCTGCCCGCATTGTACACCGTGTAACGAGTTGTTGATTGATATTTTGCAACACTCTAAACACGAGTTGTCTCCCCTCTGTCCTAACACCTGCGTGAACCCCTGGGGCGCACCCAGGGGGTAAACCAGACAGGGGCGAGGGGGCAACACATCCCTAAGGGGGATAGTCTTATCCAATATTAATATAGTTTTTATTATACGTCTATATTGTATTAATTTTCTCCCCATATGATTGAGAAGGGGGAGGGATAGCAGGGTGGGCATGAATTCAGACAGGGGGTAACATAACACCCCCTCACCCCCTCGATAGCTACTCTATTACCGGTACACCGGTGCCTTTCAACCGACGCAAATTGGAATTCCTCGCTACACTAAATACCTTTTCAAAGCTCGTGGGTTGAACAGTTGAGCGGCAAGCGCATCCTATTGTCCCACAATAATTTTTATTTCTGGATTGCCTGTGGGTTTGTGGAACGTTCGTCAATCGCCCCCTTTTCCCTTCCACCTCTTTTGATTAAACAAGGCACCCTGCCCCATTAGTTATGGGTAACACTGCGAAGATCGGAACTGCTCCATTTGCTTCGTTTAAAGGGAACTAACACCAACGAGTATTTCTTTTGATAGGTTAATGTAAGGAATCGATTCCATCAACAATATAATAATATATTGCAGGAAAGAATTATTTTTGTAGAGCTATACTATTCGAATTTGAAAGGAATTATAAATACCAAAATTTGGGCATGGGAGTGCAGGTGAAGATTAATATACATATGTATTGCATTGTATCCGTAACTTAACCAGTGACTTATTCCTTAAATATGTCTGCAGACCCCTTGGAAGATTGTTAGTTTTATCATTTCTGGATATATATTTTGGTAATATTTTGTATGGTATAAATAAAATAAATATGGCTAAAACATAGCTGAAATAATTTCATCACAAATCAATATTTTTGGTGAATGTTCATCCCCTTTAAAGACCCCAAATCCATATCTCTATTTATTGAAAATTATTGTGCCACGATCAAATATATTATGATAGATGCCATCGACTAATTATGGACCAAATTCGTTTTTTTTTTAAATCTAATACAATTGTTAAAGCTTTCATTCAGAAATCAAATTGATAGGGGGAATTTGATTTTTTGAAGGATAAATTCATAATAGACCTCAATGCGTACACAGATAGGGAGGAATCAAACGACGACCAATCGTTAAATTGTTCATCACCACATACGCAGTGGAGTGTGCACAGTTTGGTCGTTTGTGCTGTTGTTGTTATTCTTGCTAAGTCTTACCAGGAGGGAGACAAGAGTCGAGTTCAGTGGCGTTGAATCGAGTGTCCGCTTGTATTTTGAAATCGAATCTTCATATTAGCGGTCGATGTGGCCTTTCTGCGTTGTTAAGATCAACCCAATTATGAAACATCAATCAATTAATCAAGTCACGTTAAACCATCCTATAACGCCGCTCGAACAATAGTTGCACCCATCCTCTCACCCTTCCACGGCTGTAATTTACCACTTAATGCTGGTGGGCCGAAACAAACAAACCTCTTTTTGTTAATTTCATGCTTTGCAAATCAAATGAGACACATTTTTGTACAGCAATAATTCATCACAATAGCGTGATGAGAAGATTTTGACGGCCCTATCCACCGAATGTGGGCTCTAAACAATGCTGGTACATTTCTTATTCTGTGATGGCCTAGAAACTATTTTACGACCAATATTAAAGACAATTTACGTTCCATCAAATTGCGATTATTGAACATCGCGTTTCAAATATTTTGAATTGTGTACGGATTAGGGAAACCTATCAACCTTTACTCACAAAAAAATATTGAATGTTGCTTTGATTAACTAACATTTATGATTGTTGTTTTAAAGTTGTTCTCATATGAAAACAGAAGCTATAATTTTGCCAATTTTTAAAAGCTTTTTTTTGTTCGTTTCCGTGACAAAACGTTTTGAATTTCTACGGATGTATGTTCTCGAGTCTATAGCATTTTCCGAATATGCATACCCCCATCGATTTTAAACACACAACGCATCAACAATGATTTACGTTTTATATGGCAATATAATTGGCTTATTGGTTCTATTTAAATGTTTAAAAAAAACTATTCATTAAACCATACTTTGTATTTTAAATTTTCCTAATTATTATTTCTCAGCTTTGGAAATACCGATAAATAACTTTTAATGACTTATTGGTATCTTCTCTACTCATGTGGAAGAAAAAAGTTGGTTCTCATGCACTCACTTTTATTCAATATCTTGTAACAACTCGTACAAAAGACTGTAATGAAATTCTAGCCCCACTGATTCACATTACCACTCACACACCTCATAACAATTAATATCCAATTCCGAATTTTTCTTCAAGCGTTACCTAAGTTTAATACAAATTAATCCGAAGCCTGCAACAAAACGCAACAGATGTTATCTCAGATGTTTTCTTTATTCATTTTCAATTTTACAGTGCACGGCTGTTGCTTATTTTCTTTCGTTATTGCGTGAATTAATGACATATTTATTTTCTTAATACAGAATTATACGAACGTTCAATCATATTATAAAGTGCAACAAAGAATGTTTTTGTCTTCATTGCACGTAATTTGGAGTTCTTCTTCTAAACCAATCGCCCCGGCAAAATAAGAGCGATTGTTGTGGTATGGTTTGAATCGTATCAGTTTAATCGCGATCACACGTTGGCTAAACTCTGCATTGAGAGGGGTACAAAGGCCCACTCAATGAACACACAATGAGCGAAATTAAACTCAAATTTGAAAGATGCCGACATCGTGGCAAGATACAAGTTCAAAGTATACTTTAGAAATAAACAGTTGTTACTTTTTCAGCTTTGTGTTCTTGTGGTCTTCAATAATCTCTGGCGTACTGGTAGCTGTGAAGAGTGAGAAGAGAAAAGGGCAAGTAATGATTAATGATGAATTCATATATCCGTTAGCAACACAGCTGAATAAATCGTATTTTCGAGATGGGAGGGAGTTCAGCACGAAAGTTTATTATTTAAAATATATGAATAGGAGAATAGGAGAAGCTAAAACGTGTTTCTGAGTGAGTATACACGATTCATTTAACTTTATATAAACAGTATTCAAGTTATAGTTGTTTCTTTGTATTTAGTTATTCTAAGTGCATGATCTTCGCATGTACATGATTATGATATACGTATGGACTGTATCTCGAAGCGTTCCTATTAAAAAAAAGTTTCAACAGTTTGCGTCTTAATCCTGACACTATTTGAAAACTATATAAATGTTGTTAATAATTGCATTATTGTGATTTGTTTAATCATTTTAGTTTTGTCCCAATTCTAAAAATATCAAACAATGTTAATTGAAATCCATTTTTTTTTTTTTTTTTTTTTGGGGGGGGGGGGTTAAGTTTGAGCGAAAGTATGTCCGTTTTATATACGAACTAATTGTAATATACCGTATATTGAATTTCAATGTGACGTCTGTTTCTATAATTTAGTTATAGAATATCAAAAGAAAACATTTCTGCCAAACCATCGGAGCTTCTATACCTGTACAATCACAAACACATTATACAGAAACACACTAACAAACAAACACTTTTACACTCTCTCTCACACACACACACACACACACACACACACACACATACACACACACACACACACACACACAGGAATACACACACACACACACACACAGGAATACAAACACACAAACATAATACACATTTTAAACTGACCTGTATATCAACATGATTAATTTTCAATGAACATTTGTTTTACATAGAATATCGACTCCCACTCCTACGCACATACGAACACGTAGCAGAATACACATCCGAACAAGCTGAATAATAAGCTGACCCAATGAATGTATATTGATATTACATGTTTAATTAATCTACTTTTCGAAACGACAATATTTAACAAACACACACCCACAGTCAGTAGATAGCAAGGTTATAACAAAGACAATTATGTTATATTAATTAGACAAACATGCGAGTAATATAATTTATAAAAATATTCATATTAAACTATTCATATACATAGATAATGTACACATTCCCATTCGGAATGTAAGCCAAGAACATGAAGATGTTAGGCATTATAATTATATATACACATGCATAAACATTTTGAAAATAAACACACGCACTGAAAAATGAGCGAACCCGCGCAAAGCTAATGTCCGACGCCACGGCCAGGCCAGCGGAGCGGCGTAGCGTCATCGGTCGGGGCATGTCCGTCCGATGACTAGACCTGCCCGACCCCGCTTATTATCCATGTAATCATTAATCGCTTGTTGATCCATCTTATCTGTACACCATCACGATACCCCTGATAACAACCGGTGTCGTGTGAGCGCCAATAATTATACATTACAATATTATTGCAGATTTGCCATGTCATGTTAATGATATTAGTAGATGTCTTGTCGATAGTTGATTGATGATGGATATACACAGTGTCAGTTAGAATAGAAAAAACTAGGACCACCAACGATAAATCTAATCAGTTATATTTTGTAAAACTTCTAGTATTTCATTGCGCCATTAGAAACGAATAATGATCTAATAGAAACTTTAAAACAGCGTTCATATTTTGAAAATCAAGATAGGAATTCGAACAAAAAGTACCCCCAATTATATTAAGTTGCAAATTACATGGAAACTGAAACATGTCATGCACTGTTTGTCATGAAACAAATTTGTATTTTGTTATTCTGATCATATTCTGATCATTTGTTTTGTTACGTTTTCTTTTCGGTGACGAAATCAATGCACTTTGTCTTTGTTTTGTTTTGCAGTTTAGCAATACGAAAAACTAATAGCAAGACATGCGTGAGTTCCCTTATACCTCAAAGATAACGCAGTTATGTAAATTTCACGTCGACTCGTTAATTGATTTCATATTGTACAATGAAGCATGCGTATAATACATTTAATTTAATTTTTCTATTTGAACTTGACCGTACTTGTTCCAATTGACTTTGTTTATTGATTAATACTCTAATAGGTCTTACAAACCATTCATTCGTTTAACTGAATCTCTGAGTTAAATCTTTAGACGCGAACTGTTTCGCTTGTATACAATCTTCAAATCTATCGGGGTTTTACCCGCTTGATTTAAATCTTAAACAGTCGCTTCTATAATACCTTCCATCTTTCTAAATCTCCCCCCCCCCCCCCCCCCCCTCTCAATCTCCGTATTCATTATCTGATTTTGACCTTTAGCCATGAAATCTGCCGCCCATCCACCCATATCTTACGGTAGTTTATTATCTGATTTTTAAACTTACTTCTTCTGCAATCACCCTATACCTCTTTATTCATGTACCTCCCCTCTATCGCTCTCTCTCTCTCTCTCTCTTTAAAGTATATATGAATTCAATCATGATTGTTGAGTAGCGATTGCATTGCTCAATTCTCGTAGTTATCGGAAGATTTATCAACTTGTGAGTTTCACATCAAGGCCGAACCATTACACTATCACAGATCAATCTGCGCTTAATCCGCTTCGCTCGGAAATGCAGTTTTACGTGATGCCTGTTGGGTTTTGTTTTTTGTATTTAATAGTATTTAAGCACATCAAGAAGCAATGATTATGGGGTAAAGGCGAAGATAGATGAAGTAGACATTAATGTTTTGTGTATGTGTGTTTGTTTGTTTGTTTGTTTTTATGTATGTATGTGTGTATGTATATATGTAAATATATATATGTGTGTGTGTGTGTGTGTGCGCGTGTGTGTATTTATGTCTGTTTGTTTGTTAATTTGTTTGTTCGTTTGACTGATTGTTTGATGTATTTGGGGGCGACACGTCAAGGAATTAAACTAATAAATACATTATCTTATTGCTTTTTATGCATTTCTTGCATGTCATGTAAAATTTACATTTTAAGGTTAAAATTTCAGCAACTCTATATATAAACATTATTGTTGTGTGCATTTTCAATTATTTAACACACAGATCCTTTGTTAATGTTGTGACACATATTTGAGCATGATGAAATATTAAATGTTCATCTTTACAATGAAATTAAATCATCTATTTCGAGGTGCGAAATTAAACCGCTCAAAAGATATATTACGACTTTCTACAAGTATTTGTAAAGAAAAAATCAATTATCTGATTATAGTGTAATTTCTTTTTTATTTTATTATTTTTTACAAACACTTTATTGTGGAACTTCAAACAAAAACACCTATGTGAAACACCAAAATCACATTGTGTGTATGTGTGTGTCTGTGTGTGTGTGTGTGTGTGTGTGTGTGTGTGTGTGTGTGTGTGTGTGTGTGTGTGTGTGTGTGTGTGTGTGTGTGTGTGTGTGTGTGTGTGTGTGTGTGTGTGTGTGTGTGTGTGTGTGTGTGTGTGTGTGTGTGTGTGTGTGTGTGTGTGTGTGTGTGTGTGTGTGTGTGTGTGTGTGTGTGTGTGTGTGTGCGGGGGTATCAGTGTGTGTATATGTTATGTTTAAGTGGATGCTGTACATAATACAGAGAGCTGGAAAGTATAAGAAAATTCAGCTCCATGGCACATGCCGTTTCTATTTGTTATACATGCTTGTAAGTGTATGAATGTCTGTCTCTTTGTGAGTACGTATGTGTGTTTATTTAGGGGGCGTACACACGAGCATCTCCATATTATTTAGCGTCAGCATCCAGTTAGGCTTAGGCCGAGCGAGCAAGCCCAAGCGGTGATGCATAATATGCAATTAGACACACGGAGGTATGCAGAAGGCCACAGTATCTAGTCGCTGCATCCGAGATTAAAAGGAGAGATAGTAGATGATGACCGGGAATCCGCCAGGGAACGGGCGAGAAAGCTTTCCGAAGGACGATGGACGGAGGGAGAAACCAATACAGGAAGAGAAGTCAAACAAGTGAAAGAAAAAGATGCTGGAAAATTGAAAGAAGCGGGAAGAAATTGACAAAGAGAAAAGAAGAAAATCAGCGTTAAGGCAAAGTAAAGGTGGGAGAAAATGAAATAGAAATTCAACGTGAAAATGTAATAACAACAAATACTATAGGGTGGGATACCGATGCAACATGGGCGGAACAACGCATAATGCCAAATAAAAAGACAGAATGATAATTACTGGAGACTGAGATTTAAAGATACCGGATTTTGAAATTATGATTAGATGAGAAGCACTGATAGATATCGAAGAGAAATTCGATGGAATTCATTTGCATTATTAATATGAATGAAACACTGCCATGACCATTGAAAGCAATTTAGAATAATAAGAAAGTGATTCTCATTATTTTGTTTTATATCTGAATCATTGGCTGTTCTTTTGTCCCTCAAACATTTAAAGGGATCTAGTAACTTTGTTAGCATGTGCAGAAAGTGATGAATGGTTGGTTTAATGTGCACTTTTGTGATCTGATATGTTCTCTGATTATTGTGTGAAACTTTGACATTAAACGCATGTTATATGTCCAAGTAATGAGCGAAAATGCACAGTGATATTCGCAACCTCATTCCACTTACTTTGTACCACTATATTTCTAAGTAAAGTTTTGTGGATTTGGACAATGTTACTATAGATCCCTTTAATGATAGAAAAACAAGGTAAATAGCATAGAATATAAAACAGTGTAGGTGGATGGCGCCGAATTCATATTCTTGTTAAGAATTTATTGACATTATTCTGCACTCATCTCAAAAGCTTACAGTTTGTATACTAATCCTACATTTTCAAGGTTTATATGATGCCAAAATATATTGCAACATTACTCAAGATAAACACAACATTAACGAATTACAAATATAAATTTATAATAAGAAGACAATATGTAGGAGGGATGATTCGTACAATATCTAAAAAACCTGAGTTCCCCTTCTCGTATCCCACCGTTACCATGGCGACCTTGACACCGGGGTAAACGCCTTGCTGCACCTGATGGGATTACCATACTAAGAGAGCTAGGAACTACTTAGGAGGAAATAGCATTAGTGAAACACTTGCATGTTTGTTTTAGGCTGCTAATGTATTGTGTATCTGTAAAGATTTTACAGACGAGTACTTTTATTTCCGAAAGAGTCGCGCGTTGCTTTACTCACAGGGATTTGATGGTAAATATTGTTTAACGTTTAGGTTTTGCACATTAAGCGTTCGTTATTGATCTTAGTCCTTAGATGACTGAGTGATTTTGTTTGGGTATCATATCTTGTCACAATATTTATCATCTTTATATGCACAAATCAAATACATATGTTTGTATGTATTTCGTACGCACACATACAAACAGGCATATTCTATACCATGTATACATTGACAAGCAACCATCGCATTCATATTATGAAGATATGAAGATATTATGAAGATATAAGTTCATCGTCTCATATACAAACACAGTTAAAACGACATCTTGGAAGCGCATTATGCACCTGCATCAATGCTTCTTTGAAGTTTACAGAACCTGCAGCTGCACTGTGACCCCTAACCACTGGACCAGCGATAAAGAAATGAAGCTGTATACAAATCAAGCGCGCCATCTGTTGTTACCAATCGGCCATGTTTAAAAGAACAATCTGTTCGGAACCATTGTACCCCTATTTATTACCCCTATTTCCCCTTCCTGATGATTCCCGCACCCCTACCGCATCACCACCATCACCACCGCATCACCGTTTACCCATGGTGCGCACTGCTGCTCTTGCTCTCTCTGCCTCTCTCTCTTATCATCTTTTATTTTCATACCTCACTATCCGCACGCTCCTTGTCCCTTCCGGTCCTGTATTTTGTCAACAAACTAGCGACTCATCCGTCATCCGCGGTACAATGATTAATTAAGTCACTAATTAATCAACAATTAGAATGCAAACAAATCCGTGCTGTATAAGTTTATTTTTCATACCAAAAAGTTGGTTGACCAATCGCTTTATTAATGAGATATTTGGACGCTGTGTCTATTTGAGTTTGGTTGGACATTGACATTGCAAGGTGTTTTTTTTGTCGAAGGAAACGGGACTCGAACTTAGTTGTACCTTATCATTCATATTATGGTTGCAATGCCAATTAGTTGGAAGAACTCGTTAACTGTTCAACATTATTTTCAGGTGTTCATATCGATTTTATCTGTATCGCAATAAATACATTTGTTTTGTGCTTATAATTTCGTTGGCTTCTTGGCGAATTGGATCTATTCGGAAAGGTTGCTGAATAAACATTTGGAAATATATTTTGTAGGAAGATCAGTAAAGAGGTAAGATAAACATTTGTTTACCCATTGTACCTATAACATTATCATTAAATATTTTAATGTTTTTATATAACCCCAAAAATAGTACGTGACTTTTATAACATTATACGGGAAACAATGATATTCTGAATAATAATCTTACTATTATACGAATATGAAAAAAGAAAAGTAACCTTTGTGTAGGAATTGAACCACGAACAACCGGATAGCAGGTGTGTGCTCTCACATCTATACTACATAACTATTTCTTTATGTTTACTTGTCAAGCTATAGATATGTACACTAATATATTTTATTCATGCTACCCCCGTTTGAAACATTTCATGAAATAGGTAAATACAATTATAAGAAATATCTAATAAATATTGTTGGCGAGACTAAATCTTTAAACTATTCTTGGTTATGAAACTATGGGCAATTGGTTAGGGGGGGGGGGGGGGACACTTACTTTTTGTATTAGGTTTTAGTTATAATTTCATCAGTTTCATTATACTCGTACTTACAGAGTTTAATAATTTATTATGCCAACTTATCTCTATCTGTTCACCCGATAGCGAGATTTGCAATCTAAAACGAATCATGAATATTAATAATGATAGCAATTAATTTTCTAAGCGATGTAGGACATCGCCAAAATATATTCAAACAATTGACCCCACTTTGTTAGCACTATCGAATTTTATTCAAAATTCTCGCGATAAAGATCGTTTTTGTTTTAAGTTAAAGAAGTTAGAAATGCACAGGTCATAAGAACGGTGTAGCGGTGGCAGATATAGGCAATTGAATTCAGAAGTAAGGCGCTAATGACAAATAAGCTTGCATTAGGTGCAATGGTTGTACATTCCAAATGATGTTTTATTCATGTATATGCAATGCGAACCCCTCCCTCCGTAGCAATGTTAAGTGAACAGGGAGAAGGGGAGGTAAAAGAAAAGAAAGACTGAATCGTTATCTGACAAAACCATCATGATTTCATGAAGCTTTTATATCTAGACGCTCGATTGTATATCTTAACCATCTTATTTCGTTAATTGCTTGTCTACTAATGCTTTGGCTCTATTGTACAAGTTTTTCATTTAAGCCATTTTGATATGATATGATTTAATTTCAACCATTTTTATGAAAATAAATCAAAGCAAATCAAAGTCGATTCTTGATCTTGCTCTTCAATTACTACCTGAAACAACATGCACCGGTACATGCAACAATGAAACCATACGTTGAACGCAGGGGTCTACCTGATAATTCACACTATGCTATGGCAGAATTGTCCATGGTCCGTGGATGTAGTGATGTCTTTGGAAAAGCAAAGGATTATCTTCCAACAAAATGGCGTTGTGATGACGTCACGGTATTCTAATTTTAAATGCACTTTACACATCTACATGTCTTTTATACAATATACAATAATACAAATTTTGTTGTTTTTGTTTTAAATTTGCGTTTGTCTTTAATACAATACTGTATTGCAAACATCAGAATGATGGAAATGAACAACCCTATCCCTTTTAAAATGCTAAAATACACATTCTCAAATGCGATAAATCGGGACTAAAACCTCTTATGAATTATTGGCAACAGTGGAACACAATTATTGCATGTCCATCAAACAGTGACATCATTTAAAATGGCAGAACAAAGGCATAATGATTGAGAGGGGAGAGATGATACAAAATATCAGTTTGATCTAAACGCCATATTGCTCACATATCCAATAAGCGTGGTAGATGACAAGGAGATAAGAAACATGAAGTGACCAACATATCAAGTCCTTTCATGAGTCGATGCAAATGTCACAAAACTTTTTCAAGTGCGTGATGTATGTCCCTTCCTTCTGATTATTCTCTGTACCATGCACTCGGGAAGCCCTTTTAAAACTGCAACGCAGCAACAACAAAATCGTTCACTTTATGAACGGTCGGTGTGAGAAGTTAACAGCACATCACATACAAGCTAATGCCATGTTTAATTCATCTGCGACGCAGACATTCATTATATTCATGATGTTACTCTAGCAATTGTTTAATAACAAATGGAAAAGGGGGAAAAGGGACAGAAGTCATGATGATAAATGAGAAGGAAAAGGACCGGAATTAATGTAGCAGGAAAGTCCTCCTAAATTTCTGGTCCTCGAGTGGGGGATTGTTTATACGACCGCAATCTTCCACTCCACACGCCATCGTCTTCTCGAGTTCTAGTGGCCCAGATTGCAAGCAACCAGTGAGCATATTGTCTCCCGGCCAGTATGTGCGCGAAACCAACTTCAGAATATTACTGTTTTTTAACAACAATCACGACTGGCAAAGAGGAGTAAAAAGTATAAATCAGGGGTGAGAATAAGAGATCTGAGATTGTTCGTGTGTCTCGCTGGATGTATGGAAGACCTTTCTTATCTTGCAAGTTGCTGGTGGTATAACATTAAAGGGTAATCGAGAAGGCACCTCAAATAAGAGTATTGTGACGTTTAAAACAGAATAAACGTATATGTATGAGTAGATGTGATTTCCAAGTTAACATTAAGTTTATACATTGATCATGTTGGTTTACTATAGAAATAGATGAAATCATATAAGTTGAATAGATTGATAATATGCATACCATTGACATTACAAAACATGTGTCATGCTGCATTGTGAATAGTTGCTTTATAATGAATCAGTATTTTCCTACTATTTAAAACAATGTCTAACCTTTAAATTACCGCTATCAATGTCACAAATGTAATAACGATACATTATAATGAAATCCCATCCACCTTAACTGATTTTGAGGACATTTATGTCGAAGACCTCAACAAAACGAACCCTTTAAGCAGATCACGGGAAATTCTTGTGCGACAAATGATCGGATAAAAGCCCTAAGCTGTTTCGTGACAATAAGCCACTTTTGGTCGCATGTTCCCCCCTCCCTCTCCCTTACCTCACTTACGGGCACTATTGCACATGTTTCCCCGGGGCCACCCGACACCCCATAGCCCCCCAGGCGACACCCCCTCACCGTCTGATACCAGAGTACATGATCCTCCAGGGATCGTGGAACGGTGGCGACTAGTAAATGGGAGAAGGCTTCAAATGTTGTGGGGTTCGAGTAACCATGCTCGAGTAACGAACTTGCTTTCAAAACTTGCAGAGTTCAAACTGGGGGAAATGGGAAAGGGAAGCGGAAAGTAGGGAAAGTCGTTTATGTTCCCGTCTTGGCTTCTACACTATTATGCTCTTGATACTATTTAGAGATGTCACATTTACTGCACGTATAAGGAACATTTACTCTTGAAATTGTTACACGCATTGTTTACATGGTTTGCACACAAATCCAAAGGATTAACGTTTGAACGATTCATCGACTAGCAAATGGTATATCCATGTTACCTCTAATGTTGCCAAGGCCCTCCAAACGAACACAGACATTGTTCAAGATAATCACATTAAATCAATGGGAAGAAATGTATTGTTCGGGAGAAGAAAAAAAAAACGTATTTTATACAATTAAAATCATATCAAAGATAACAGAATTGCTGCTGGGAGAAGTGCACGTCGTTGTTCTGGTGATGTTGATGATGTTCCACGAGATTCTTTTTGTTTATGTTATTAATAAAGGGAGATCGAGAATCTCGATTTAATTTACCTGAAAACAGAATAAGATGGACTAATATCGAGTCCTTATTATTGATGATTTCAGTCTCTGATAAAATTGAATCGAGGAAAGCCGATTAGAAAGTCGTTTGAGCATTTCTAAACAATGTTTCACGTTAGATCTAAACCAAACATGCGAGCAATCATCAACAACTTACTAAAATAAATATATAACTTGATTATCATATTTTCGTAATGCGAATGTGAAGAACATCGTGGGACAGTTTATGTAAATGAATAAATATGTATTTCTTACAATATTCCTGTATGCGTGAAGAAACAAGTAATCGATATGAGAAACAAAAATTGTATTTTTTTCTGTCGAACCGTTAGCTACTGGAAACTATTTTGCAGGTCACAGATTCGAGGTTAAATGGGTGTTTGTGATCCATCGTATTTCGCATTTAACATTCTCCGTACAACACGGGCACTTTATGTAGGCTACAACAATCACCATTTCTCGCCATTGATCTCAAAAAGGTTAACAAATTCGGTCGTAGTCATGGTGCAAAACAACAATGTCCCGAGTGTGTAAAGGAGATGACAAGTTGGTACCAAAACGTCATCAGCCCATAAGCCTCGCTGAGATCCAGTCAGCTAGACCTGGGCCTATTGGCGCTGAAAACAAATTGAGAGGAGATTTTCAAAGTGGTTGCGATTTAATTTCCCGCGTTGATCCTTTCATTGTTTTATTCTTTGATACCAAGGAGGTTCTACGATTGCCGTGTTTTGTTGCACGCCACGCGAGACTCCCAAGGCATTCGCTGTCACTTGGCGGGCGCGTCGTAATGGTGCGTTCAATTGGTCATTAGTACCGTGACTGTTTG
>JBAMJV010002572.1:0-114431 GCA_037951105.1 Echinarachnius parma | reverse complement strand
TATCAAATTTGATGGTCTTCTCTCTGTCTTGTTCTTCCATTAGGAGCATGAAGTGGACAGGATGTTTCCCCTGCGGGCCGGCCGCCTCCCCCTAACAACCACCTCAAGTGGGGCGGGGTCAATCCAGAATGTCATCTTCATCGTTCGACCCCACCTGGACCTGATGGAGATCGTCGCAGACAACATACGCAAGGCCGAAGAGATGCCCGGCCGGTTCCGCAAGGAGTTTCACATCTTCTTCGTCCCGCGGAAGAGCCTGCTCTGTGAGCGAAAGCTCACTGTAAGTTTTTTTTTTGGCAGTTTTCATTCAACTTTGTACACTGCAAAATTGCATATTATGACAAAATTAAGTATTTTAAGGGTAACAAATATAATCAATGCTACCAGTTGGTTATAAAATTCATCTTGTTCATGATATCATATAATCTTGTGCACATGGTGGTAGTCTCCTTAATTGTTAAAAATTAACATTCTGAAGCTAATATCTAACAAATGTATATCTTGTATTTGTCCATTTATGGTTGATTTATATTATATTATGTTTCATCTATGTTATAGAGGAACTGTTATTTTTTGGTTGTTGTAATTGCCATGTATAAAAGGTATATTCATATTTCATGTTTTGTTCTTTCTCACAGGAGCTTGGTGTGTATGGAACCCTTACAACAGTTGGAGAGTACAACCTGAGTCTCTTGCCAATGGACAGTGATGTCCTGTCTATGGAGAATGATTCCGCTTTCAAGGTAATATTTGTTTATCTATTATAATTTATATATAATCGTCTTATCTAATAATTTATTGAATTATTGTCTTGTCTAATAATTATTTGTGCTTATACCTATACAGGTTAAAGGGAAAGTTCAGTTTTGATCTAGAGGGTGCTTCAAGTTGTTTTTTTGTGAGGCAATGAAAAACTAAGTGTAACATTAGAAAATATTTATAAATCCTTAGAAAATATTTATAAATCCTACAAATTTTTGGTGACCTCTCTTATGAATAGTTATTTTTACCAAACATCACATTCACATATTTTGATTAAAATATGGTTGAAAGTTGAGGTGTCTGGAGGGCACCCTTTAGTGTTGATAACAGCGGCTTTTGGAACAGCCCTGTAACTTAGCTGTTTATGTTTTCTACAAATTCAAGCATCATTGAACTGTAGGTTTTTAATGATAACTGACAAATTTTAGTTAAGTATACAATTCTGTTTGACCAGAACTGTACTATCCCTTCTATAAACATATCAAGACTGGTTTATGTCTACTTGTAGGAATGCTATCTACAAGGTGTCCCCACCTCCATGTTCCATATCGCCAAATTTCTGATGAAGATACAGACCCTCTATTCTATCCCACCCCCATCTATGTTGTAAAAATTTAAGTGTGCACAAACTAATCCATATCATACCAATAGAGCACAGAAGAGTGGCATCAAAGCCATTCATTGCAATGGGTCATGGTTCTAAACAATGTCAGGCGTGCCAGACATTTCTGGCCGATTGGTTTCCAAAAAGGCAATCATCCAGCTAGCCTATAACACACTCAAAAGCCTGACTAGTCTGAATGTTAAAGTTGTTTAAAGTTTGAATAATAATAATAATAATACAATTCTTATATACCGCATAATAATATAATAACATATTCTCTATGCGCTTTACAAATAATGAACTTAGTGTACTTAAAATAGATAAACTTATTATGTACTTTAATAGAAATCAGAGAAATGACATTACATTACATTACCAATGAATGGAAACATTACTATGTTATGAAAAAGAAGAACAAAATGGGACATCACTACTTTGGTACTCAATACAAGTGAACTTAAGGACTTAGTAACATTGTCCAAATCCTCAAAATCCAATTGGAATTCTAGCGGTTCTCTCATACCTTGTTGTGTTCGTATTAACAAAAAAAGCATGGGACCGGTTTTTCAAATTTCCCTTTTGTTAAAAAGATATTTACAATTGAAGCATTTAGATGTTAAATTTATCCACTGGATCGTTGAAACCGTGTACAAAGTCAGTGCAATGTGTTAGTGAACATCACTTTGCATTTTTGCTCATTACTCGGCCATATAACGTCTATTTAACTTGAAATTTTCACACAATACCCAGTGGACATATCAGATAACAACTATATCCATTTCATCAACCATTCATCATTTTTGCACATGTCAAGAAAGTTACTAGATCCCTTGTTGTTTCTTTCTTGTAGGAATGTTATCTGCAAGGTGACCCCACCTCTATGTTCCATGTGGCCAAATCTCTGATGAAGATACAGGCCCTCTATGGAATCATTCCCCACATCTATGGCAAGGGAGAGTGTTCGAGGGTGAGTAAACTTTGCAAGAAGATATTTGTTTTTATTTAGTTTATATGTATACATGTATTATGTATTTGATATATAAAGTGCAAAAGTGAACAAGTGATGCTCCTTAAGAACACTGCTGCTCAAACAAAAGCGACACAAATTGAAACCAAGATTAGGACAAATTTAAGGACTGCATTCTGCCGAGATACCACCTTTACATGTGTACGTTGCCAATAACATTAATAACATTGCATGGGCAGTATTCTACTAAATATATCAACTTAGGCTGGACTAAGTTCATAACCTTGGACTAACTAATCCACATGTTAGTCCACACCTCAGATTAGTTAAACCTGCAAACTTATAACTTTAGGCTGGTTTCAAGTCATAAACAGGCCTACCAGAATACAACATTTTAGTCCAGACTAATGTTATCAACTTTTAATAGTCGGGGTTAGTTGAGACTTAGTTAGCACTTTAGGCCGGACTAATTTAGTAGAATACCGGCCATTGAATTTATCTTCCTCGCAATGATCCCCTTTCAGCAAGTAACTGATATGATCCATCCAAATGCGTCATGAAATGACATGATAGGAACCAAACATTTCATCTCATCAACAGATCTAATCAAATATGTGCTTCTCATTGCTTCCATATATTATACACCATTGCAAATTCAGATTCAACATGTTGTGGGTTACATAAAATTACCAAATGATTTAATAATGTTGAATTATCCCCTTCTGCAAGTAACCAAGATGATCCTGCGAATGCATCGCGGGAAGACAGGAACCGAGCGTTTCATCTCACGATCAGATCAAATATGCATTTGTCTTTGTTCCCATGCAGTTAACCATTGCAAATTCAGATCCCACATGTGGGTTACAATAAATTACCAAATTAATAAATAATGTTTAATTTGTCTTCCTTGCACGAATCCCCTTCTGCAAGTAACCAAGATGATCCTGCGAATGCATCGCAGGTTTCATCTCACGATCAGATCAAATACGTGTTTCTCAATGTTCACATACAGTCAACCATTGCAAATTCAAATTCCAAATTGATGAGTTGCAAACTATACTTTTATTTAAACAAATTTATCTTCCCTGCCATTGTACCCTTTCAGCAAGTAACCGAGATGATCCTGCGAATGCGTCGCGAGATGGCAGGAACCGAGCGTCTCATCACACCGCAGATCGACTGCCTGCTCCTCCTGGATCGCAATGTTGACCTTTTGACCCCACTCATGACGCAACTCACCTATGAGGGCCTCATTGATGAAATCTACGGCATCACAAATGGTAAAAATAAAACCAGAGTATTTATTTACATGTCCATTCAACAATAATATGGAATACAGTCTAGGTTTCTAGCACTTAGGAAATGCTATGTTTCGGTGAGACCTAGAAATAAACTCTTAAAAGCCATCATCTTATGTCAGGATTCTTTTAAATATATTTACACCTTTGCTTCTTTTTGCTATATTTCTTTCCCCAATGATAAAAATGAATTCAGAATATTTAAAATGAAAGAAGACCAAAACAACCATAAAAACAACAACCACAAGATCTGCGAAAAGTTGAGGTATGCTTGAGACAACTTTTATTTTCAGCAGTAGATGACAAAATAATGTTTTTGTACATTAATGAAACTTTTCAAAGTAAGCATTTTTATTTGATATTTTCTGGACAGCTACTGTGAAATTGCCTCCAGAGAAATTCAAAAAGAAAGACGACGATAACAAACAACAACAACAACAACAGCAACAACAACCGCAACAGCAACCCCCACAAGACCTTCCGACAGACTTGAAGAAGGTCCAGCTGAATTCTGGGGATGAGTTGTTCTCGGTAATCAGGGACAGGAACTTCCATGCAGTAGGACCAGAGCTCAGCCGCAGGGCCAAGATCCTATCGGCACAGTATGAGGTTAGTAGTAGTATGAATCGATTCATCTGAAATCAATTGTAATAATTGTAATAATACTAATCAATTCTTGTATAGCAAGCTAAGCTGTTAGCACATCAGCACAGTATCAGCACAGTATGAGGTTAGTAGTATTATGAATTGATTCATCTGAAATCAGTTGTAATAATTATAATCATACTAATCAATTCTTTTATAGCAAGCTAAGCTGTTAGCATGTTAGCCACAGGGCTAAGATCTCATCTGCACTGTATGAGCTGAGGTTAGTATATATACCAGTGCCATGATATGGAGTCTATTGGTTGTTATTTATCGGAGATTGCTTGCAGTCTTATAAAAAAGAGGTCTAGATTAATTTTCATGCAGAAGGACCAGTGCTTAGTTTGCAGGGCTAATATCTTGTCTGCACAGTCAGCAACTGTTTTTGGATACCAGGGACAGGACTTTCATGCAGTAGGACTAGATCTAAGTTTCAGGGCTTAGATTTGTAAGCAAAGTAAAAGGTCGGTTTGATAGAAAGTTAACCTCCTTTCTGTGTCATTGTGCACATGTTGCCTATTTTGGTCTCTTTAACCCCAGGCCAAATATCTACTGTAAGAAGCTAGTCCTCTTTGTGTATTAAATTGAATGAGTGCCAAGTGGTATCTTCTTCATTGTGGACAGGTAATCATGTATGTTGAATACTTTTTGTTGAGAACTCTCCATAATTTACTTGTTTGGTCATGTTTTAAATGAATTATCTCATTATATTTAATTTTCTTTTTCTGTTCTTTTGTTGTGTGTTTAGGAGAGGAAAGATGCCAAGTCAGTGTCAGCCATAAGACAGTTTGTGTCCAAACTCCCTCACATACAGGCAGCTAAAATGTCACTAGCAACTCGTAAGTTCATCTCAAGATACTTTAAATTTGCTTTTCAAAAAATTGGTTATTACAGTTTTGTCATCTTAATTGCTTATTATTTGATCAGATAGAATTGTAAAAAAACAACAAATAAATAGCAGTATTAGGAAAGATACAGAAAACATGTTTATTGGCACAATTAATTAATTGATATTGTTGAAAAAGTATAAGATAGGATTTAGATCGCAACAATCTGAACGGTTAAAATCGTACAGAAATATAAGATGAAAGTTCCATGTGCGCCACTAAGATTGCATCAAAGACGTCTTAAGTATGTACAACCGCCTTGGGCCTGATAATTACATGTAGCTATGTGCTTGGATTTAGTCCTCCAAATTCAATTTTTGCTCATATCTTAACCCGTTTCCTACGAGATTCTTAAATCTCCATAGACTTTGTACACAACCCACCCGGTTCCCGTAGTCAAGGGGTAAATAGCCAAAACCAATCCCTTTGCCATGACATTTTCACAGGCTATTCTGCCAGCAATTAATTCAATGAATCTCCCGTTAAATTGATTTGATTTTTTTTTTACATGACAGCATTTGAATATGACATTTTTCTCTCTTCTTTCTGGTTTCAAGACACATCGATTGCTGAGTTGATCAAAGAGAGAATAGACAAGGAGTCGTTCATGGATTCTCTGCAAACACAGCAAGGTAATTGGGTCATGCATTTGCTTTCAATGCGCTTCAGGGAGTAGAAAGTGCACTTCATGTGCTGGAATTATAATGTTCTTAACATTTCATCCTGTAATTGTAGTGTAAGGCACTTGTGTTAGACACTATGGCCAGTATTCTACTAAATTAGTCCGGCCTAAAGTGCTAACTAAGTGTCGACTAACACCCGACTAAGATGATAACTTTAGTCCGGACTAAAATTTTGTATTCTGGTAGGCCTGTTTATGACTTTAAGCCAGCCAAAATGATAAGTTTGCAGGTTTAACTAATCTGAGGTGTGGACTAAAGTGTGGATTAGTTATTCCAAGGCACGGTTATCAACTTAGTCCAGCCTAAGTTGATAAATTTAGTAGAATACCAGCCAATATGAATAATGAATACAAATATTTATATTTTGCACAATTTGGATTCAGTGACACCAAATGAGAGAAGGGCTGTAGATAATTAAAACAATCCTAAACAAAACTAATGCAAACCCTGAACTGGATCAGATTGATTAAAAATAGCTCAAGTGTAGAAGGCATGACTTATTATATTATATGACCTATAAAGATACTGGTGTGCGATTGGTCAAAATGATGTCACGTGACCATCGCTACAAGGATGAGAAGCGTTATATTGACCGACCAGTCAATATAACGCCGTTATATTGACCGGTGACGTAATTTACGTCACAATTGGTGTGTGAAGATGAACAATGTGCGCGTATTAGCATCCTGGCACGCGCAGCGTTGTTAAGCTTTCTACGGAGATTGCGCGATCCGAAAGTAAATTTGAAAGGACGGTCGAATAAAGAAGCATTTTCCGCAGCATTTCGATAACAACACGTCTGTTCTACTGGAAGGATTTCGATTTAATCTAATGATTTTCCCTTGTCCATAATTTTATTTCAACACCAAATTTATATTTATCTTGATTTGTATCTATATAGGTCATCATAATATAACAGATATTGACTTTTTCCTTCGGGAACCATATAACATTTCAATTCCCTTGTGGAGTTATATTTTTGTCTCGGAATACTATATTTTTCCTCAGCGCTATGCGCTTCGGAAAAATATAATGTCCCTCGACATAAATATAACTTCCCTCGAGGATCTCAAATGTTATATTGGCCCTCAAGACAGTCAATATCTGTATAATACTTGGATGTTTGGCGCATTATATTTGTTTGTATTGTCACCTGCAAACTGGGGGTTAGAGGCATATTTTTCAACAAGTTTGGCTAAATTTGTATTTAAAAATATTAATATACTCTTCTGTTTTTACTTTCAGAGTTCATGAATGGAATAGACACAGACAAGCCCAACTCATACATTGAAGACTGCATAGCAAGAAAGGAACCCTTGATAAAGGTGAGTGGCGGCGTTGCTTATAGCTCAAAGTTTAAAGGGATCGAGTAACTTTGTTGACATGTGTATTAAAAAAGTGATGAATGGTTGATAAAAGATGTATTGTTGTGATCTGGTATATGTCCACTGAGTAATGTGTGAAAATGTCACGTTAAATGGATGTTATATGGCCGAGTAATGAGCAAAATGCAAAGTGATATTTCCCAATTCATTGCACCGACTGTATACACTGTTATGACCATCTAGTGGATAGTTAAAAATCCAAACATTTTAATCGTGATATCTTTCTAACTATTAAAAGGGAATTTTGAAAAACCAAAACCTTGTTCCATTCTTCTATTGGTAATACGAATAGAACAAGTTATGAGAGAACCACAACATTTCTAAAAAGTGTTTGAACATAGTTGCAACATTTTACTTGTACTATCAATGTGTGTTGAAATAGTCATTGCCAGCCATGAAATGTGATAATACATTTATTGTAACTATTGTATCATCTCTGTTCTCTGTTGTTGATCAGGTGCTGAGACTTCTGTGCATGCAGTCAGTTACCAACAGTGGCTTCAAACCAAAGGTCTTTGACTACTACAGGAGGGAGATTATACAGGTAGGCCTAAGTCAATTTTCTCAAAATGAATATTGTGTCAAAAATATATCATAAACACTTTTGAACAGGGGGAATGTATTTTGGGCCAAAACCATGCAGGACTAAAGTGGCTCCAAATAAAGAAAAACACTACGCAAACACAATTAGTATCCCTGTTGGGCAAGTTAACAATAGCTGATATTGTAGAAATTAGATAGATTTTCCTTTAAAATTTGTATGATGTTTTGCCCGAATGAAAGAATATTAGGTGATTTTGGTCCAAATAGTGGTGTTTCAATAAAATTATGAGGTGGTGGGTTGCAGCCAAATGTCTGTAATTGCCTTTGTTTTAATATTAAATAGATGCAGAATAGTTTTTCTTCACTCCATTTTTTACGAATCACATAATTATATGTTTTGTTTTGTTTTTTCCTGTAAAAAGACATATGGCTATGAGAACATCCTGTCTCTTCAGCAACTAGAGAGGGCAGGCTTGCTGAAATTGCAGGAGCAGAGGACGTATCCGACCATCCGGAAAACGCTCAAACTGGTGATGGAAGACGTTAATGAACAGGTACACAATTACTATCTATTTCACAGATGACAAGATTAACCCATCAAGGACGAGAGCTATTTTAAGGCAAAATTGATCTTTATTTCCCTCAACAAATTGGCAACTCCTAATTTTGTTGGCCTTTTAATGACGTAAAAATACAGGTGAAAAATAATTAGTTATTCAACTTTAAGACTAATATGAAGTACCGTATTTGTCGGTGTATTAACCGCTCCGGTGTATTAACCGCACCCCTAAAAAAATTAAAATTAAAAAAAGTGCGGTTAATACGGTCGTGTATTAGCCACACCCCCTTTTTTTTGTTTTTTTTGTTGAAAAAAGGTGCGGTTAATACACCAGCAAATACGGTATCTTTGTCGCAAACAACAACATGGAGAAATGTTTGTTCTTTCTCCCTGAATACTTCATATAACTTGTTATCTTCTTGCTCAAATTATAGGACTACCAAACCACATATATGTAGGCCATCATTCTTCAAGGGTTAAAGGTCTTTAGATCATAGGTCAAAGGTCAAAGAGCTCATTAAATATATGCAAAAAATACATTAGAATTGTTACATCTTAAGAACCAGTCTATACATTGCCATTAAACATGGTACGTGTACTGTATGTATCTTGATGAGCCAATAAACTGATTAGATTACGGGGTCATGAGTTCAAAGTTCACAGTTTTATATATGCCAAAATAGCCGATTACAATCAAACTTGAATACAGAAAATTGGATTCAGTGCAAGTCAATTTGGGCTTGATATAATATACATGTATGCGCCATGGCGAAGGCATCCCTTTCGACCTCGCACAGGCAAAGATCCTTCAAGTTGTAAACTGAGTTCCATTATACAAATATTTCAAGTGCATTCCTTTTCCATTTCTTGTTTCTTCAGAACCCAACTGATATTTCCTACGTGTTCAGTGGCTATGCCCCTCTATCGGTCCGTCTAGCTCAGTTCCTAGCCCGGCCTGGCTGGAGGAGTATAGATGAGGTCCTGAGACTAATACCCGGTCCTACCATTGAAGAGAAACAGGCACTGCCCCCAGGACTTCAAAAGAAACGTGAGATATCTGTTCTTTAATAATCATTTTGTTGTTGTTGCTGCAGACAAGTTTGTATCATTGCAATTTACAATTTATTGATGAGATTCAAATTCTCATTCCTGGGTCCAACATTGAGGAAAAACAGGCACTGCCTCTAGGACTTCAAGAGAAACGTGAGATATATGTTCTTTAATTGTGTTCTTTTGCTGCAGACAAGTTTGTATCGTTGCAATTGACAATTAAAAATGTTGACGGGGTTCTAAGAAAGACAAACCCTGGCCCTACCATTGAAGTAATAAAATTTGTATCATTGTAATAAACAATGAACAGTAATGATGAAGTTCGAACAAGTTCATTTTGATTAATTTCAATCATTAAATAATAAATATACAATACAAACATATTACAAGTCAAGTATCAATCATATACATACATATTGAAATAGGAGGCTACAAAAAAGTAATAATTACTTGTAAGCAGTAGCCCCCTTCTCAGAACATAATCTGAGAAGGGGGCTACTGAAGTTCGAAACAGGCATGAAGTTCGAACAGGCATGGTAAAAAAGAAGAAAAAAAGGCATTGCCCCCATGACTTCAGAAGAATCGTAAGACTTTTTTTATATTTTTTAATTTGATGCATACTTTTATTTTCTGTAAGCTATGCAATTGTTACAAACATATTTATTCCTACTCTCATTAGCTCATATATTTGATTGTTTCCTCCGATCCCTCACGATCTTTCTTCCCAGGATCCATGCTAGGAGATAGCCAGGAAGATGCCCCCAAGACTACACTGATATTCTCCCTGGGTAGTTTAACGTATGCTAAGATCGCTCTCAAGGATATTCAACTTTAGAAACTTTGTGAATGTATACATATTTTTTTAATGATTCTTCATGATCTTCTTCTTCCCAGGACCTATGTTAGGTGACAGTCAGGGAGACACCCCCAAGACAGCACTCATATTCTTCCTGGGTGGTTTAGCGTGGGATGAGATCGCTATCCAGGATATTCCAATATTAGAAGAAGAAAAAATGTTTGAATTTTTACAGTTTCCCCATGATTCCTACCCATGATCTCCCTTTCCAGGACCCATGTTAGGTGACAGTCAGGGAGACGCCCCCAAGACAACACTCATATTCTTCCTGGGTGGTGTCACGTATGCAGAGATCGCCGCCCTTAGGTTCCTGTCACAGCAAGAGGATGGTGAGTGTCTTTTCATGTGTGCCTTCTAATAAAATGATTGCTTTTAGGGTCATGGAGACCAAATTAAAGGCTTAAAGGCTTAATATTGTTGAATGAGACAGATAGAGGATACTATAAAGTCACAATTTTAATACTTTGATGATAATCATGTCAAAAGTTGTGGATTTTTGTTGAAACTTAAATTAGCCCTTTTGATGAACATTCCCAAATTAAGAATTAATTTTCTAAACATATGGAATCACATCAAGGTAGAATGCATAACTCAATTTAACCCAAAACCATTGTAATGACCTTCTTACTTTCACCCTACAATAAGTCATTTAAGAAAAAGCATTTGATCACAACAGATCATGAACCATTTTACGGATTGACATCTATCAAAATACATGGAATTAAAAAAACAAAAACAATATTGATGATTTGATATTCTCTAGGTGGTTTTATATGGTCAAGGGTCAAAAGTAGCTTGTTGATCAAAATTTAGGTTGACATCAATGTTAATTTCTGTTTATTTATTTGTCTTTTCCAATTATTACAGCTCCCACAGAGTATGTGATAGCGACAACCAAGATCATCAATGGCCACAACTGGTTGAAGAGTCTACTCGAAGCCCCGGACAAAACTGCTGAAGATACGTCTAAATAAATGCCATCGATACGCATCTTGCCCCTGGTGAAGATTCTGCTAGAATCGAAAGCTCAGGCTCTCTATTGACTTTTATGGGGGGTGTTTCACAAAGATCCTAAGTTGAACTTAACTCTAAGTTGGACTTAAAAAGTATGGAAAGCCATTAGTTTCTTTGAAGAAAAAAATGGTAAAAGTCCTTTCAAAAGGCATGAAATGTTGTTTAAAATCATTCATATTTTTCTTTTATCAAGGAGATTTCATGTCCTCCATGTAAAATTCATGAAAAGTCTAAAATACTTGCATTTTTGCTTTGGGATGTATTTAATTCCAAGGCTACAAATGGCTTTCCATACTTTTTAAGTCCAACTTAGAGTTAAGTTCAACTTAGGATCTTTGTGAAACACCCCCATGGATAGACAAGTACCATTTAGGGTATATTACGTATCATATATACTTTATATCAGGGTTGTATATATTTGTTTCCTGGTGGCCCAGTCGGGCACGATAATTTTCACAGAGTTTGTGATAGCGACAACCAAGATCATCAACTGCAACAACTGGTTGAAGAGTCTACTCGACACTCCGGACAAAACCGCAGAAAATGCATCTAGATGAAGAAATTTAGGATATTGCTTATTCTGCAAGAAAGATATGTGCCTGACGGTGACATAGGATAGCAAAGGCACTAATCTTCCACTTGGGCTAGTAAAAAAAATATATATTATTTTATAGGGCACCGTCTATCTAGGCTCTCTAGTCAGGCACACATTATTATTATTATTATTCTCGGTCATCTGGTGCAGTTGAAACCTGCACAATTATCTTGCGCACCATCTCAACTCTATGGGGAGCATACTAGCCCGAGCTGCACAACGAGTGCTTCAGGCTAATTAGCACCCGACCAAGTACCCCATTTACTATGCTCCTGGGCAAGCCTTTACACTAATTTTTTTCTGTACTGGTCCATTTGGGCAAGTAAAATCATAAATGTTGAAATTTTACTTGCCCCAATATATAATTTACTTGCCCTCTTACTTCTAGATGAGATTAACACATTACATTGTTCTCTTGTAGTTGAACAATTATTGAGTTGCCCGATCAAACTAGACAATTTATGACACCCGACACCAATTTTTACTTGCCCTGGGCAAGTGGGCAAGTGCTCTAGTGTCAAGCCCTAAATAAGGTTTATCCCCTAGCCATGTACTTTGTGATTCATTCCATGATGAAAGTAATATGTTTCATTCCATTTCTATTACTTATATTGAATATTTCTAGGGTGCATGTATAATGATAGCAAGGTATGATTTCCAAATTAAGGCATGTTCTGTGAAGAAAAAAATACACAGGGGCCCGGGGTGATTTAGCCTGAAATTACAAAATAACAGCCTGAAAACATTAAAGAGCCCCTGTTCAAGGTAAAACAATTTTCAGAGTACTTATTCAATAAAGGCAAGCAAGAAAAATCCTGTCTTAGTGGCCACCTGTCTATAGCAGCCAACCTGCCTATAGTGGCCATCAAAAGTTATCCCTTGCAGAGAAAAACGGCGTTAAGGAACCTGTCTATTGAGGTCACCTGTCTTCAGAGGCCACTTTTCGTGTATCCCTTAGGTGATCCATATAGACAGGTTTGAATGTATGCTTCTGTCTAGTTATACTGTGGACACTGAATAACTACGTAAGATAATACATTAAACAAGACAAATGGTTGATAGATGATTGCAACTTTTTTGATTCAGTAATGACTGTTGTTCATTTGAAATAAAGTAATCAAAATATAAGTATTAGTTTGATATGTTATATCTATTTTATATATATAAAGCCATTTGTATGTTCAAATTTTAAACTAGCCTATTTGTAAAACATTTGTTATTGTGCTTTTCCAGGTTCTGCTTTCAAATTGTTATTCTTCAGGGGGGGGGGGGGGGTGGGGGGTGGGGGGTTCCACAAAGATCCCAAGTCAAACTTAACACTTAGTTGGACTTTCACATTATGGAAAGCCATTAGTTCCTATGGAAAATTGTTAAACGAGTTCTTTAAACAGGCCTAAAATAATTTCTAAAAATCATTACCATTTTCTTTTATCAAAGAGACTCCATGTAATTGATGTAAACTTTGTGGAAAGTTTCAAATATTCGCATTTTGGCTCTTGATTATGTTGAATTCCGAAACTACAAATGGCTTTCCATAATTTTTAAGTCCAACTTAGTGTTAAGTTTGACTTGTAGTCTTTGTAAAACACCCCCAGTTGTTTTTCTGAATAGAAATAGAGCATTGCTAATAAAATATACATTTGGAATTTCACTTTGTTGCAAATATTTCATAAAATCTTGGAATTTTATCACAGAAAATACCACTTTATTCTGATGTTAATCCACTGAACTAAGGCAACATGTACTAACTGTATCATAATGCTTATCTTCAAATATTTTGCTTACATTATCCCATAAATTTAAATTGGAAAATATCAGAATATTAGCCACTAAGTAGTGTTACTTTCTTAGAAACTATTGATGTTAGATATTTACATTATAATGATTTTGTTAAAGTAATACTTAATTGTCAAATTCTCTAATTGCACAGTGCAATATGTACTCTTATTTCTTTATATTTTTGGCACCATGTGTCATTAACAATGGCAACATATTATGTAAAAGTATGATGCCTTTCTTTCATGAAGTAAGAAGTAATAAAATGAAAATGTACATTATATGTTTTTCTATCATGTATTTTTTAAGAACACACAACATCCATTAACCCAGGGCTCCACACTCGCCTTGGAAATAGTTTCTTCCCTTATTCTGGTGGCCCGAAAGAAAATTTACTGGCCCCAAAATTGAATTGCACGAGTAAGCTTTTAACTATTCAAAATATCACTCTTTCCTAATCAAACCTTTGATTACAGATGAAGCATGACATAAAAGAAAACAAGATTTTTTCATTTTGTCAATGTCGGGTTGAAAATCTGCATGCTCGATCGGGCCACCAAAATATGACTTTTATACATTTTTGCTGGCCCAAAGTGCAATTTCACTGGCCCCGGGCCAGCGGGAGTGTCAAGCCTTGATTAACCCATTCAGGACTGATGTATTTTGCTTTAATATGTATTCTCCATAGACCTAAGCCCGGGTATTTTCGGGACCAGTCCTGCATGGGTTCAAGGATTTATTATACACAAGGGTCCTGTTGCAGAAAGACTTGCAATCGATTGCAATGTTGCAATTAATTATTGCAAGTCAGAAAATGTGCGCATTTGAACCAATCAGATGTGCGCATTTGGTCACGTGATCGGACTGACAATTAATTGCCACTTTACAATCGATTGCATCTCTTTCTGCAACGGAGCCATGGACAGACATGTGAACAAAGCAGCAAACATTTACATTAGCTGCACCCAAATACAAACTTAAACACATTCATCCGCACAACTTCACTAGGTGCAGCATTCAATCAACCGTTACGATTTCCTCGGAGGAAAAGGAAACTTCCTGAATCGCATAAAATTAACCGTTTTGTCTACAGGAACTGGGTTGATCCTGTATTAAAGGGAAACAAAATGCTGGAATTTTCGCTTAAAGGGACTTGTAACATTGTCCAAATCCTCAAAATAAAATTTTAATTCTAGCGGTTCCCTTATACCTTGTTGTATTCGTATTAACAATAAAATCATGGGACAGGTTTTGGTTTTTCAAATTTCCCTTTCGTTACAAAGATATGTATGATTGAAGTATTCAGATAAGAAAAACTCTGGGCGAGTTTTTCTTCCGTGTACAAAGGGAGTGCAGTGAGTTACTGAATATCACTTTGCATTTTCGCTCATTACTTGGCCATACAATGTCCATTTGACTTGAAATTTTCACACAATACCCTGTGGACATATGAGATAACAACAATATACATTGCATCAACCATTCATCACTTTTTGCACATGTCAACAAAGTTACTAGATCCTTTAATACTGTTACTGATAAGTGCATAATTCCTGTCACTTCTAGTCGTATATTTCCTCTTGGATATCACTAATAAATTTGGAAATAATCAATGCTTTTGAAACCACTATCAACTGTTTAGACTGACCACTGGAGGCTACCATGTTTTCCAATGGTACCGCATGAAACGTCATCTAAGCCCATCTGAGCGTGCACTAACAAAAGCAGGTCATGTAACCACTGTTGTTGAATCTGCTGCTATGCCAGTGGCTAAGTAACCCACTTGTGTTAGTGCCAATCAAATGACGTTTCATGCGGTACCGTTGGAAAACATGGCAGCCTCCAGTGATCGGTCTAAACAAATAAGTGGTTTAAAAACACATTGATTATCTCTATCATAGTGATACCCATGAAGAAATATACGACCAGAAGTGACAGGAATTATGCACTTATCAGTAACAGTAAAGGAAACATTCCAGCGTTTTATTCCCCTTCAATACAGAATCAACCAAGCTCCTGTAGGGCAGAGGGTTCATTTTATAAGAATCGGGAAGTTTTGTTTTCCTCCGAGGAAATCGTAATAGTTGAAAGAATGCTGCACTTTGTGTGAAGTTGTGCAAGTGAATGTGTAAGTATGTATTTGGGTGCAGTAAGAGAAAAAGCCTGCGCTTGTCTCCCCTTTAACTCTAGGGATTGCAAAATCAAATAGGAAATGGGTTTCACAAAGTTGTGCACACGCAGTACTAGAGAAGAATGTAGCATATAATGACACTTTGAACAAGAACATTTTATTCAGCATTATCACTGAGTTCATCAGAATAATTTAATTCAGAAAGTGAATATTACAAGAGATAAAATCGTGACACAATCTGCATCAAAAAAAATCATCACATGTAACATACAATACTATGGAATTTGTAAAATCAAATTGTATGAAGTGGTTTTATGAAGCGAAATGCAGCTTCAAAACCAAAATTAATCTTAATTATTTATTTCAGAAAAAACGAACAATACATGTGATAGAATGTGATATATTATGTTTAACTTGACACAATGAATGCTGGAAATGTTAAGAACATGCACAAAAGACACACAATAAAATACAAAAGAGAACACCCCAAAATACATTCAATGTAGATTCTGTTTCATCTAGGAAAAGATTAATAATAGAAAATGGGAAATTTAATCTTTTCCACTAGCTGAAAAGCAACCCAGGAAGGTTGTTGAGCTGTTCTATTAAAAAATAGTCTTAGGTCCAGTGGAATACTGGTAGTTTTTATTTCCTTTCCCCCAAAAAATTGCAGATTTTCATGGGTTTTAATATGAAAGTTTCAATTATGTTGCAATTATCAGTCACTGAATCATTGAACATATCAACAAAAAAATTAATATACTAAAAAGCAAACTGCGTACATAATGCAAATATGAAATGAGTTTGACGAAGTGTTACAGTTACACAAGATGATAGATGAAATTGGTAAATGTTTAAAAACTCAATAAAAAGAGTGTAAATTTATTTTTAAAAACCTCCACAAACGGCTTGTAAAGCATATCAACTGGTCAAAATACTAGTAATACATTTTAAAGGTATACAAATTCATATTTTGAACAAATTGCCAAAATGATATGAAATTATTTGTGCTCATCTGCAAAATGCTTTATCTAGTACATAATTCATGATAATATCATTACGATGAGGAAATAATTATGAAATGCTGAACAAAATTTGTGCGTAATTCACATAATGTCTATAAAATGATGGAGTATAATTATATTCTTAATATGCTATACTTGTGACCATACTGCCAATATTAAATCATACGCCAGTTACCCGGGCCATGAAATTACTATTGATGTTGCAGAATTTTCTCAATAAAGTGATGCTTATAAAAAAGTAAATGGGCTTATACTACCGTATGGTATTTTCTTCTACCACTTTAAGTACAGTAGTGTTTGTGTAATTACTTTTCTAAAAATATTGTTAAAAATTGTTATTGTAAAAATGGATAAGTCTGCTAAAATGAAACGGAACAAGATGAAAATTGATAACACAAGTACATGTAGTGTGTAATATAAGTTTTGTATAACATGCATTCTCCATAGAACCAGGCCAAGACATTTTTGACTAGGTCCTCTATGGGTTCATACATAATCCTCTACAAAAAAACTCTGATGTAAAAAATCTGTGTAAATAAAACCTTGTTTGAGGTATCAAAATATCTGAGTAAATATAGTACATATACAATCAAACTATAAAAGAATAGGTCGGTCGGTGCAGCAACAGTGTCTCAACAAATCAATTTTGGTCAGAGAATCACAAGTGTAGAATAAAATCCAAAATTATACATGTACTGTATGTACATGTAACATGTAAGTACAAAAACATGGACAAATTCCGCTATTTCTCACACTTTCATAACTTTAAATTGTATTTATATTAACATACAAAGATATAATTTCTAAAAATGTTCTCATAGGCAGGAACTGTCTCTCTTTCCTTTCATGTACTGTAATAAGTCGTTCTTTATCAATTTTCTGATTGCATATAAATAATCTAGACAATCTATCTATACCAAGGCGGAAACCTGGCATTAGTTTGACATCCACAAGATTCAGAGTTTCCTAACCGGTCTGGGGGACCAATCTTACCTAAATCACTAATAACTGTACAAATTATACAAATATATTAACATTTTAAAGACATTGACATGTTTAATTTCTTCAGTGAAAAGGTTTATAGTCTTCCCTACAGGATGGTGACATTAACTAGAATCAAATCGACTCATCCTTCTATTAGTTCCCATCCCTTGTAAAGCTCTTGCCACAAATCACCTGATAGCGTAACGGACTTCAGGGGGGTGTTTTACAGAGATACTAAGTTGATCTTAGCACTAACTTGGTCTTAAATATTATGGAAAGCCATTAGTGTCTTGAAACAGTTTGATAAAAGTTATGTTGAAATGCATAAAATGTTGATTCAAATCATATATATTTTCTAATTATCAAAGAGATTCATAATCTTCACATAAAATTCATGAAATTTCTTTGATAATTAGAAAATATGCATGATTTGAATCAACATTTAATGCATTTCAACATAACGTGTACAAAACTGTTTCAAGACACTAATGGCTTTCCATAATATTTAAGACCATCTTAGTGCTAAGATCAACTTAGGATCTCTGTGAAACACCCCCAGGCCCCATATTCATGAAACCCTGCTAGCTTAGTTAATTGCTGAGTGTTTTTTAAATGTGCAGTTTATTGAGCAACAAACAAGTTTTCCTAGTCCTCAATTAGGGTAAGCTGGGTAAACTTGAGGTACCCACCAAGTTAACCCTAGTTAGCAACTAAAATATCTTGTGTTTAATTCGTAGCCACGCCATCCAAAATAAGACTTAGCAAGGAACTAAGCTATCAGGCTATCATGAATATGGGCCCAGAGGGAGAGCAACATTTTCAATCCGTTCGTATGCATTTCTTGTTCGGCGAATGAGTTCCTTGTCAGGGGATGTCCAGTGTTATATCCAGTGGAAAGTTTTGTGCATGCAACAGTAGAGACAACCTTCACCACCGGATAATTTTTTGTCACAAATTTTCTATCCGTCGGGCTATCCGGCGATATGTGACAACACCCTAACCTATCTTAAAGGGGACCACCAGGCAAAGAACAACACATAATTATAAGTTTTGGTACCCTTTTGTGATATCAAATCAAATGATATCAACATTTTGCAAAGGGTCGTGTTATTCATAAACAATTCATAAAAGCAATTCATTATCACCACTTACGGAACCACTATTATTTTGTGGTTCAGTACTCGCCAAACATTTGCGAGTGCGCCAATTCTATTCATGCGTACATTTGGAGACAATAGAATCCCGTACGATTCGCTCGCTCTTGACAAAGGTAGCCTTCGTACATGCAGACCCATATACACATGTTGTAGTATGGTGATGCGTTTTCCAATTTTATTTTTTTTCTGGAAAAATATTTTTCTGAACTTGTTGATGGAATGTACTACTAAAGATGTTACCTTTCATTTATAAGAATAATATTTTTGGATGGTGGTACCCTTTAAATAGACATTTAGTTCTTTTTAGAGTTTTCAGAGCCAAAACTACTTTTGTTACATCTAGAAACCATCCTTGACTTTATTATCACAATATGCATACAGTATGTCATAACGATTGGAAGGTATGTGTATGGAATGGAATGTACTACTAATGGAATGTACTACTAAAGATGTTACCTTTCATTTATAAGAATAATATTTTTGGATGGTGGTACCCTTTAAATAGACATTTAGTTCTTTTTAGAGTTTTCAGAGCCAAAACTAGTTTTGTTACATCTAGAAACCATCCTTGACTTTATTATCACAATATGCATACAGTATATCATAACGATTGGAAGGTATGTGTACACATCGTAAAATTACAAATATCGCCCTTAACCCATCAATCTAATTAACATTGTCCTATCCTACACCGTTTCAGAAGCGCTCAGCAGTTTCAGAGTTTGCACTTGTCGCAGTGAGCCAAGGCGCCCATGGGGTCCCAGGGGGGTAGTACGATGGGCTTCTTCTCATTGACGGCGATGACATCGGCCGACAAGTAGGCCTTGTCGACGACCACCTCGAAGACAAACTCGGAGAACCAGTCGTCCGACATCACTAGGTAGCCTGGAGGATAAAATTGAGGAGTGACAGAGATAAACAGGGATGGAAATTTATTTAAATTCCTTTACAGGGCTGCTGTGAAGGATTTAAAATCAATCAATTGCATTTAATCCACGACTAACTTATATAATAATAATAATAATAGACATTTATAGAGTGCAAATTGCAAAGAGCTTCTAAGCGCTATTTTTATTACCCCGGTCAATAGATACACACTTCTATCATTCCTGCACACAAAGTGCACAATTTCCACTCCCTGGGAAGTATTCCAGCCAGTCGCTTGTTAGGCCAACACTAAACATATATATTTGCAATAAACATAATTTAACAAAGTTTGGTATGTCATGAACAAATTTAATATTGAATAATCAATTTTTGTTACAGCAATATACACCTGAATATCAGAATACAAATTATCTCTCACACATCGAAATACAAGAATTAGTTATGATAAATCATATGAAAAGATAGTTGGTGCAATTCAACACATTAATTCCTACCCTTTTCTCCCGTGTCTTCACCCCATGAGTTCTCCACTCTCCACTTGGTGGTCTTGGCTTCTCCCTCCTTCTCAGTACTCTGTCAAACAGAACAACAAATTAAGTCAGATAATAAATGTGAGTGTAAATTCGGAGTAAAGAAAGATTTAGGCTTTACTCCCAATAGAATCATCAATAGAGGAATGACATAAACAAACAGACACACGTGCATGTACATGTACAATGTTCCATCCCAACACATAATTGACGAAAGTTAAAATGAATGTAACTGTCCCATTCAACCAGTTAATTCCTCATTACTATAATAATAATTTTATCTGAACGTCTAATAGGTAGCTCGGATTTGTAATCCTGCGAATGCCTAATTGCACGGTGCAAAATACACACTGGTTGAGTATAATGTAATGTGCACAAACTAGCCTAGCTATCATGATGTTCAGGCATATTCGGGCAGGTTCTACGATCCCAACGCACGACAACCTTTAAAGTGAACATTTATATTTTGTATGTACAACTAAACCAATTAATATTACAGTATAAATGTAAGGGGAAAGAAACTCACATCAGTTGCAACTCCTGTGAAGACCATGGCGTGTGTCATCATGGATTCCCCAAACCTCAGTCTGTCCGACTTGCTCAGCTGCAGACTCTTGATACCAAAGACCAGCTCGTAATCAAGCCTAGAATGAAAATACAAAGAGATCAGTTTTAATAGTATACAGAATTAAAGATGCAGACTTTTCAGTTGAGACCATGGCGTGTGTCATCATGGATTCCCCGAACCTCAGTCTGTCCGACTTGCTCAGCTGTAAGCTCTTGATACCAAAGACAAGCTCGTAATCAAGCCTGTCAAAAGACAGGATACAAGATATCAGATATTTAGTACAGTTTCAGACGCAGATTCCCAAAACAACAGGGCATGCCTGGTAAGGCAGGATAAATGTCAATTAAACTATTTGCGAGAACCATGAAACAACACACCTCTAGTTAACTAAGGCCTCTGCAACTTTAAAGGGACTTAGTAACATTGTCCAAATCCTCAAAATAAAATTTTGATTCTAGCGGTTCCCTTATACCTTGTTGTCTTCGTATTAACAATAAAATCATGGGACAGGTTTTGGTTTTTCAAATTTCCCTTTCGTTACAAAGATATGTATGATTGAAGTATTCAGATAAGAAAAACTCCGGGCGAGTTTTTCTTCCGTGTACAAAGTGAGTGCAGTGAGTTACTGAATATCACTTTGCATTTTCGCTCATTTCTTGGCCATACAATGTCCATTTGACTTGAAATTTTCACACAATACCCTGTGGACATATGAGATAACAACAATATACATTGCACCAACCATTCATCACTTTTTGCACATGTCAACAAAGTTACTAGATCCCTTTAATCTTTAGCAAGGTCCAATAATGTACATTAAATTAGGTGTTTAACACAAATTGTAAAGTGGCCCTGTGCAAGTAGGCCAGTATCTTTTTTCAATATCTACATATTATTTCTCCAAACGCACCCAAATAAATGCACAAACCTTTAATACTGGCACATGATTAAGATGGAGATTTCGATTCATCCAGGAATGAGAAATCTATCTATCGTGCAATCTTAGTGTTCCAGAGGTTATGACACCTGCCTAGTAATCATGAGGTTGTGGGTTGGATGCCCACCCTAGTCCACTTTTGATTTTTTTTTTTACAGAGACTCACACAAAAACTGAGCATCCAGTGTTCAACCTAAGAGGGTGTTCAAGGACAACAAATATAATAATGTATGATATACAAGAAAAATTATATTTAATAGGAGTAATTATCTTCTCTTCCTCAAGCCACTCTACCTGAAGAAGCAATCTAGAACAGCCGTGAAACTGTTCCTCGAAAAATGTAGGTCCAGTGGAATATTTTTACCTTTTCCCTTTTACACACAAATAGTTCTACCAACACTTGCCATATGAGGTGTTTCTGTATTTTTATATTAAAAAAAATAAAAGTCTGTATATCAAATGAAACTTACGCATTGGTATCAAGGATTCCGGTCTTCCTGGTAGTAAACTGCCCAACGTCGCATCCGAACCATACTGCCTGTGAATCAATTGAAATGGAAAAAAAAGTGAAACTCTAACACGAGGGACATTCATCTCGCCTGAAAGAAAGATCTATGTTGGTAGCAGGACACCAGTATTGGGTGGCCTCAATTTGGTTCCAAAGTTGGACTAGTAAAATTAGGCATAGATGAACCTAGGTGGCACAAAACTAATTTCTGGTGTCCCCTGGACAGTGCTAATGTCAAGCTCTGCATATCTGCAGATATATGATTAAAGTAAATAGAATTATACAATTTGCACACACCCAGACCAAGCACATGTATTTCTGAAACTATACAAGGTAAATACTATAGTGGCTATAGTCTTCTTTTTATTCTTCTTCTCAATTCACTAGACTCACTAAACTGTACCAATCCAGTTTTAGATGCAGAGTTTAACCCAGGGGGAACAAGTCTTCCACATTTTTTGGGGGTACAAGTTACTAAAGTCACAAGAAAGGGCATTCTTGGCATGCATGACTAAAATAATCGATGCTCTATGCGATTTTTATAGAGCATTGATTCTTTTAGTCATGCATGCCAAGTCGTGGGCACGGTTTGGAAAAGAATGCCCAAGAAAAGTGAACTTACCTCTCCATTCTGCAGTGACTTGAGTGTAGCTTCCTTCAGTACTTCAACCGGCTGGTTGTTGTACAGCGTCTGTCGACCCTCTATCACGTTACCCAGGTACTGGACGGTGTACATCTCTCCATACTTGTTGTGTGGTCGTGGATCATTCACCATACAGACCTGAAATATATCCAATGTTCATCAATGACATTATTATCCTGCTCTTCATTATCATCATCATCTTCATCATCACCACCACATGTTTGGAACAAATGGTGTCATATAAGTACTTTGGACATCATCATCGCCGTCATTATCATCATCACCATCACCATAATCAACATCATCACCATCATCATCGTCGTCGTCGTCGTCGTCGTCATCATCATCATCATCATCTTCATCACCATCTTCATAACCATCATCATCACCATCATCCTCACCACCACCATTCATCATCAATAGCATCATCGTCATCATCATCATCATCTCCATCACCATCATCATCAATAATGATTAGTTCTCTCTCTCTTGCCTTGTCATCGACGTTGAAGATGGGCTTGACGTGCTCCTGGTAGAATTCCTCTGGTGAGATTGGACCTAATGTCTTGTATTTATTTGCCTAATTGTGGTACTCTCATTAATACAATCACCATTCACACCATCAAATTTCATCATCAGCATAATTTTTGGCTCTATCTTTCTCTATCACTCTTACCTTGTCATCGACGTTGAAGATGGGCTTGACGTGATCCTGGTAGAAGTCCTCTGGTGAGATTGGACCTAATGTCTTGTATTTATTTGCCTACTTGTGGTACTCTCATTAATACAATCACCATTCACACCATCAAATTTCATCATCAGCATAATTTTTGGCTCTCTCTCTCTTCTCTATCACTCTTACCTTGTCATCGACGTTGAAGATGGGCTTGACGTGATCCTGGTAGAAGTCCTTTGGTGAGATTGGTCCGAGTGTCTTGTACTCCTTGGCCTTGTCGTGGTACTCCCATGTAAAGGTTGTGGGTGGGATTCCCAGACAGATTGATGCGATTCGGAATATCTAGGAGTAAGTGAAAAATGTAAAATATATAATCATTTTTTATTTAAATTTATGTAATTGAATACAGACTCTAAATGTACAATGCATAACTACATATTTCTACAAGCCTTCATTCTAGTACTTTCATATCCAAGTCAGAACATTTCTTATCATTAATAACATCATGTATTCCTACCTCAAATGTGAACAACTCATGGGTAAAAAGTTACATTTGCGAAAATGTAAATTAAAATCATTTCAAATTGATTTGCGACGCAATATATGGACTCACAAATTCTGTACAAAAGAGTTTTAATTTCTGAGATGACCACGTCTGACAAATTGTGACAACCTGTTCCCTTTGGGATTCTAAAACACCCATTGACCTTATACATAGCCCACCAGGTTCCTGTAGGCAGTGCTCAAAATTAGCATAGGCCCACTGGCCCGGGGCGACTAAAAATTAGCTCTGGGTCACCAAATTTCATTGATCCTAAATTCTACTGGCCCGTTAGGGCAAACAAATTTAACAAAAATTGTTATGTTTTTTCTTTGAATAGGGCCACCAGATTTAGGTTCCGGGCCACTCAAAGTTGAACAGTCTTGTTTTTACTTGCCCGACTGGGCCACAAGGCAAAAAGGTTAATTTCTAGCATTGCTGTAGGCAATGGGTTAATCTAGTGTTCATGCTACAAGTCACTTACCACCGTCACTTGCTCATCGATCCTGGTTTTGATGTCAGCATCGGTTGAACCCTTCTCCACCAGATCCTGCAACTCCTTGGCAAACTCACGGAGCTGTTAGAAAAATATATTTGAAAAGTAAGTAATAAGCATGCCTATTGTATAGAGTGCTCTGCTGTCCTCTGTTAGCCCTTATAGGATAACTGCACTCCACAGTGGTTAAACATAGCTGTCTATTGTTCAGTGCCTATTGTTACTTTTGGCAGTTCTCTCAATGTACATATATAACACAAACCACCACAAGAGATACTGACAATGCATGCTCAAGCTGTATCAATATCATTGAAGAATATCTTATTCTAAATTTTCACAAACAATTTTCACAAACCCTCGTGGTGAGAGTAAGAGTGATGTTGAGTATTTACTTCTACCTTCAGACTCTTAAACAAAGCAACAAACCTTTGTAGTGAGAGTAATGTTGAGCCTCCGAGAAGCACCAGAGCTGTAAACCTCGGGAAAGCAGCGCTTATGGATGCCTTTATACTTGTTGATGAGATTGCAAAGCATGTCTCATTGTAAACAGCTACTGCTTCTACTACTACACACTTAAACAAAATGACAAACCTTTGTAGTTAGAGTGATGTTGAGCCTTCGAGAAGCGCCAGAGCTGTGAACCTCGGGAAAGCAACGCTTGGGCATGACTCCGTACTTGTTGATGAGATTGCAGAGCATGTCCCACTGTCCGCCATCGTCCGTCGGCCGCAGCAGCATGTGGCTGACCAGACGGCCGTCCACTGGCTCCTTGGACCGGAAGATCTCGACCATGGAATGCAAGAAGTAGTTTGATCGCTCGATCTGGATGAATAAAAGAAACAAACTATTATCTCTGTTGCCTATTACAGTTTAATGAATTACAAGTATGTTGTGTTTTTGCTGACTAGATGACTGTCAGCTGATTCTTTGAATCTCAAACTAGACAATAATAAAAAAAAAAATTACTGAAAAAGGTCTCAACCATGGAATGCAAGAAGTAGTTTGATCGCTCGATCTGGATGAATAAAGGAAAACATATCTGTTATGCATAAAGAATTTCTATCACTCCAATCTGAATTTGTAAAGGGTATTACTATCTAACCCAGTTCTTGCACATGTCATCAAAAAGTTACTAGATCCGATTAAGATGAGCAATTGTTACCTTATCCCAGAAGAAGAGGTAATTCTGGCTGAATTCAAAGTCTTCCAGCTTGAGTTTCTGCACAAAGGGGATGCGCATGGTGTTGAGACAGGCAAAGATCCAGCAACGGCCAGAGCTGCGCTGGTTGGTCATCGGTTTCACCTCTGCTACCTAAAATACAGAAAGATTTCATAGAAGTTAACAGATATATACATTAACATACTAGTATGTAAGAAAATTTTAATTTACCTAATCTACCTAAAAAAACAGAAAGGTTTCATACAATATACATGAACATGCTTACCAGTAAAATTTGATTTAGTTCTACGGTACCTGGTTTGAACTTAACTCAAATACCTTCTTAAGCACGAAGGGTAGGTTGTATTCCCTTAAAATGTAGGGAGAAATCAATCTAGCAATTATAATAGTATGCAAGTAGATTTTACTGCTTACTGATTAAGATCAAACTATTAATTACCCCTTAATCAAATTATGCAATTAAAATGTCATATTGAAGTCTATATTCTTGCAACTACCTTTTTAAAAAGACCACCTGTTAATATAAAAGACTGCCCCTTTCTTCTCCTTATGATGTAGTTTACATTTAAATGAATCTGTCTTTAAAGCTCACCTGCTTAGAAACACAATCTTTCTTACTTCATTTGGGCAGTCTTTTTACTTTTTAGGCAGGTTAGACTGTAATACAAGTAAATTAGTGTTAAGATGATTTACCCTATGAGTGTAGGCATGTTGGTTCTTAGCTCCGGCTCCTTGTTTGATGCAGAACTCCAGCGGGTCGTAGCGTGTGGCGGCATGTTGGGCAAGGATATTCTTGGGTTCGGCCAGGAATGCTTCTCGCAGACTCGCAAGCTGTTCGTCGGAAATGCCTGCAGGACATTATGTAATTTACATGTAATCATGCAATACATGAAAGTGCAATACAGGCCTATTACAGGCAGACTGTTAATGCTTGTTATTGTCAGGAAGACCAAGGGGGGATGTTCACCAACAATTATTAGTTGAACTTTGAAAATTATGCATTAAGCAATTTGTAGCTCCCTGAAGTCAAACACATCAAAAGCAAATATAAGCATACATGCCTGTGTTTTAGGCTTTTTGGCAGCATTCTTGTCTGAAACATGTCTGCATCATTATCGCACACACAAAAAAGAATGGATGCTCTAAATGTATGCAATTACATATTTTTAAATCCTTCATTTGGCAACTCTCAGAAGATAAAGCCAGTCCAGCATCCTTGATTAGATTAACAAATTTTATATATATTTTTTTATATCAGCCGCTTCTGAATAGACTTTGATCAAACAAATGCTGCTTTGTTTTGTCCTTCTAAAAATTGTCTTATTGCAATTCCGACACATACATAGTTTTCCTCTACGTTGCAAAAATATTTTTGGAGCAACTCTCTGAACCAGAACTGTATAGCAGGGGGTTGCATTATCGAACGGGTTGTATTTCCGGACATGCAAGTTCACATAGGAAAAACGTTCAAATTTTGAAAGTTGATTTTAAAAGTCGGCATTAACGGAGGATAATAAATGGATGTTCAGCACAAAATTCTCATCATTTCCCGAAGAAAATAAGCGTCCTGACTCCTGAGGCGTTTTACGCGTTTTGCCGCGCACCTGTGGCAGCGCGCATGTCAATGACATTCCCATGCAAAACATTCACGCTCGGCAATACAACACAAAATTTTGCGTCGGGAAGAGGCTTCTTTTTTGGAAGGGTTTACAAGAAAGTTGATTTGGAGAAAAATTGGTAAATTCTTGAAGATATTTTACATCAAATGTGTTATTTATGAGTTTATGCAGCTGCTCGTATAATTTCCACTTTGATTTTATGCATCTAATGTTTGTTTTGTGCCATCAAACTAAAAGTGTCCGGTAATACTAATACTAATATAGGACACATTACTATACTATCCCTTTAAAAAAGATATATATTAGATCGATGCTTCATTCTTTCTTAGTTTTGAAAAATAATTACAACATTATCTTATATCAAATTTAAATGGGTGACAATTGCAATGGATGCCCATATTTATTGTCTTTACTCTTCAATAGGTTAGAACTTATATTATAGTGTTATAACTTATAAGCTAGCTGGCATCAATCCATCGGACAATGAGTAATGACAATCCATCCATCCACGTCCACACCCATTCATCCAATCATCAACAATCAATCAATCATGCCCCAACGTCAGTGCATACGGAGCACCCATCGATTCTTTTTGTTATGCCGTGCCCGTGGCCGTGGCGGCCGTGGCCTGGGAAGAGAATTCACACCCCACTCACTCATGCTCATTCTGGCATTCATCTCCGACTTCCGAGTCTCTGTTCATTCATACAAACCTGCCATATCTGCTATTCTGTAACTTGTAAAACCGAAGCTTGCAACGGCTCTGGCTGCAACAAATCCCTTGAGTTCTGGTTTAAGCAAAAGTGACGTGAAGCCGTGAAGATTTTACTCGAATTTCGTGTAAATTAAAGTTTCGTTTACCCTTTCCACGTCCACTGAATGAGAATGACCACTGAAAAATTAGTAATCTGACAACTATGGAGCGCCACATGTATCACCTTGCATATCCGGTCCTTTATAATCTAGTACGTACCGTATCCACCCTGCACCTTTACTAGTTTTTACCCATGTATATTTTAGGCAAATATTTTAATTTAATGGCCCATAAAATACTGGCACTTTATAAATATGTTATACCTTTAAAAAATCTTCATATGTTATGCTTGGTACTCAGCTAGCATAAGGTTCTTTCTTCATGCGAGAGAGACATAAATCCCCTATGTATTGCATAGCTTTGTTTCAGCGATTCAGGTCTCGGGTCTCGAATACACTTTTTATTAGTCTCGCCCCCCCCCCCCCCGATTACCTAACTTAATCAGTGGTCTCAGCCTAGGCTGCAACAATTATTTTGTCGACCAACATTTTCGAGGGGGGGGGGGGGGGGGGGGGTGTCCGTGAAGAATTTTTGAGGCTGAGACCAAGATCCGTACAAAATTGGCCTTTTCAATTTTGTAAAGGGGAGGGGGGGGATTGAACCCCCCACCCCCCCCCCCCCCCCCCGGGTACGCCTATGGGCTTCTTATTCTAGCATTTTTACAACTTTGCGCTTGCTGAACGTAAATTGTATGACCCCAGCAAATTGTTATGTGTGACACCGGCTCAGAGGCGTTTCCCCCGAAATGCCTAAAAGAGCCCCCGTTAATCATGAAAGAGCACTATTAAGTTTAATGCAAAACCACTTTAAGAGTGATGTGGCTGAGAACACGATCATGACCCACTCAGGACCAGACCTATTTCCTCTGATCTCTTAGCCTTAGGAGCCATCTACAAAGTACGTACGTACATTATTGTCCGAAATTGACCCCCCCCCCCCCCACCCGTACGCACTTTTTATGCATGTGGTTGAATGCAGCGTATGCATCAGAGTGAACCCCCACTCCGATCCCCCCCTCTTGTGCGTACGTACTTTGTAGATGGCCCCTGAATATGCTTGTGTAAGCCCTACGGATCAATGAGTAACGGAGGTAGGTCTACCGTAAATGTGCACTGCTCTGCTACATTTTTTTTTTTTTCCTGCAGAGGAATTTGTGGGGAATTCATGGAGTAGAGTAGGGTGTGTGTGTGTGGGGAGGGGGGGGGGGGGGGGGGGGGGTCAGTTGCTTTTTTTGTGTGTAATTGTGTATGTGCGTGTGTGTGCATTTTGAGGGGAGCTTATATTTTCAAGACTGGGGACACTGGTTTTTCACAAGACAAGCAAAACAAAAAAAAGGGGGCGGTTCTTCAACCATTTACTTGGCTAAAAATTGTATGTTTACCTTATTAAAAGTGTATGATTTTGGCCAAATTAGTTTCACTATTGTATTTGTTTAAATTCCATGATTTTGGCTGATTCGTTTCGTCAAGTTCTGCAAGTATGAATTGACGGGAGGGGGGGGGGGAGGTGTCTTCTTCCTCTCCTTGTATAGTCTGCCTCCTTCAAACTTGAACATTCTTGCAAACTTTTGTGTGTATACTATATGCACCGAGCATGGTGGGGCCGGGGGGGGGGGGTATATTGCCTGTGGCACATTTATTATTGATTTGTCAAATTGTTCCCCATGCCCCCGTAGGTCAGCTACTGCCGCGCATACATCACTAATCAACTACTAATTTTGTCCACAAGAGTTTTTTATTAATTTGTTTTTTTATTAATTTGTTTTATACTGTGTACCCGTACCCGCACCTTTCCCCCTGGGGTTGTCGGCTTTCCATACTCTGCAAATCACGTAATTTTTCATTCAGCAATCAGCAAGCATTGAGGAAGCTTCGATCGAGTGCGCATGCCGGTAAGTTACGAGTTAAATTCCTCGTTATTACAACGTCGACATGAATCAATTTACCCAAAAATGTATTTATACAATCTCAGTTTGTGACTGGATTATTTTGTGTGTGAAATTTTAATGATTAGTGGAAGAAATGAGGATTTGAAGATGAGCGAAAGTGTGTGCGATTGACGTGTTGCATGCAGGCGTGCGCGAGCACGGCACTTCCACACCATGCCCTGCCGTAGCTAGCGGCCGCAGTGCCAGTAGCATGTAGTGTGGGTTCCTGCAAGTTGTGCACATGGCATTTTGGGTTGCTTTTTGACACCGACTCATGTGATGCTTTATGGCTAAATGCCAAAGGTATGGCAATGCAGTCTGTAAAATATGATTGGGGAGTGTGATGTTGCTGCTGCTTTGCTGGAAAAAAGATCAATTTATTGAATTACAAAACATGATTGATGCATGATGATGAAATTGAATATATTTTTTTTTTTTAAAGTTTTGTTATTTTGTCATTTGGAAAGAAATGATGCAGTTGATTATATTAACACGGCAATATCGTGTATTAGGCCCCACCACTGCTATACTGTATACACTATGTAGCCAACTTATAGCCACTAAATCTGACCTATAGGCTAGTAATTTTACACCAGGCCGACATACATATTCTGAAATTGTTTACTCGCTGACCTATATTTATAGCCATTAATCTGACCTATAGCCACTAAATTAGGGTTAGGATTAGGATTAGGGTTAGGATTAGGATTAGGATTAGGATTAGGATTAGGGTTATATAGCCATTAATCTGACCTATAGCCACTAAATTAGGGTTAGGATTAGGATTAGGGTTAGGATTAGGATTAGGATTAGGGTTAGGGTTATATAGCCATTAATCTGACCTATAGCCACCAAATTAGGGTTAGGATTAGGATTAGGATTAGGATTAGGGTTAGGGTTAGGGTTAGGGTTAGGGTTATATATCCCAAAAATCCACTGCCGATCAAGCAACTCGCTGTGTGGCGCAATTGATAAAGCACTTGCCTATGAACCCAAGGTACGTGGGTTCGATCCACACCTACGTCGCATTTCCTTTTTTTATGTACACTCGTTGAATTGTGCATGTGCGATATTATACAAGTCGGAAATTCTGGCTGTGCGCATGCGCGAGTTGAGAAGATACAGAATATGTATGTCGGCCCGGTGTCAAACTAATAGGCTAGCCACTAAATCTGACCTATAGCCATTAATCTGACCTATAGCCACCAAATTAGGGTTAGGGTTAGGGTTTAGGTCAGGTGTAGACCTTTTGCCATATCGTGTGATATGGACTCATAGCCAATGTACATTGGGCATTACGGCCTTATTATTACGGCATTATTGGCCAAAAAAAAAAAACCTTAATATGTGAAATTCCCATCACTACGATATAATTACTATACTCGCGTAATAAGATGCAACAAAAGATGGAAGCATTGAAATCAAGTCTTTTATCACATGAAACAGTCCAAAAAGTGTTTTTTCCTGTCGATTTGAAGTCCATAAAAACCACCGAAATTCCTGTGTGTACGTAATACACGAGTTGACTATCAGAAACTGTATTTTTGATTTCGTACGCAGATGGCGCTATTTAATCTCACGTATCGATAATTCGCGGTGGCGATATTTTGGCCAAACTTGAGTCTCTAAATTTTGGAGACCTCGGCTAGCCTCGATGATCAAGAGGTTTTCTATTTATTTTGCCTTGCCTTTTTTAATACGCCATGCCTCAATACCTTGTAATGTCATGATCGGTAACAGGGTGCCACCCTTATCTTTATTCAGGACGAAGACAATTCGGGCAAGTATTTTTTCGGTTTGATTACCGAGATGAGACATGAATAATGGCCTACATGGATTCGGTAGGAATTGATTGCGGCTTGAACAAAAACTAACGTGGTGTAATTGGAGTAGAAGCGATATCAGTACTGAATTGAATGCGTGTATTATATCGCGAAGATGTTGTTTACTACTAGCATGTGCATAGCCATTATACAGGTCGGTGTGTTGGAATTACTCAGTGGACGAAGAGGAGGTGAGCATAAAGTTCGTTTTTTCTGTTTTTTACAAATAATGAAGGGACCTATATTATGGACCAAATTTGCTTTTGCATTGTATGCAAAAGACTGTGTGAGAATGAGGGGCGAAACAATCGGTTTTAAATGACAAATTTGGATGTCTTTTAAAAAATGTTCGCAAGTGAAAAAAGACCTATCAGTATTACACAGTAGTAACGCAAGGGGCTTACGCAGTAAGCACCTTGACTTGCAGGGGTGGGTTTAGGTTAGGGTTTAAAGGGTTATAGGGTTAGGTTAAATGTATACAGTATAGCAGTGGTGGGGCCTAATACACGATTATGCCATTAACACATTAACAGATTAAAGAACTGAAGATTGCAGGGGCATGGCATTCTCTACCAAGACGTGCCCACACAAAGTATTACAATGAATAGTGGTGCTGTGCGGAGCTACACCTCTCCCGTTTGCTGCACTATCCAACACAAACATTTGCTGGCCGATTCCTCCCTCCATTTACCAGCAAATGCAAAAAACACTATTGTTTATGTGATCCACAATTTATATACAGTCAAATCCGCGTAAGTCGAAGTCGCATATATCGAATAATCGCGTAAGTCGATGATTATAAAAAGTCTTGATTTATCGTCATACACTTGCGTGTGTTATTCCTCTGCATAAGTCGATTTTTGTAAGTCGAATAATCGCCTAAGTCGATCAAATTCCCGGCACACTTTCAAAGCAAAACATGAAATTTGCATCGCGTAAGTCGAAGCAAGAAGTTATTTTTATTCCTTGCTCGAACTAAACTGCATTGTGTTACCGATTACGGTCACACCGCATTTTTGTTTACAACGCACTGCACTGCCAGCGCCAACGCACCGATATGATCTGACGCTCCTCTGTTCTTATCTCGCATCTCTCTCTCTTGCTCTCCCTTTTCTCCCCATATGTACACCGTACGGTACCAGTACCGTCCTTCAATGCATACTCGCGCTCCCATAACGAATGTCACGAAGACATGTACACGTACCACGTGCATCGCGTATGCAGTATACTAGTTAGTGCATAGCTAGCTAGCGTGTGGCCGGAGAATTCAAAGAAGCGTGGATCCACGCAATTTACATAATAACAAGTACCATGTAAGCAAAGATTATTTATGTCTACAATAAAATTAATCACTGAACGAGTATGATTTTGTATATTCTCATATATTTGTCCAAGTAGGAGTGTGAAGTCGAGTTCTGTGTACGTGAAAGGTTTTTTTCTTCTGATGCCTGCAACGATAACTGACATCCCATCGGCTGCTAGCTGCGCGCGGTCCCTGAGCTATAGGGTAGGGGCTGGGGCCGGGGAACTTACACGTAACTGTAAGTCAAATTTTCTTTGACTTACGCGCAAGTCGAATATCGCGTAAGTCGACGTGTTTCACACGGCCCCATCAAGATCGACTTACGCGAAGTTGACTGTAATTTTAGTGCTGTAACTGACCTTGATGATCGGATCGATTGATCGGATTGGCAAAATTTTATTGATCATCGAAATCGGATCGCAGATCGGATCGGATATGATCGTCTACAAAAAAAAAATTAAAAAAATATTGTGTTTTTTTCTTTGGAAAATGATCCCCAAAAAACATATTTTGGGTAATCTTGTACGGGTATGCTTTCATTTCAAACTTACAGCGTTATGTAATTTGATAATAATTACCAACTGTTGGTGCTAAAACAAATTTTTATTTAGTATTTGGTTTGTGAACATCAACTATAAACACAAAATACAACAAACTTTGACAAACGTGCACTATTATAAGTAGCCACCGTTATTATTATTTATTTTACAAAGGGTCTGCAGATGCTAGAATAATGAATTTTGATATTATTTTGAGATCTGAAAATGACAAAATCCACAAAAAGAGATTTTCATGGCCTAATTTCCTCAGACTAGCTGTAAATGCAGAGATGCCAACAGTTCCATTTTTGCCATATTTGTTACGTTTTTTCACGCAAAATACGGCAGTACGTTTTCCCCTAATTAAATACGTTTAAAAATTTAAAAAATTTTTTTTTTACTCCCTATAGAAACGATCGGAAAATGACAAAAAATTACGTTGAACCCTGATAAACTATTACTCCAGATACATATTTTAAATATAACACAAATAAACCAAACAAACTCGTACAAACGCTGGTGTGATCGACCGAACAAACTTTTATATTTACGCGCGCGTAAAGGGTATTTTTGCTGCGCGAATTGGCTTCGCGCAAAAATATGTTTTTTTTTGGCAGTTCTGAAAATACTTTTTTTGGGTTCAAAATACTGTTTTTTACCTCTCAGAATACTTTTTTTGGTTTGTGAAGGTTGGCATTTCTGTAAATGGTATTTTCTTTCTTATAAGACGGTAATTACACAACTGTTGAACTTTGGCTTGCAAAAGGTGGACAGTTTGACTTGAACACCCCCCTCCCCCCAAAAACAACAACAACAAAAACAACAATAAATTAATGAATTAACCAGAGATAGTTGAATTGAAAACTTGTAGAATTGTTAAAACTACAATAATTTCCCTTAAATTCAAGGATATTGAAGGGCCTTAACTACAACAGATCTGTCACCAGTGCAGTTTGCAAGTAGAGGGTCTATACTAGTACTGTACTATGGTGATGGTCAGCTATGGACATTAGGTTGTGGAAGTGTTGATTACTGCATTAGACTGGTCATTTCCCTTTGCACTTGACAGGTTGCAACATAGATGCAGTGTGTCTGGTCACAAGTCCAACCGAAGACGGTGGAAGTTGTGACTAGTCTATTATTAGAGGCACTTGCATCGACTTTGACAAAGAGTCCTAAATGGGACCCGATGACGTGATTGCACGCTACATGCTATAAATTTCATGGCATTAAAAATATATATATATATAATAATGTGTTGTGTTTTTTTTGGGGGGGGGGGGGGGGTGGGGGGCTGTTTTCAAGCTTGCCTGCATGAAATCAACACTCAAAACTTTTGATTTGCATTGAACTTAATGCAAATTTTAGGGGCTTTTTTTAATGATTTTCCTTTTTTATTATTTTTGGGGGCTCTATTTGGCATTTCAGGGGCGAATTCTCCCGAGACCCTGTGTATTTTCCCCCACTGATTTGGAGGTTTTTCACGCTCTGGCAGACTTGCCAACCGTTCCGTTTTTAACGGAATTGTCCCGTTTTTAAAGTTTTTATAGCCATAAAAAACGGAACGTTCCGATTTTTTTTTTTTTTTTTTTTTTTTCTTCTCGGATATACATGTACCATCCGATATCTGTCCGTTTTTCAATTGTAATCAGCAGGGCAGTGCCATGTTAGTCTACAAACCGCTGTCAAGATGAAAGCCTTAAGATATCTCATCACAAATGATTCTTCTAAATTTGGCTCTTACCAGGTTTAATCTATTCATTAATCCTCTTACCATTTGTTTATTTGACCATTTTGTTATATGTAAAATACCTTTACTTTAAGCAATAGATTGGCAGGGTTCAACGTGCCATTTTCTGACCGAATCTATAGAATGGGGAGGGGGGGAAAAAATAAATAAATAAATAAAAATCTTTTTTTTTTTTTTTTTTTTTTTTTTTTTTTTTTTTTTTTTGTTAACCGAAACCGTGAAAATGAAAACGTTTTTGCCGATGCCGGTCGGTTAACCGTCGTGTAACCATTTCACTACAGCCCTAGTGTGCACCAGATTGCACAATTGTAAGTCCAAAAATGCAAAAGCTCCCTACCGTAGGAGGGGGACACCCCCCTCCCACACCCTCTCCCCCTCGGTCGCTCCGCTCCCTCGTGCTCGGGTGTTCAGTTTTCTGACTTTCAAATGTTGGCAAGTATGCTCTGGACTTGGGCACCCCATATTAAAATGAGATGTTCATGTCTCGGAAAGTAGTCAATTTGCAATTGAAAGATCACGATCAATGGCATCTGGTAAAAAGTTAATGCAGTCAAAGCTGTGTGTAAAGAGACCATCCAAAGGAGGTGTGTGTAAAGCATGTGAGCACCTATAATAGGTAGCCTGGCTAGAATACTCCCCAGGGAGTTGAGAAAGAGCACAGGTTGACTCTGAGAGTGTTTCCCATGCCATAATTTTAACGTTGTAAAGTGCTATGAGATGATGGTCAATCATATTAGGCGAGCTATCAAACACAATTCTAGGGAGTCAAGGTTAGTCTTTATAGACAGGTGGGTCCTTTACAATACAGGTGATAACTAGACCAGGTTTTTATTTTGGTATTCAAAGATTCATTATTAAAAACAATTGTTTCATTCAGTTTTACAATGAATTATTTGGCCACCTTGGTGTATCCTCTTACATGGGTAACATGACTGATTATGTCATGTTTTACTTTTAGTACATCTTTATTTTAAGTTTCATTTCAAAGTTGTAAATGCATTTAATATCCTCTAATGTTGAATAAAATAATGTAGTTGAGGATTATGTCACTTTTCCCTATTGAGCCAATCAGTCAGCACTATTTACATACAATGTATCCACTCACACTAGCCTGCTGGCCCGGGGCCAGTGAATTTGCACTTCGGGCCAGCAAAAATGTATGAAAGTCATATTTTTGGGGCCCGATCGGGCAAGCAGATTTTCAACCCGACATCGACAAAGTTTAAAAAAAATCTTTGTTAGTACAAAATTTGTTCATGAAATTAAAATTTTGGTCTGGTAAAAATTTCTTTAGGGCCACCAGAAAAGGGGAAGAAATTATTTCACTGGCCCAAAGGGGCACCAGCAAAAAAGATACATGTAAGTGTGGAGCCCTGATGTATCATTCATTAGCAATGAAAGTCACCCATAAGTAATACTTTTTGAAAACTTGTTCAAGTGGGTCTGAGACTTTGAATGAGACTACACGGTTAGACTAGCGTCTAGTGGTTTACTGCCCACGTCTACTGCACTCACCGACATGTGACTGGGAGGATATCGCATCACCCTTCCCCAAGACACCCTACCCTCAAGCAGAAAGTTATAAAACTTCTGAGGGGGGAGAGTCTGCGAGACTGTCGTTAGAGGCTTAGCAGTAGAGTTCACTACTTCTCTAATGTGCAAGAAAATTTGTAGCGATTTGGATGTGGTACATTTTGGCAGTTTAAAAATACACCCTACCCTCAAGAGATAGTTCTATATGGTAATACTCATCAACGTCTGTTCAGCATCTCGAGCAAGTTTGAAACTTCAGAGGGGATAGACTCGAGATTGTCATACTTATATAGAGACGCTTAGAGGAAGTGTGCAATAGAATGCGAGAACATTCTTGGTGACTTGGATAGTTAGTTTGGATCGTGGATATTTTGGCAAATTGTTAAGAAAATAACTTTTTTTTGAAAAGGTGCCAAGTGTTGTATTTGAGTGACTTTACTCCTATTGGAGGGATATTTTGCAATGGGATGCCTTCAGAATACTTTGGAGTGAAATATGAATCAGGATTGATTGATTGATTCCCGAGGATTTTGGATTTTGGAAGAGAGCACTGTGGACAAAATATAACACAACTTTGATTAATTGAATGAAATTAAATACAGAGGTGAAAGTAAAAGCATAAAACAGGTAAGTAGTTATAATTTCAAACATGTCAAAATGATCTCTTAATTATTTTTTTTAAGAGTGCATAATTCACAAATCAATCAATCTCTTTGTTTTATGTGACATCTTTCTTTTGGAATGAACATTTTCAGGCAATGAGAAAATGCTTGCGAAAAAGGATCATGTTTGAAAATCAATGTGTACAGTCTAATATATTGCGTGAATACATTGCATACATGTTTATGACATTTTTAAAAGAAGAAAGTGGAAAAGATAATGAAAAATCTTGTCTCCTTTAGAAGTTCAAAGTATGTTTAACTAAATATTCGGATCGCTCATTTTCTACATACATAGCAATAGTCAATACTATATCAACTTTGTCAAGAAAGTTCAGAAATGTTTAAATATGAATCTGCAGATGTGTAGAGGCTCTAAATAAACCCTCTTTGATTCATTTTCAATTGAAAAGTCAATTACAGAAACATTTGCCGGATGTGAGACATTGCAGTTGTCCCTAGCTCATCTCAAAGTCATCTACTTCTAGTTTAAAGATACAATTTGAGTAAAGCAAAGTTCTGTTTTTAAATAGTCCATCGTTCATTTAACCTCTAGGCAAGGTAAAAAATATGGCATTAAATGGCAATGTTGCATGGCAGTGATAGCATTACATGCCTTACAAGTACACAATCCTCCATGACATACTTTATGATCTACGGACTCGCCTGTTTGGGCAAGTAAAACCAATGGCCCGTATTCACAAAGGAGGTTTGTACAAACCCCGGTTCAAACCGCGGCTTACATCTATGGAATGCCAATTGTAAACTGATGGAGAGAGAATGTAAATTCCTTACTTGTTAACAATGTTGATGGTACACATTCTCTCGCCATCAGTTTACAATTGGCATTCCATAGATGTAAACCGCGGTTTGAACCGGGGTTTGTACAAACCTCCTTTGTGAATACTGGCCATTATGTGCAGATTTTACTTGTCTGCATACCTCTAGATCTATTCTGCCGTAATCTGACAAAAGGAAGCAACTGACAATTTTATGGATTTACTTGTTTTGGGGTAAATAAAGTCACCTGACAATCCATTTAAATGAGAAATTAATAGGTCAAAAGGAAGTAACTGCACAAATATCATCATAAAAATCCTCATTAACAAGAATACTACCAATTGTCAGTTGCTTCATTTTGTCAGATTACGGCAGTATTGCAGTTGAGTAAAAATGTCATACTTTGTCCAATCGAGCGATCAAACTTGACAATTTATGAAATTGACTTGCCCGACATTAAGTTTTACTTGCCTCGGGCAAGTGCTAGTGTTGAGCCCTGATGTACATGTTATGGTATTGCGGATACGTTACACCCAGCATGCAGGATATGTTTTTGGAAAGGAAATAACAAATTTTACTGGATGACTTGCTAATTACAATACAATTTGTTCAAAGTTATACTTGCTGTTTGCAAAGTATAAAATTGGTTTTAAATGTACATGAATACACATTTTTCTAACTTGCTACTTGCAATTTTGTAAAGTGTGTTTTTATATATTTGTGGAGATAAAACCATACTACATTAACTCTGCATCAACAATTCAAATATTTTTACACATTAGGGGTAATTGTTTTTATATTGATTACTGCGCACCCTTTTTATGGTAAGATTGTGAATATGTTGTTAACTTTTTAAAACCATTCGAAAAGCAAAACAAGGGAAAGTCAACAAAATATGAATTTCAGTGCAATTTAAAATTTAAAAATTGTTTGTATTCTAAATAATGAAACTACAGAGCAATTGAAATACTAAGGCTAGAACTGAATTGTTTATACATGTAATGGGATCTAGTAACTTTGTTGTAATATACAAAAAGTGATGAATGGTTAATAAAATGTGCATTGTTGTTTACCTGCTATGTCCATTGAGTAATGTGTAAACATTTGGTGTTGAATGTTATATGGCCAAGTAATGAGCAATATCTGAACAATTCAATCGTGAATATCTTTTTAACAAAAGGGAAAATAGAAAAAGAAAAAAAACCTGTCCTATGCTTCTATTGCTAATACAAATAAAACAAGGTATGCGAGAACCGCTAGAGTTCCAAGTAAGTTTTGAGGATTTGGGCAATGTTACTCGAGAGATCCCTTTAATGTTTTGCATTGCATGATAATTAAACAATGAATATTGCAAAATTGGACATGTATTTCAGTGTTTGTGAGTTCCAATATTAACGAATTCTTGCGAGTTGTGCACAATCCTTGTAAGTAAAGTCATACCTTGAATGCATATCACATTGTCCGGATTAAACAGTTAATCCACTACAGCTTAGGCTGAGTCACTTCTTCACAAGACTGAACATTGATGGAACTCACAGCGGCTTTGTCATGTGACACCACGCATGATTGATACAAGGGCAATTCCAGCGTGACAGACGGGACATCCACTCATGACTTTTTCACAGTTTTGATTGATTTGTAGGCAAATGGTTAAACATTAAACAGGAGTTTTTATGCTTATGATATTAAATTGCAGTCATACTTTCAAAATATATGAGTTTTATTTTGTGTGACCTCTGACCTAGATGTCAGTGGGTCGTTGAACTCAGCGTGACAGACGGGACACTCTTTTACCAAGCTTTTTTCACTACCTCACTTAATTTAAAATCCCTGCTAACTGGATGATCTTACAAGGCTGCTCATGTCTGTAGGTTATTACTTGCCTAAGGCCAGTTGTATGCCACTACATAGGGATATCCCCCATGTTTGTCTTAAATAGGAAAAAATCCAAAATATGAGCGTGACAGACGGGACAAGAAAAACGTGACAGACGGGACATGTACAATTCCTATGGGTGAATTGGACAATCTGTAAAATATACAATTTCAGTCATTTTTAGGAGTTTTTCTGTAATAAATTACACCCTTATTGATAAAAGTAGTTGCTAAAAGATAAAAGCAGTGTTATTTTTAAAATTTAAATTGATTAAGGTAGGTAAGCTATGAAATAATCTAATTTTACATGGTCCAACACGATATCCAATGCATGGGACTGTAGAAAACCTTAAAATCCCCACCAATTACCTAAAATGTTGTTTTTACAGGTTATTTAAGTTGATAATGCCACCAACTATTGTGATAAGCCTCTAAAGTGACATATTTAGCCAAACTCATTATGAAACGGCAACAACCTAGTTGAATTAACAAATTAGTAGTAAAAAGGAGCGTGACAGACGGGACAAAAACGTGACAGACGGGACAAAACGTGACAGACGGGACAAGATTAAAACATTGATATTTATATTCATAACTTATATTTTTACAAAAATGTAGTGTTAATGTAAAGGTAATAGGCCTTTGTTAATAAATATAAAGTTTGATCCAAAACCAGTCACAGGTATTTGCTAGGAATTAATTAATTGTAAAAAAACGTGACAGACGGGACAAAAATTGAGTTGAACTTTGACCCCCAGTAAATGCACGAAACACAGGTTTTGGCGAAATTTGTTTATATTTACTTGAATTTTCACTCTGTATCTATTATTTGCATTCAGTTTTTGAATATGCATCTAGATATAAATACAGATATAATCAATTTCAAATAACCCTTATTTTTCACAAATATGTCTAAATCCAATTAATAAGTCTAAAAATGCAGATTTTGGGCAAAAATGGCAAAATATCAAAAAAGCAAATATGGTTTCAGAAAGTTCAAGTCATGCATTATCAGCCATAATAAGAAAAAAAACTCAACAGCAAACTTAATTTTGTTTGTTTTGGTAGACATTTTCATGGAATTGCCCACAAGTCAGTGGTCTTTGGTAGCTACAGGTTGGGGGGGGGAGGGGGGAGGGGGAGGAGGTGGGAGGCAGTGAACAAAATACATGTGGGCTCGGGCGAATTTGCCCCTAAAATAAACAAAACCCCATCAAAAATGTGCATTAGAGTTTAATTGTGCAAATCAAATTTTGAGTGCTTTTTTCATACACGTCTTGAGAAGAAGCCCCCCCCCCCAAAAAAAAAATGTTTTCGCTGGGGTAACTGACTGTAAGGGTAAAGGTAAGGAAAGTTAAGGCTTCTACAATATATAAGTTAAATTGTAGTTCAACAGTGTTATAACATTTGTGGGAGGCCTGTCCAACAATATCTTTGCTCGTCTCATGTCTTGTACATTTGTACGTTCATCATAAATTTGTTCTTTCAAAACCCTATAAAATATCATGGACCATGTCCACTTTCAGCCCATGTCTTCCTCAAAAAGTTAAAATTGTAGTTTAGAAATGTTGTATCATGGCTATTCTTAGCTCATGGATGTCTACTTTTCACAAACAAAACTCGATCAGGACTTTTCTGAAAGATACTTGCGCTGGGGTCTAGGGAGAATGGATGTTATAATATATCTTAAAAGACAAATAGTCTAGAACAGGTTGAAATATAGTTCACAAATTTCATAAGATATCGTATCATGACTATTATTAGTCCATGGATGTCTATTTTTTCACAAACAAAACTTGATCAGGACTTTTCTAGCCCCGGCGTCTAGCCTCTAGGGAGAATGCATGTTCTACCTACATGTACTCAAATAGTCTTGAACAAATTAAATCGCAGTTCGCTGCGCAAATTTGGTAAAATATCGTACCATATCTATTCTTAGCTCCTTTATCAGATCAGAATGCGGTGATATGAGGTCTGTAAAAAATTTTTAAAAATGACTGAGGAAGGTCTGAGTGAGTCACACATAATTCCACCCTGTGAAGGGGTTCTCTTCTTTCAAACAATTGGGTATGGAAAGTTCAGCCTATATAGAAAAAATGAGGCATGTGTCTAGCAGAATTCAAGATCAGCTTAGTTTTAGCTGTGTAAATATTTTGTCCAACTCCAATTGAGAATTGAACAACTCATTCACATAAATGTGATTATTATTTCGCAACCGAAGAGTGAAATTTCTAGTAATGAAAATGTATTTCATACCTTGTACTTTTTCTTTAACCTTTGGAATATTGGAATTTGTGAGCTACTTATCAAGTTTGCCTGCATATTTGAACTACCACTCTAAAATTTGGTTTATAATAAAATACAGGGGCTCTATGTCCTGAGCCCCCATGGAATGGATGTACGCTTTTCACTGCAGGTTTGTGCTAATATTGCATTAAATTACAAATTGCAATAAATGTGTCTATTAAATTTAAATCTGTTATGTTCACATAGATCCACATTTGGCTGTGTGGCCCTTCTTTATTTAAGCCCATTTTGATTGTAAACAGACTATAGGAGTAAATTCATGTTTACAGAAAAATTACAGCTATACAGTCGTATAATGTAGTAAATTTACACATATTTTAGATGTCTCTATAAAATGTATGTTCGTGTAGTACAAGTAGTGTGAACTCATGAACTTACAGGGTCTAGCATTCCCATTCATATCCCTTTGAAAACATTTGCTGGTACCATTCATTTCATCATATTTTGTCCAATTATTTCATCACCTTCTCTAAAAAAGAGCTCAATCTTTGAACCCTGAAGCAAATATGTGCATAATGCATCTACCCACAAACGTGATGGTACCATTACAATATTGTATTCATATAATTCCCATCCATAAATTCACACGTGTGCAAGGCATGCTTTTAGTGATATACATGTGTACAGTTGGGAAACGTGTTACAAGAAACCCTCCTTCAACCAAACGGTCAAAGACTTCAGAATTTGCTCACTGTTCGTGTACTTAAAAATGTCCAGTTTTGGACCAGTCTGGAATAGGTTAAAGCAGTTCATTCATAGAGCGCCTACCGTATGTCCTTGGTTCGTGAGGGGTGAATGAGCCAAGTGTCTTACACGGCTGGCGCAGAGAGGGATGGGAGAACTACCTAATAATAGATGAAAGAAATAATTAGATTGCTCCGTGTGTTTGATTGAATTATGTAATAAGCAACTGTGACTAGCTTTTTAATGCAACAGTACATCGGTGCACATGACTTTGTACATCAGAATGGAGTAACTACGTGTGCATGCTATACAAGTTCTTTGCATCGGCAGTGCTATATTGTATTTTTGTGTTATTTTACACCCGGAGATATTGGAAAGCACTTGCCCTTACTTCTAGTTTTAGGACTACTATAATTTGTAAGTATTATTTGCCTTATATGTTCCAATGCATGTTTCCAACTATGTATGTATTTTTTTTTCTTAATTTACATTTTAGAGGCTGCAAATACAATTTGTAATGTGTACAACTGCACTTCCGATGTATCATTTATTTTTTGTTAGATAGATCAACTAGATTTATAAGCAATACTCTTCCGACCACAAACAAAAATTGACCTAGTATTAAAGGGAGCGTTGAGTATTGGTATTTTCCGAAGTGCCCCCCCAAAATTAATTCCAACAGATTTGGTTGATTTCAGTTCCATATGAAAGATCATCGAAAAAAACATGGGAAATGATAATAATTCCCAATCAAATGCTCTAATTGTTGTGCAATTTGCTTTCAAAATATTATATAAAAGTGTTTGACGTCCGGACATCACTTTTTAGAGAACGCTAGCGCGAGTCCCTAGCGATCTAGGTCGTCCTGATAGAGAACTGAAACTAAATATTTTTGTGCACGCTAATTGTGCTTAAAACTATACATATGATACGGTACTTACCAGCAATTCACTCTCCAATATGTGATCCAACTATCGGGTGGATTAAGATTATGATTTTTCCCTCCATTCCGCAAAAAAGCAGTGATATATATGCCTCATGGACTTGTCTCCGTGTGTTAGCGCGACTCCGAAACGAAAGGCGAACAAACGGGGCTTGCAATACATGTACATACTACACGTACTATTACCGCGCACTGCACTACAGTCCCGTATTAGGACCTAGAACGCTAGTTCTTCGCGCTGGCGTTAATTTGACACTTCGAGTTGTAACGGCTCTTTTTGAATAATAACAGGGGTTTTATTTTTTGGTTTGTAATTGTGTATACTTTTCGAGCATGGTGAAGTAATAACTATTAGTTTGTACCGTAATCGTGCAGGTTTTGGTTACTAAAGTTAAGTTTGACCAATACTCAACTACCCCTTTAAACTTCATATCAATTTAATGTAGACTTCATGTTACATGTACATTACTTGGTCTTCTTTTTCACTTGTAACATTTAACTTGACATTTACAAGCAATATACATTACCACTGAACTTATAGCAAATTACAAATATTACATAATTAAATAGTTCATACGTATTGTTGGTGCCTCTGTTTTTATAATGTCTACAATAGCTTTGAATTTGAGTGGGTAACTTTGCATTGTACAAGTTCATGCTTATAATTAGGAAATTGAAGCCTTGTGTTAAAGTCCAAGGCTATGGTTGGTATCTAATACTGTATACTGGTCACAGTCTTGTGTCTGCTATGCTGTATCTTCCTCTTGTTTGTGAATCCATAGTGAATCTTAGGAAATGTGCAATTAGTGGTCTGTGTTAATCTGTGTTCGATCATGAAAATTGTTCTAATAATGTTACCATGTTAAACACTCACATCAAGTTGATACCGTTTGATGTTGTTAGTACATTGTTATGTCTCTCATATCCCATATGGATTTATTTCCTGCAAGTCATTTAACTGTAACAAACTTATGAAATGTTGTGCTCACGGACGTTCGTTCGTCATTTATGGCCCCAAAAATCTTAGTAAAAGTTCAAGTACTGGCACAATTTTTTGACAGCAGGTGCCCCTTGTGTGTGCCTTTCGACCCAGGTCACTGCCAACCACACATGAATATGTTGATTTTTAGTCACCATCACGGAGGTTCGTTTTACATTTGATCACCTTGCTTAGCTGTTTTGTAATACCCCTAGATATTATATTTACTTCTACCCGTGCAGCGTTGACATTATACTATAGGAAGTCAAACCCCAAGATTATGATTGTGCACAGTCGCAGGCCTATACAAGCGAAAGAAAGCTGTTCAAAACATAATGGTAATAAGGGGGTATATGGCGCAATAACAACATTTCAACCGAAGGTCTGAGTGGAAACTGTTGCCCCACCCTCTGCAAAACTTGAGACTGTCGGCTCCTCCTCTGCTGCAGGCTTTGAGACTGTTTTCTCATCTGCCTGTCGGATTTAAGTCCAACTAAATGGCTGTATGACGCCAGTTGTTTGAAAAGAAGAGGTACATCACAAAGGTCGTCAGCTACTTGCGAGAGGATAGCTACTTGCTTTACAATATTGACTGTATTACGAAAAAGCAACGAATACATGCATACCCCTCTCCCCCCCCCCCCCCCCCTCAAAAAAGAAAATAAATAAATAAAATAATAATAATGATAATAATGATAATACGATAATAAATACATAATTATATCATAATTTATGCCTGATGTGCAAAGCTGCAATATCCAGCCCGTAAGTATGCAGATCTAGAGACAAACGCATTTATTATTATGATGACGTATAAATGGGTTTTCAAAGCATCTCTGCTTCAATCTGTTAATAGTGCCAAATTATGTGGTATCGTTTGAAATTATATCTAGCAAGGGATTAGATTTGTTGGACTTCTTCCATTTAATAGAGATTGTAAGATTTATGCATTATTTTGATGACTTCATCGTAATAATATATAATATTGGCTGTTTTGTTCTTTCTTGATATATCAAAAATATTGTTTTTGCTAGGATCATTATAATATTATACAACTAAATTTCAGCTCGCGCAATATTTATAATAAACCATTTAAGGTCAACATTGTTCTTAATTCTAATTGAAACATTAAAACCGATTGGAGGTTAACAATTAGGAAACGAGATGTGGGTCAGGAAACTGTGGGACGGAATTAACTATCAACGTGATTTTTTGAAAGATTTAACTTTGACATATTAATATTATAAAACAATTTATAATCTCTGCAAATTAGATTTAAACAGTTAGGCTTTAAAATGATTGTTTTTATTATAATAATTATGCGATTGGTTTTACATTAAATTAAAATATTTTTTCTGAATATAATAATAAAATGCGATAATAAACACATATAATATGTTTAGCGTATATATTTAGCGTAATGGTTTCTATGTCTAATATTTCTTTATACAAAACATATACATGTATGATCTAAATTGCAATCTATATGTATTTATTTAAGAAATAAGTTATACGAGTATATTATTTACTTTGCTCATGGCTTTTGTTACCCTCAGTTTGTTTTATGTTTTGTGAAAATGCATATTAGCAATTCAGCCATATAGCTGGAATAGATAAATATATGTATTTTCAATTAATAAACCATAGTATACGAATTGAATCGAAATATATGTACAACATACACAAACCAAAATAACAGTTTATATATTATGGGTCTCCCAAAGTCAAAATACATCTTAAATATATATGGCAAGTGTTGAAACGTGTGATAGGCATATATGTTTGCACTTACGTTATGTTGGCACTTACATTTATTTCTGTAATTAATTGACTCGAGATGGGACACTTGGGTACCACTATAGGCAATTCGAGAACGTCCGTGAATTTAATACGAACGTCCGTGACATTAAGACTCATGTGAGAAACCGTATTCTGGTAACTGGAAAATGGCCTTTATTTTGATTATACATGTTATTTATGTTTGCAGAAATGTTGTAAAATCATTTATTTACAGAAGTATAGTGGCATTTCTGTTATAGAGTGCCCAACCGGGGAAAGCCGGTGTAAAATTAGGGGTTACGATTTCCACAGGTCCACTAAGAGTGATAGTTAAGTAGCAGACATGTCATTATAATTAATTCAGATAGCTAAAATCATATCAACTGATACATTTATATGTTTTATATTGGTCTGGAGGAGATTCAAATAAATGTTGTCATCAATTTCTAAAAGACTGTTCAGGCAGAGAACGTCCGTGAAATTTATGCGAACGTCCGTGAAATTGTAATTAAAAACAATATAGTAAGAAAGAGGGACCAGGCGACTTGGAAATGCTACTTTTATATCTGACTAGGATGTATACATGGTCTCTAGCTTAAATATAATAGGAATAGATAAAGTATTATCATCATATTGTTCTATAAGCATTAAATCAATTTAAACCAATAATAGGACTCGTTATAACGACCAGGTCCATGTAAAAACCAAACCATTTTTAAAGGTTTATTGCAATGTTCAAGTTTGTTTCTATAATGACCCTGTTTTAAAGCCATTTACGAAGAATAGAAACTCTTTTTGATGAGATCAGATCATTCTGCCAACATTCTTGTTTCTGGCGAACGTCCGTGAGCGATATGGGAACGTCCGTGATGAAAACTATACTCTCTTTGGTCATGTAATTATGTAATATATGATCTAGACCGCAATTGATCCTATTAACATGCACACTAAAATATCTGATACGGGAATACGAGCGTATATAGGTGCGTTCCTAAAAAATGCGGCTAAAGAAAAGCAAAGGTTCCGAATAATACATTATTTAAAAAGAAATATAACAATTCAGTCAAAGTTTGGACGTTTGTATTTTCTATTTGGCAAATAAAACACAATCCACGTTTGGCATACAGAGAGAAGCAAGTCTTAGAAGTAAATTGTCCGAATATAAGCTGTATATGACAGAAAATAAATGAGATATATGGGTACTAAATCTATATCTACATAATCCCTCACGGACGTTCGCCTTTTGGAGATGGGTTACTTCAACAGTGAATAAAAACGGAAAAACATGGAGTTTCCCAGTATAATGGGGTATGCCTGAAAGCTAGGATTGCATGCTTTCACATTAGATAGATGTCTTTAAATACAAAAAATAAATTGAATTTTACCCTGTTTGGGCCGAAAAGTGCACTTTTCAAAATTCTGACCCATATATATATGGTCTAGTTTGGTTGCCCAATCGGGCAGCTAAATTATTGGTCCACTATGTCTATGAGAGAATTTTGTAATCTCATTGAGAAGTAAGTGGGCAAGTAAACTTTCTGTTTGGGCAAGTCAAATTTGAAAAGTTATGATTTTACTTGCCCAAACGGACAAGCAAGGAAAATAGCTAGTGCGGAGGCTTGATGTGAGGGTGAACTAAAAACTGTATAATTCATTGCATTGTATGTTGATGAGTTCCAGTTGAATCGTATGGATGAGTAAAGACATTAACTAGACTGTAGAATAACACTTAGTATCATGTATCTAGCACAGTCAAACCTGTATCTAGTGTCCACTTGACCTTTAGCTAGACAGGTTTCATTATATTGAATTTCACTTCAGGGGATTAATAGCTAATTCTTTGTATCTTAGATTTCTTTCTTAAAGTAGTATTCTTATTTCTTAAGTAGATTACTCATGGTGGCCATGAGTAAACAAATGAATTCATCAGAAATTTGAATTCAATTTCAATTCAATTCAATTTTCAGTTGTACAGTACATACACAATCTAGAGAGTTATGTACATGCATGAAGCCAATGTCTGACACACTGTTAGTGTTACATTAGGCCACACACCGGTTAAAGCCCAATAGGGAATTAGCGGGGGACAGAAATAGCTGAATAACCCTCCCGTTATTTCCTCTTCGCCAAATCCAGTCCATTTATAGGATTTTCTGGAGGGAATTCACCCAGTTAAATTGCACTTCCTAAGTCTATATACAGCAGGATTTTGTATATATTGATTGGAACACAAATCAAATAGTATGAGAACAAACAAAATTAATTTGAGAGTTAAATACCTGGTACTCAGTAGTCGGCACCTAGCATTTATTAATATATTGGGATATAAACTGAAGAAATTTAATAAAACAGTGGTGATGCACCTCATACGAAGAGTGCGTACTTATACAAATGATGCACAGGCTTGAGTGGATCGGTAAGAATTGGATGCACGAGTTTAACTTGGGAATGGTTTAACCACGAGCGCAGCGAGTGGGTTTTAGACCATTTCCAAAGTTAAAAGAGTGGAGACAATTTCTAAACAATCCACGAAATATGCCTGTGCAGCATTTGCTTTATAAAATGGGCGCAAAAAATGCGAAAATCAAACTAAAGTGAGCCATGCATCAGTAAAATGCATCGGTAAAAACTTTTACACGCTAATTGACCAATCAGAATGCAGGGATTCTTCAACCCATTTTATAAGTACATATATAGTATTCTTACAGCCAAATAACAGTATGGGAAAAGTTAGTGAAAGTATCTGTATTGGCCAAACTAATTGATCAGTATTGTTGAAATAGTATTAAAAAAGGGCTTGTCTGGAAAAATTAAAACCTTAGTATCGTTAAAATTAGAAATATTAGTTGAAGCGTTTGTGCATGCCGCTGACATTGGGCCTAAATTCACTGCTATACTGAAATACAGTTTTTGTCAAAATCTTACATTAGCAGATAATTTATGATCATGGTTGGTGATAAAAGCACATTTTTCCTTTTTTGTGTGTGTGGGGCGTTTCCCAATACTGATTTTTTGGCTTTAACCAATCAGCGAAACATGTTAAATTTGGTAGTAGTATTGTTGACATTCCAGAGTGGTACACTACACCTTTAAATTTGATAACAGTGACTTGGCAAAAGAGTGGATGAAGGGTTAACAAAAAAGGTAGAAGAAGACACAACTTACCATTGTTGTAGAAAAGAAAAATAAACAGTGATGCTCTTGGCTTTGAACTGTACGCATGGCTCGACACTAGCACTTGACCGCTTGTCCAGGGCAGGGCAAGTAAAAATTGGTCTCGGGCAACTAAATAATTGCTCAAATACAATGTTCCATTGTAATTTCATGTGTTAATCTCATGAATCTAGAAGTAAGTTCTAAGTAAATTAAGAGTACATTTTAGATTGGGGCAAGTCAAATGTATGATTTTAATTGCTCGAATAGGCCAGTACAGAAACAAGTGTGGAGGCTTGTTCACTACCTATTCAGATTTGACAACAATGACTCTGCAGGAGTTTGAGGAGAGCAGAGGAAGAATGCAAAAGAAGTGGAATAAGATATGAATTGTCATTGTAGAAAAGTTAAATAAACAGTGATCATGCTATTAGCCTTGAACTGTAGTGTAGGCAATGGGTTGTATTTTCTGTAGAATATGTATACAAACCTCCACACTAATTTTCTTGTCTACATACTAAAATCATGAATTTTCATATTTGACCTGTCTGAACAGAAAATGTAATTGCCCCATAACTTTGAATGTAAAATGCACGATATCCTGCTTGCTTTCTTGATGAGATTTACTCATAGGAAATAACATTTTCTCTAGAGTTGAACCAATTTTTTAGTTGCCCAATCAGGCAACCAAACTAGGGCTATTTCAAGATTTTACTTGCCCCGGGCAATAGGGCAAGTGCTAGTGTTAAGCCCTGGTGTATAGTGTTAGTGGTGCGATAGTTCCTTAGTGGAAAACTATATATGTTTAGTCCTAGAATTTATTTGTGCTCAAATTTCATTTCCACTTTCATATATACATGTATGCAGCATTCTCATTCATGACAATAATCTTCCAGATGTAATATACCACAGACCGACAAATGTAAACTATTCAATATTATAATGTTCATACATACATGTATAGTGATTTACAAAACAAAATTAATAAAGTGCAGCCAAGTTTGTTTTAAAAGTCAAGCACCATGTGTAACATCCTGTTTATTGAAATGGGAAAACCATTAAACCACAATATCATGGCATTACAAGAAATGCTGGTATCACCTTTTGTATAACTTCCCAGAACATGTCTTTTTGTTATGGTGACAATACTAGCATTGTTCACTAATTCAGGGAACTTGCATACCACAGGAGACATTATTTCAGATTGATTTTATATTTCCCATGTTCTGTGATTAAACAAAAATTTATTTTGGAATTTTGTTCTGATTAAAAATTGTATTTTCCTCGAATGTCCATCAACCTCTGTTTCATCGTCATGGAAACTTATTTCATGTAATTTATGATTTCTTTCCTCTAGATCTGTGCAGTATTTTGTTTCTTTTTAAGTTCTTTTTCCCTCTCATAATATGCCCCCGCTGTTGGTATTTAACAATTAAGTGACTCACAAAATATGTTGGGCCGCCATAATCGCCATTAAAGGGATCTTGTAACTTTGTTGACATACATGTGCAAAATCTTACCAAGGGTTGGTAAAAACATACTTTTTGTGATCTGTTATATATCCTCTGAGTGATTCGTGAAAATTCTCCGTGGTAAATGAAAGTCTCCACTAGAGACTTTCAAATTCTAGCACTTTAGTCACTTTATAACGAAAGTGAAATTTGGAAAACCAAAACTTTATCCATGCTTCTAAAACGGGGTATGTGAGAATTGCTAGAGTTCTAGATAAGTGTAGTGGATTTTGACAACTTTAATAGATCCCTTTAAGTGATTCACAAGATATTCTTAGGCAGCCAGAAACTGTTACGTCACCTTGGTGATGAGGGATTCCGCAAACTTGTGTGTGATTCATGTTTCTTTACGTCACTGACATACATGTGTTTGGTTGTTGATTGACAGGGACAATAATTACATGGTTACAAGTTATACAATATGTCACGTTTTTTGAAGCCCACCGCACACTACATGATCTGATTCCGATCCGACGAATAACTGCATAGTACATATATCTGAACTAAAGCTCGACATGGGTACTCAAAGCATGTATTATACATGTAGTTCTCAGATCCTTCGTTTGTCATTCGGTGGATTGGATGTATTGTATTTTGCGGGGGCTACTTTTCAAGCTTGCATGCATGAAAATAACACTCTGATGTTTGTTTTGCATTGAACTCTATACACATTTTTGGGGGCTCATTTATGACTTGGGGGGGGGGGGGGGGTGAGGGGGAGGGGGGGGGGGAATTCGCCCCAAGCCCCCCTCTTTGCCAAATTTTCTTTAGCTGCAGATTGTTTCTATTTGAAAAGAGTTTTAAAGGTATTGATAATTATCAACAAAAATTGGAATATTCATTATTGACATAAAGGGACTTGCATCATTCACAATACTTTCATAACAAAATGGTATAGCAAACCCAATGGCACATGCCCCCCTCTCTGTAATTTGACAAAAAATCAAACAAAAGTGTCAAACAAAAGGGCAAAAAATACAGAAATACACAGTATGCTCTCCCGGTATGAATATGCATAGATGCTATGCCAGCTATTTGTATAGTGTATTTCAAGATGAATTCCAAGGCATCATCATAAATTATTATAATCGAATGCAATTGCTTTCAACTATAAGTATATAATTAAGATGTAAAGATAATAGCTCAAAGTAAACTCTTAACCACAACCCCTCGTAAATTGATCATAAAGAGGCCATTAAGTATAATACGCGCCATGTGAGCCCGTAGTAATGAGATATTTAATGTGCGCTATGAGAGAACATTAAATGTGCGTGCAAACTTGGGAAAAACTTGGCTGCAGTGTAAATATGCATGAATATAAAGATAATGCAAGCCTCCACAAAGTCCACACTAACTTGTTCCTGTACTTGCTAGTTTGGTCAAGTAAAATCATTATTTTTTTTATAATTTGACTTGCCTGAACAGAAAATTAACTTGTCCACTTACTTCTCGATGAGATTTAATTGTAAGGAATTAAATTTTTCTTTTGTAAGTCACCAATAATTGAACCAAACTAGACCATTTATGAAATTGTACTTGCCCGATATCAATTTTTACTTGCCCTGTGCAAGTTCTAGTGTCGAGCATGTTTTCCCTCATAGGAGGCATTATGACATTTTAGGCAACATTTATGGGTTCTGATCTTTTTTTCTTTTACTGCAAGCAACTTTAATGTAAGCTCATTAATCTCAACTTCCTGATACCGGGCCGAGACTTATCTGAAATTATCTGAACATACTTTATAACTGGATGTGAGGTAAAATTTCTTAGAAATGAGTGGGTGAAATAGAGAGAGCGAGAGAGAGAGCGAACAAATAATAAATCCTGGAAATCTCATGAATGCCTGTATTTTGCAGTGCTGTTTAATGTAAATGAAGTGGTTAGAAGATATATTCGTTTTTTTTTGTATTGTGGATTTTGTTATTATAGTCGATGTTTATTTTTATTTTTTTCTTCAAATAATTCTGAATAAAGGAATTTTGGTGTCAATTAATTTGATTTGTGAACAATATAATATTCAAACCTATTTCCCCTACATGATGATGTGTGAAAAGAAATTATTGATAAATATTACTGACAAATAGTCTGAAATGTTTAATTTGTCTTATAAATGTGTTTGGTGTGTATCGTATAGCAACATGTGTATGAAATACTAATAATCTTCTACTACTATTTTGATATGTAAATACTGATGCCAACTTGTCCACGATAAATGTATCATCCCCATACTAGCCTACTTTACTTGCAATAAATCCGAAGGCTAAAATCATGCGGTCTTTGAATCTAATGTTCTACTTTTATTTCATTTCTACAGGTCTGAGCCCTTTTCTCTGAGAAGCTGTCAAGAGGCCCCCCGTAGGCTCCCGAGTTCTTTTTCGTAACCATGGCGACCGCATCATATTACGGGATGCTACCTCTCATCTACCTCCTGGTCCTGTTTGCTAGGACATGTCATTCATACACCGGTAAAGAGATAAGAATGTTTTTATTACTCGATCAGGATTCATGAGATAGTCTTAACTACTGTAATGGGATTCAGCAATGCTAAAACCAGAAGTATTAACATCTAAATGTGTTTGAATATTTTATATTACCTTGACAACTGCATCAGTAAGAGGGATGCTATGTCTCTCATAGATATCTTCTAGTCCTTTTTGTGAGGGAGTGTTATTCATACAATGGTAAGAGGCGAGATGTTCTTTATTACTGTAACTGTATCCAACAATGCCAAAATTAGAAGTCTTTGCATCTGTGATATATTACCATGGCAACTGCATCATATTACGGGAAACTGCCTCTCATCTACCTCCTAGCCTTGTTTGCGTCTTTAGACGTGTCATTCATATGCAGGTGAGAGATGAGGTTAGGGTTAGGGTCTTTATTACTGTAAAGGGATCTAACAATGCCAAGGCTGGAATTCTTTCCATCTTAATGTGTTTGAATGTATTATATTACCATGGAAACTGCATCATATCAGAGATGACGCCTTTCATAAGTAGCTCCCTGTCCTGATTGCGAGGGAATGTCATGTATTTACAGAGCTTTAAGAGGCGAACAAGATGTTGATGTTAATTACTGTAATGGGATTCATCAATGCAAAATCTAGGTTATTTAAGTTGCATCTGGAATGATTTGGCATCATACTTCTTAATTGTGTGATTTTATAATCTGATGTTTATGTATGTACATGTTTGTGTACTTTTGACAGACATAACAAGTGAATATAACACATAATTGTATTGACATAAATTGAACATTTGAAGTACTTTTGGGCAATTTTGGGGCACCTTTTAATAGGCTGCTACAGACTGAAATGGGAAGGTGCAGATCTCTCCCATTTATTTACATAATTGAACAATAAAGATTCATACGTATACTGTATAATGTGTAAGCATATTTCTTGGGTTTCCTCTTCTAGAACTTGATTTAGAGGTTGAGATCGGAGAGCCAAGATACCACCTGGATGCCATGACGGTCCATCGGGTGAGCAGACAGGTTGCACAGAGCGATGTCACCAACCCAAATCTCACAGACACTGTGGAGGTAAATATGATGATCTGGTGGTGACAATGGGCAGAGTGATGATGATTTTGATGTAGATGATGATAGTAATTTTGATGGTGACTGTTGAGTTGATGATGATGATGATGCTGGTGATGATGATGATGATGATGATGATGATGATGATGATGATGAAGATCACGAAGGTGATGATGATGATGATGATGATGATGATGATAACGACGACAATGAAGATCACGAAGGTGATGACGACGATGATGAAGATCACGAAGGTGATGATGATGATGATGACGACGATGACAATGATGATGGTGATGAAACTTATGCTAATGCTGATGGTGATGTTGGTGATGATAAGGATCTTATAAGAAAAGTAGTATTAGCAAAGATTTTTACATGCAGGTAATATCTAGGCATGTAATATCAACAAGTCATGACCTGGCAAAAATGAACATTTCGGAGACGGGCAGGATATATGAAGTAGGTGGCAAAATTGAAGACTGGCATGTAGAAATGCAATCGATTGTAAAGTTGCAATTAATTGTAAGTCGGATCATGTGACTAAATGCCCCCTTCTGATTGGTTCAAAAGCGCAATTTTTCTGACTTTTAATTTCACCTTTGCAATTGATTGGATCTCTTTCTGCAACGGGACCATGGAATGAAAGTGAAAAAGAGTTTTGAACAAAACGAATCGAGTCAAAATAAACTTGGGGATAGGGGGGGGGGGGGGGGAGGGGAGGGGCACAACCTCCCAAGGCTACTAGCACTGGATAAAAGATGCAAACCAAAAAGTTCTTAGTAAGTGTACATGTCATAAATGGGTTAGTTCTTACCAAAAGAATGACAAGAACTAAGAGACAAATGATTGTATATGTGCAAATAGTTGGGGGGAAAGGGTTAATTTGGCTGAACCATCGGCCATTAAAATGCCAATCACTGTTCCCCTTCCTATTCTGGGCAGGTTCTTTGGCAGGCCATTTCGCAGGCTAGTAAAACCAATGTCTGCATTGGATTTCCTTTGCAGCTTATCTGCGAATCCGGTCAGATCAGGGAATGGGCAGGGTTTTTAACTCCTTATAAATATCCTTACAATAAACATTTTATTTGATATCTGTATTTATATCTAAAGGCGTCATAATGTAAAATTGTAATGAAAATGTTGCTTTATGTATAATTACACCAATAGTGTGACAAGTTCAAAGCACTCTTTGTGCATCCTGGCGATTAGTTCAGAAGTAATTCTAGGAATGAGAAATAAAAAGCAGGCTTTAGAGTTTCGATCATTACGTTACAGTTGGTCAGCAATAAAATAATTAATAAGGAAATAACTTGTGTAAAACACCTGCTAAATAATGATGTATGGGTCGAACATCATATGAAATCATTCAAAAGTTAAAACATTTTGAAATGAAAGAGAAACAAATATGCATGTGTATTTTATTTGGAAAATGATCTACAGGTAAATTATATGGGTAATTGATATTGAAAGTGATATGGATTTAAGCCTTGTGGATGAAGAGTACATTTTACTCAAATTACAGGAACTTGATTACATTTCAATCACAGCTTTTTCATGATATATTCTAACCATAGATCTCATTTGGTCTTCATCCATTGACTACGGCAACCGGGTGGGTTGTGTACAAAGTCTATGGGGATTTCAGAATCTCAAAGGGAATGGGTTAATATATTAGATGATCAGTAAACAAGATAAGATTTCAAGGAAACATTATATAATTTTGTTTAAAGATGGTCCCCAAAACGTTAATTTGTCAGTGGCCTGCTCACGATTGTTGATTGACCTGTCTATAGCAGCAAACCTGCCTATAGAGGCCACCAAAAGTGATCCCCTGCAGAGGAAAACTCTGTTCAGTAACATTCCCATTGAGGTCACCTGTCTACAGTGGCGACTTTTCTTGTTTCACTTGGGTGGTCAGTCACTATACACAGGTTTGGCTCTATGTATGCTTTGATCATACAAAATGCACAAGTTTAAAGGCAGGGAACAAAATAAAATGCTTTTTTTTTTTCGGAGGAGGGGGGGGGGGGGGGGGGGGGTGCTACTTTCCACTCTCGCCTGCCTGTCTGTAAATTTTATTTTGCATTGAACTCTAATTTAATTAAAGCAAATTTAGAGGGGCTCTTTTATGATGTTTGGGGCTTTTGGGGTATTTTAATTTTTTAATTTTTTTATTTTTTTGGGGGGGGGGGGGGGGGGGCTCTATTGCTCTGATTCCCCAAGTATTTCTTTCACTGTGTTTGATCATCAATGGTAGGAAGAAATATGTTCAGTGCCATGCTCTAAAACGAAAATGCGAACCTTAATAGGTCGCTCTGAAATAAATTAACGCGTTTGGAAATGGCAATTGCAGCGTCATTTCCGAGAGTGGGTACAATTGAACTTGAGCCAAATTCTCTTGCAAACATAAACATGAAACTAAACTTCAAACTCGATCTTTGTCAACATTTATAAAGTTCAAATTTGGACGGCGCAAACTTTTTGTAAGTCACACACGTTGTTTTATGACGTGGATAAGATTTTTTTCCCCCCATCTCAAAAATCAAAATGTGCATTTGCTATATATGTGACCTTACACCACAAAACGACCAATAAGTCTGGGAAAATGATTATGCTGATTTTCACATGACATCACAGTAGAATTCATTACCTTTAAAATGGTATATAATTTGTCATATTAAGACGAGGCAAACCCTCTGAAAATGAGTGCCGAAGATTTTGAAAATGGCTGAAGCGGTTTTAAAACAAGGGAGAAACGGGCCACTTCAAAGATCGGCGTCCATTCAAAGATTCGCGTCCATTCAAGCGCTGTAATCTGATAATTTTTATTCAATGAAAAAACATACTTAAACATGATTTCCGATGATCAAAGTTTCATAGAAGATAGATTAAGATACCGTCATTCAGGAAATACAAAAGTCGTGAATCTCATACTTTTTACCAAATTTGACTATTTCAGCTAATAACAGAGAAACCATATCCGCGACATAACGGTCGTTTTGTGGTGTAAGGTCACATATATGGTTACATGATTGCATGTTCATGAAACTAAGCTTCAGCATAAGTTATCTTTGTCAACATTTACAGGGTGAAATTGTTTTTATACAGGGAACTTTTAAACATGTAACTCCTTATTAACCAGTGGAAGATGATTTGATTTTCGGTGTAACATGCATTCTCCATAGACCTCAGCCAGAAATTTTGTGGAACCTGTCTGGTGTGACAGTGATAAGTGTCCGGCTAGGGATAATTGGCAGTGACGTCATTCGGACAGTTTAAAATCCTATTTTTGTACGCATTCTAGCCTTCATACTCGCTGAGACGCACATAAACACCTAAACAAACAGACTTACAAATATACATACCGACAATCAAACGAACAGTTATTCACACATACTACACACTAACTCATACATAACGTCACACTGACGTCACTCATACAACGTAAACATTTTAATGTGTTAATTCAATAAAATGAACTTGAATAGCTATAAATTGAACTAATTTGCCACGTAACATTGCTTTTACACTTGGCAAAAAGTATGCAAAACACATACGCATAATATGGAGCGATGTAGACAGATATTCTTTGATCTAATTTGCTCTGTACACTTGGACGCTTATCCCTGTCACACCGGAATGGGTTTTCTCCCCACTAGGATTTATAAGGCATAGGGTTAGTGATTAATGATTTCTTGAGTTACATCATTCTAGAATCGTGTAGCTCCATGTTGTGACATGATGACAGTTTTCATCTATTTTTTAAAGTTCAATTCATGTACATTACATAGTGCTATCAATAACCGTACTATATCCATGGACATGTTTCCATAAGAGAGCTGCCAAGTCTCCCTGATTTCGCAGGAGACTCCCTGAAAATAAACTAATATTAATGCATTGGATTTCATGCCATCAGCCAATCTCCCTAATTATTTAAAAATATTATTGTTATTAGGTTGTATGCTGAAATAAAAAAGTTTTATTTTCATGCTGACAAGCTTGAAAAGTAGCCACCGAAATTTTATTATTATTTTTTTTCCCTGCTAAAATTCCTGTACGCATTTGGTTAAGATACCGTACGTGTACACTCAGTACAGTATGTAAAACTCTGTGCCATGAGTGTGGTTCCCCTGGCATCCACGGCCACTAGTCATCGAGCTATTTTGGTAAAGCAAGACGGTTTGCCATGAAGTTGCAAATCCGCTATTAATCATCTGGTAACGCCATTTCCTCTACTCGGCTTACAGCAGTGTTAGAATCTTGAGAATACTTCTCTCACTTTTTTCTTAGTAACTCTTTTGGGAGACTTAGCCGATTTGTGACCCCTACGATTACCTCCATGGGAAAGATACATGGTTCCTGTTAAAGACCCTCTGCTTAAGAATTTTAAAGTGATCCATTTACTTCATTATATTTTCTAAAGGGATGTTTGAGACTTCATTGTTCTGAATGATGTGTGATAGTTTCATAGAAAAAGAACATTGTTTATTGAAAAAGTTAAAACCAAGATTTTATCACCTGCTGCCCATTTATTTTTTACTTTAATCGAAAAGCGTTTGTGGATCGCATTTCATTCAATCATAAATATCTCCATAATCAAGGAACCATTTGCACTTGAACAAACCCCATTCTGCTGTTACCATAATCCAAACAACGAGGTACGAGAGAAATGTAAAAGCTCCAAGTGATTTTGGTTGAATTTGACAAAGTAATCGGATAACTTTAAAGACTTGTGAAGATAGAGAGAGATTATATAGAAAACACATACAACACAATCAAATCATGACTGATATCAATATTGAATTAGCGTGTTTTGATATTTGATTATCTTTCTTCTTGTTGAATATTTTCTCTGTATTGGAGCTGGATATAGCTTTTTAGACCTTCAAATGAGATTAATTGCACAGATTCTCCTCACATTTAACCCATTTATTGGAGCTATCTGCCTGTGGTGAATTTATAGCATGACAGATAATCATGCTACATGTAGGTTGTCAGTGCTATAGTCTTGCGGAATGCTATTTGAGTATGGGGCCATCTACAAAGTACGTACGCACGTTCCACGACGTATAACATGTTAACCTGTCCCTACTAGTACTAGATTTTGCAATCCACATATCTAGAATGACCCATCAGGTTCCAGTTGGGTTGTACTCTTCCATTGAAACAGAGGAGATACACGCAAAAAACAGTGTTAGAAAACTGCGCATGACTGAAACTCATCCGAAAATTTGCGTATGTGCGTACAGGGGGGGGGGGGGGGGGGGGGGGGGTCACATGCGTACGGTGTGCGTACAGGGGGGAGGGGGCGTAAATTACGGACCAAAATGTGCGTACGTACTTTGTAGATGGCCCCTATGTGTAATGTAGGAAATTAAATATTAAAGGGATCTAGCAAGTTTGTTGACGTGTGCAAACTCTGACAAAGGGTTGGTGAAACTTGTATGTCTTTTATCTGACATGTCCACTGAGTTATGTGTGAACATTGTAGGGCGTGTCATCATATGAGTGAGTAATGAGCAAAAATGGAAAGTGATATTCCCTAACTCATCACCCAGTTTAAAATATTTGTTATTAATTCTATACTCATGTAAGAAACTATGTAATTTATTGCACAAGTACTATGTATGTTCATTCTATGAATTGTGTCGTCAAAATACATTTCCATAATATGAAGACAATAATTGATCAAATAAAAATAAAAATAAAACATTCAGTCATAAGAGTAATTTATTTTGGATAAACATTAGCCTAAGGCCCCAGAATCTACATCGTTTAATATCTTAAATATTGTTTTGCTTATTGAAATTATTTTAATTGTATTGGTAATTTTGTTTGATTTCTCTACTGTCACTGACTTTCATTCTCTTTTACGCGCCTCAGAATAGGTTGCTAAAATGTAGATGGTGCTTTATAAATGCTTGTTATTATTATTTCTTAGTAATTGTTTGTTTACTTCATTTCTTTTTTCTCGAATCTAGAATAACTAGTACCAAGTGAAGTACTATACCAAATGAAATTGTGCAAACAAAATACAAATAGATAAAAAGTGATTTTCTTCAACAAATATAAATCCTAGGATTTAATCGTTTCAATGTCTTAATTGTTTTTTTAAAACTTTCTTGTCATTTTATCTCTTATCCAGGATAATCATAACTACTACCAAGTGAGGTACTTAACCAATGCAAATTTGGCAAATAACTACTGGGTAGATTTATCGAGGCTGGAAGCCAAGAAACATCCCAACCTCTCTACAAACCCGAGATTAGCAGCAGTAAGTATCATGCAATAAAGCAAGCCTCCACGCTAACTTTTTTCCTTACTGGACCAGTTGGGCAAGTAAAGTCAGTCCTTCTAGGGTGGAATTCTCATCAAAAGGTTAAATTTAGCCCGGGTTAAATTTTTATGGAGCGCCACACTGCAAACAATGCGCACTTATTTCTAAATGCGCGCTTGTTGCTAGATATGCGCACTCATCCTTCATAAACGCAACACAAAACCTATGAATAGACCATTGCGTCTGACGCTTATTTTTACGCTAAACTGGCAGGAAGAAAGTATGATACAAGTATGTAGAAACTTGACAATAATCGTTGATTTTAACAGATTAATTTGACTTTTCATTTAAATAACATGGACTCATCTTGCGGGGAAACCTCCAAACTTCCGCTGTCAAAATCGAGTGTATAGAAAACGCTAATTGAATGAAGAAAACAATAATATAAGTGCCAACGGAGACTATGGTGGCAAAGCAGGAACTACCCGGCTTTCCATAAAACAGTGGGTTAAATTTAACCTACTTCTGACGTAAAACGACGTGAAACGACGCGATTTAGCACCGTGCTAAGAAAAGGTCTCCATGAGAATTCCAGCCTTAAAGTTTTACTTGCCAGAAGAGACTTGACTTGCCCACTCACTACTTGATTCGATATTAAAACCTAAGGAATTGCATTATTCTCTCATAGTTGACCAATAATTTAGTCGCCCGATCGGTCAACAAAACTAGGCCAATTTTGAATTTTTACTTGCCCCGGGCATTAGGGCAAGTGCTAGTGTCGAGCCCTGAATAAAGAAAGGGGACCACCAGGCAAAGAACAAGACATAATTGTATCTGTTGGTACCATTGTGTGATATCAAATAGATGTCCCAACACTTTGCAAAGGGTCGTGTAATTCATAAACAATGCAGTTAATTACCACCACTTACGTCATTTTCTATAACAAGAACTTGCACTGTGCAATATCAATAGTGAAACTAAAAGGGGTTTATGACTAAACGGGTACTTGACTTTTTAAATTTGAAGCAGTTTATTTTGTCAAGTGTTCCATATTTAACAATTGATGCATCAAAGTATTGAATCATATTATTGTAATGCACAACTAACAATGTAAAGACATTTAAAAGTGTTGTCTTATTTATAATAAAAATTTGAAACACATTTGAAACATCCTTATTTGCATTATACCTTTTTTTTTCAGAAAATACCTCTTGAGTTTCAGTTTCCGTTTTATGGACACAACATTACAGAGCTGTTCTTAACAACGGGAGGTAAGTTTTATCGCTTTTGTAGTCAGTACAAAATAAATTAATTTACTTTGTAACATTTTATTCAGTTCTTGACTTCTGATTCGTATGCTTCTTGTTATTATGCTTTACAATGATATTTTTGTATTAAATAGAATGCATACTGCAGTCAATCCAGCATATAAAGTGCATGTTTCCCACTCACAGGGGAACATTCCAGCCGGGCAACCTTGTAGGTGCACTGCACACAATGCAACGGAACTACATACTATCCCTCCAGGGGGGTGTTTCACAAAGATCCTAAGTTGAACTTAACTCTAAGTTGGACTTAACTATTATGGGAAGCCATTTGTTCTACCAATCTTGCAAAAACCACGTCCACAACGAATCAGTGACTGATTAGGCTTTTGCAATGTATACTTGCCCCTTGCTGAACCTGATTAAGCGGAAAACAAATTCTGTTAATAAGAAATAACAAATGTTGTGTGAAAAAACCTACCACTTTAACAGGAAATGTTAATGTTAACGTCCCATTATCCCATTTTTTTATGAGACTACTTTAAAAACATGATTTATTTGTTTATCTTCCAGGTTTCATGTATTTGGGAACATATGTTCACCGGTACTTAGCGGCCACGCAGTACATCGCACCACTTATGGCAAACTTTGACCCCGCGAGCTCACCGAACTGCTCCATCAAATACTTCACAAATGGTGAGAATTAAAAAAGATCAGTAACAATTCTTGCAGATTATTCACACAATGGATTGTAGTTATTAGTAGTACAGTCAAACCTGTCTATAGCAGCCAACCTGCCTTTAGTTTTGGCCACCAAAACAGAACCCCTGCAGAGAAAAACGCTGTTTTGGATTCTGTGTACAGTGGTCACTTTCTTGTTTCCCTTGAGTGGTCACTACACACAGGTTTGACTGTAATGTATAATTTTATAATTTTATTCTCATTCTTTGGTCCATTTTTAGGATGTTTATGTTGAAACCTCTTGTTTAGAGTTCTCAAGTGTGACATCACAGCTGTTCATTGCAATGGGTGAAGGTTCAAACTGATTTCAGGCAAGCCAGATATGTTGTGTCCTTAAAGGTAATCGTACGGCTCAAACCCACTACCAAATGCCTGAATCAAAACCAAGTTTACTTGGTACACTGTTAATGAAAAAAACAAATACAGGAATTTATCCTAGGGATAGCCAAAATAGGGACACATTTTTTTAGATATATGAATTACAAAAAATAAACAATTAGGGAAACAGACTTTGTTCCAATTAACATTACAAATGAATGGCAATTTCAATTAAAGGTACACTTGAGTATTGGTACTTCCCGCAATGCCCCTTGACACTAAATTGGTTGGTTTTAATTCCATTTACAAGTTCATTGAATAAAACATGTGAAATGAGCATCATTCCCTTTCGAATGCTTTCATAGTTGTAAAATTTGATTTCAAAATATTTTATTTATATATCGTCTGGCCAGACGATATCTTGACTTAAAAAACAACAAAAACAAATGCTTTAATAGTTATATACAACTATTAGTTTGAACTGTAATGGTGCAGGTTTTGGTTACTAGAATTCAGTTTGACCAAAACTCAACTATCCCTTTAACTTTGTTATATTCCTCTGATTTTGACTTTCCTATTTGCAGGATCCCTTTTCATTGCGGAGTGGACAGACATTCTATTGGGAGATAACCCTACAGGTAAGCTCCCTAGGTACCGTATTTGCTGGTGTATTAACCGCACCTTTTTTCAAAAAAAAAAAAAAAAAAAAGGGGGTGCGGTTAATACACGACCGTATTAACCACCATTTTTTTTTTTTTTTTTTTTTTTAGGGGTGCGGTTAAAGGGGTAGTTTAGTTTTGGTAGAGAGGGCACTGCACATCACAATTTTGTTGTGAGGTAATGAAAAACTGAGTGTCGAATTTGAGAGAACATGCAATTTTAATGGCAGAATAAACTTTATTTGGTCAAAATCGACCCAGAAACGGCTGAAATATCAATAAATATATCTGATCTTATAATTATTTGGGGCCCAAATAATTAGATGATTTTTAGAAAAAAATAAAAAAATGCTTGCACTTTTTCAAAAATGTTCAAAAGCGTTTTTTAAATAGTTGTTGATGATCTAGCTATTTAATCATTGTATCAATACAACATCACATGCATCATTTTGTATGAAAAATGGTTGAAACCAATGCCTTTTTAAAAAGCGCCCTCTTGTGTTTTAATAGCTCTTTTTGAATGATAACAGGCTTTTTACTTAGTCGTTTGTAATTTTGTATACCTTTCGAGCATGGTGGAGTTATAACTATTAGTTTATAATGTTACTGTGCAGGTTTTGGCTACTAAAGTTCAGCCTTACCAAAACTAAACTACCCCTTTAATACACCGGAGCGGTTAATACACCGACAAATACGGTATTCTGATACTGTAAACGTGGTAATGTTCGCGGTGCATTAATTTCTGCAGATTTCGCGCTGAAGTCGGCGTCCGCGAATATTAAAACCTGCGAATATAAATGCATGATTTGCGATGCGTGTGAACACTTGCTCGGCCACGAAAATAAAAAGCCGCGAATGTGTTCGTGTGTCGCTCAGCGCGAAAAATAACAACGTTTACAGTATTTCAATATACCGAGATTGTTTTTAATTTTCTAAATCGGTAGCGCTGGTGTTGCTTTTGAAACAAAAAGATTTACTGACTTTTACGATGTATGCACACACTGGACACTGTGCACACACTGCTATTGTGTGTTTTTAAAAAAAGGAAGATATATCAGCATAACAGCGATATGCTCTGCCCAGTATACCGATTTTGGAGAAAAAACAATACCGACATACCTTCCCTGTTGGATACCTTCCCTGTTGCTGATAAAATTGCTTGTAAAAAAAAAAGAAACACTTTTTTTTTTAAATAAAGGCTTTTTAGTATAAACCGAACATACATCATACACGAGCCGTCATAAGGGATTACTTAATATTGAAGAGGCTAGGATTGCAGGACTTGAGCCCTTATCATTGGCTAATGGCGCAACCTATGTCCAACATATTAGTCTGTCATGATCCCACAATTCAAGGTAAAATAATAACAGGAAATTTTCTCTCTGGCATATTTCCTCCACAAGATAATTATAAATAAAATAATGAAATAATGTTCAAATTGTATTTGGATTAATTTACTTGTTTAGATATTACTTAGATATAACTGAAACCACTATGGGCAAGTTCTGGTAGGCAGAACTCAATTTAGCCCCAAAATCAGCTCGATGCCCTTCTTCCTTGCCCCCCCCCCCCCCCCATGATTTTAAACTTGTTTCCGTTATAGTTTTTTGAAGTGGGACAGTTTGCACATTGAATTAGAAAAACAAACACTGTTTAACATTTAACAACTTCCTTCCCTTGTCTTTCATTGTATAGTAGCATGATGATTTTCACATTCTATGCTAAAATGACACTGTTTAACACTATTATCATTTTAACTTGTTTTCCTTATCTGTTATTGCAGCGGGAAAGTTCTCTTTCCAGAGCATACTCAAGGACACTGGAGAGATTATCTTCTCATACCTGAAGGTGAGAGCATTGTTTGTCAAAACAAAATTCCTCAGAATTTACTCAGAACTTTAGTGGTTCTCTCATACCTTATCATATTCATATTAACAATAAAAGCACGGGACAGGTTTTGACGATATTGACGATTGAATTGTTCAGACGTTAAATTGTCTACTGGATAATTCAAGCCTTGTACAAAGTAAGTGCAATGAGTTAGTGAATATCACTTTGCATTTTTGCTCATATCTCAGCCAAAAAAACATGCAATTAACGTGAAATTTTCACACATTACTTTGTGGACATATCGCATACCTGCCAACCAGTTCGATTTTGTCGGATTTAGTCCGATTTTGTACTCAAAGGGTAAAAAATCGGACGAGTATGATTTTTTAAGTCTGGGGAAAAAAAAAAAATAATAAATAAATTTTTCAAAAAGTAAATATACATGTGCATATAAATACACACATACATATTCAGTGTGGTCATATGTTGAAAAATAAGGCTAAGATAGCACAAGAGAGCATCTAGAACCCTAGAGCTGGACCCCGGCTGCAAAGGACTTCGTGCTTCGCGCTCGTGATGCGCGCTTCGCGCTCGTGATGTGCGCTTCGCTCACATGAGAGTAAGATTTTTCATTTTCAAATGTTGGCAGGTATGATATCGGATCACATTTTAATAACTCATCACTTTTTGCACTTGTCAACAAAGTTACCAAATCCCTTTAATGCGAAAAGGAGCCCCCATAAATCATACATTAAAGACCTCTGAAGTTTGTATAGAGCTCTATGCAAAACCAGTTGCATTTCTTAGCTTCATTTTTGTTTGAAGGCATTAACTGAAATGATGAATGAATATTACGATACAGCCACATGTCAAAAGAAAATATTGAGCGTGCTCATTCCACTTAATACTGTCATTAATTTGTGAAAGTCTACCTAGAGGTTATAACTACCGTGTTCATGACTTTGCCTACCATTATCTTTCTTTCTTTCTTCACATTTCAGATACCCATCCCCATTGAAAACAACTTTGATGTGGCTGACCCAACCAAAATGGTAGTTGCAGATGCCATCTTAATGAGATGATTATAAAGACCACGTTAAATATTGACTTTTTTTCTTATCCTTATAATCCCTATTTCAGATACCGATCCCCATTGAAAATATATCAGATGTTGCCCACCCCACAAAGCTTGAATTTACAATGCTTTCTGTATTGATGTTAAAAGAATTTTTTGATGACCGTGTTAGATTTTGACAGTTTCTTCTCATTATTCTTCCTTCAGGTACCATCCCCGTTGAAAATATCTCGGATGTGGCTCATCCCACAAAGCTTGGATTTACAATCCTTTCTGTATTGATATTAAAAGAACATTATGATGACCGTGTAATAGATTTTGACGGTTTCTTATCCTGGCTTATTATTCTTCCCTCAGGTACCCATCCCCGTTGAAAATATCTCGGATGTGGCTCATCCTACAAAGCTTGGATTTACAAAGCTTTCTGTATTGATATTAAAAGAATATTATGATGACCATGTAATAGATTTTGACAGTTTCTTATCCTTATTATTATTCTTCCCTCAGGTACCCATCCCCGTTGAAAGTATCTCGGATGTGGCTCATCCGACCAAGCTGGGAGTTGCAGATGCCTTCTACATAGACCAGAAGCTGACTTTCTGTAAGTATTATTCATAATGGCCCAGTCAGATATCAACGGATATCGGAAACGTATGCCCAACGAATAGACAATTTGCAAAATTAAATTATTCGGTGATGAAAGTCGTCTCCATTGCTTCATGTACAAATCATAGAACAACTTACATCACCGGACAAGGAACGGACAAGAAACTTATAGAACGATGGAAAATTTAGCTCTCCGTTCGACATCCGTTTGCGCAATCCGTTGATATGTGACCGGGCTATAAGCGATGAATTCTTTTGCAACTACAGTGGAACCTCGTTATAAAGAGATCGGATATAACAAAACCCTCTTATAACAAGGTAATTTTGCTGGTTCCAGCTCTTTATATTGCTTTGTTTTTTTTACCCTGATATAATGAGAAACCTGATATAACAAGGTAATTTTCACGGTCCCAAGGACCTCATTATAATGAGGTTTCACTGTACTTATTTTGTTTCCTGTCTTTGTGACACTCCCATTTTACAAACAAAGGCAACAATGGTAAGAAATCTAGTGGTCGGGTCCTAATCTTTTTTAGTGGCCCCAGGCTAGATGCCCAGTGCTTATTTCGAGCCCTGCCATGGTCCAAAACCTTTCAAACTTGCTCTCAGAGCGACCACTTGTCCACCTTGACCACCTGTTTTCAAAGACCACTTTTCTTGACTTCTACATGAGCAGTTTACATGTACAGTCAAACCTGTCTTAGTGGCCACCTGTCTATAACAGCCAACCTGTCTATAGCAGCCAGCCTGCCTATAGTGGCCATCAATAATGATCCCTGCAGTGGCCACTATTTGTGTTTCCCTTGGGTGGCCACTATACACAGGTTTGATTGTATATGGAACTGTCTACAGAGACCACCAGCTTAGAAGGACTATTTTATTCATCTTCCTTTGATGGTCTTTTTACGACATATTTAACTGGGTTAACTGGTTCTTTACCAAATGTGTTGTTACTATATTTTCATTTCTGTTGGTCAGGGATCAAGAAGAGGACAATCTTTGAGTACAATAAGGTTTCTATAAACACCAACCTTGTATCAACATGACATTGTTCAGATTCTGTACTCTATACCAATAAGGCCGTTAGTATGTTTGTATTTATTCTGCCTTGATATAGGACATGTTATGTTCGAAAGCTTGGCTCGTTTTTGACTTACTATTTTAATTTGTGTATCATGTATGTGTATTTTTTCAGGGATCAAGAAGAGGACGATCTTTGAGTACCACAAGGTCTCTATGAACACCAACCTTATAAACGACGCCACTGCAGTCGTTCTTCAACCTCTACCAAGTAAGTCTTTAGTTTACTTTTAAATAGTAAAGTTCTGGTTTAAAGGGTAGTTAAAAAGTAATATTTTCTTGAGGTAGATGTAAACTTGGTGTAAGTTGTGAAAGAGCACCATCATTTTCAAAGCAAAATGATGTTTGTTTCGATCAAAATCCATTCAGAAAAGGCCGACGTATCCTCAAGTAATGTCATTCAAATAAATAAAAGTCGCAGATGTTGAATTTTATTCACAATTTCACTGACATGAATTTTAATTTCTATAAAATCAAGACATTTGTGATATTATGACAGAATAAGCTTTTGAATTGTTTCTGATACTCTCTCTAATAAATGTTTATTTAAAGAAGAGGATAACATTGACCATTTTGAAGGAAAACATGTTTAGTTTTTTATGACACCCATGTTTTATCTGCTAAAATAATAATATCCAATATTTATATAGCGCCTATCACGATTGATAATCATCTCTAAGCGCTTTACACTTATATTATTACCCCGGTCATAGGATACAATGCAAACCAGCACACATTGTGTGCACCATCTCCACTCCCTGGGGAGTATTCCTTCCAAGCGTTCAGTGGGCTCAAGAAGATCGTTCACATAAAGGCTTTCACCTCCTACCGGTCCCGATTTATACACATGGGTATAGAGCAGCAATAGTGGATAAATTGTCTTGCTGAAGGACAAACGCCGTGGGCAGGGTTCGAACTCGGGATCTCATGATCGGAAAGCGCGCGCTCTACCAATCTTGCCACACCACAAATAAGGTTTGACACAAAAGTGTTCTTTCCCTTTAATCACAAAGTGAAAATTGCTTGTCTATAGATCTCAATTTTAGAAGCAGCAAGCCACATGGCTACAGTAAATACCAATACATTTATAAGGTGCATCATCTTTCAAACAATTTTTTTTCTTCTAATTCCTTCTGACTCTCAGCTTGCAATCTGATTACTGACTGTGAGTCGTGTACAACGAGCACCATCAACTTCAACTGCACGTGGTGTGCTTCGGCGGGCCGATGCTCTGATGGCTTCGACAGGAACCGACAGGAATGGATTGATGAGAAGTGTGAAGTACAGGTCAGTATTTTCAATTTTTGTTTAAAGGGACTAAGTAACATTGTCCAAATCCTCAAAATCCAATTGGAATTCTAGCGGTTCCCTCATACCTTGTTGTACTCGTATTAACAATAAAAGCATGGGACAGGTTTTGGTTTTTCAAATTTCCCTTTTTGTTAAAAAGATATTTACGATTGAAGTGTTCAGATATTAAATTATCCACTGGACCGTTGAAACCGTGTACAAAGTGAGTGTAATGAGTTAGTGAATATCACTTCGCAATTTTGCTCATTACTCGGCCATATAATGTCCAATTAACTTGAAATTTTCCCACAACACCCAGTGAACATTTCATATACCGTAAAACTCCGTGTATAAGACGCACTCGTGTATAAAATGCACCCCCAACTTTCTATTTTAAAAAAAAAAAAAAAAAAAAAAAATGTTTTTTTTTTTTTTTTTTTTAGAATATTTTTTTTTAATGAATATTCATATATTCATGAGGTAGCAATGCTAATTAAATATGCAAAATACTAAATTCATTAATAACTTTTTTGTTGAGAAAAATGTATAACCACTGTTTAGAAAATTGAATATTAAATGAGTGCTGCTACTCATGAATATCTGAATATTCAATTAGTAGCAGTGTTACTGCTTAAAAACTTGCATTTTGTTTTGCTAACCACTATAATTTATGTAGGAAAAAGGTATATTTTGATAAATGTTCCCCCTTATATCAAGCTCTTGTCATGCCCTAGACCAGTTTAATATGCATTAAACATGACTACCGGGTGTCCCAAAAAAAAATTTCAATTTTTTTTTTTTTTTTTTTTTTTTTTTTTTTTTTTTTTTTTTTTTTTTTTTTTTTTTTTTTTTTTTTTTTGGCTGTACCTGTGTATAAGACGCACCCCCCACTTTGAAAATTTTCCGACGGAAAAAAAGTGCGTCTTATACACGGAGTTTTACGGTAACAACAATATACATTGTATCAACCATTCAGCACTTTTTGCACATGTTGTCAACAAAGTTACTAGATCACTTTAAGGAATTTAATAACTTTGTTGTCATGTGGAAAAACTGACAAAGGCTTAATAAACAAATTTTCCTATTGATCTGATATGTCCACTGAGTGATGTGTGAAAATACATGGTTAATGAATGTCATGAGCTAAAATGCAAAGTGATATTTGCAAACTCATCGCACTAACTTTGTACACAGTCGAAAGTCTACCATGGACACTTTTAACATTTCAAACTTTCAAACATACATATATTTATGAGGAAAGAAAAACATGTTCTGTGCTTCTGTTGGTAGTACAAATGCAAATAGTTATGTGATAACCACCAGAGTTCTATGTAAGTGTTGTGGATTTTGAAAAAATTACTAGCTCCCTGTGAAGGGATAGTTGAGTTTTGGTATAGAGAGTACAGTTTTGGTCAAACTGAATTTCAGTAACCAAAACCTGCACCATTACATTACAAGCTAATAGTTATAACTCCACCATGCTCGAAAGGTATACAAAATTACAAACGACTACCAAATAAAAAGCCTGTTATCATTATAAAAAGAGCCGTTAAAACTCAAGAGGGCGCTCTCTAAAAACTCATTGGTTTCAACCATTTTTAATACAAAATTGTGCATGTGATGTTTTGTTAAAATAATGATTAAATAGAGAGATCAACAACAACTATAAAACATCTTTTATACATTTTTGAAAAGTGTAAGCATTTTTTGTTTTTTCAACGGCTGGTTCAAAATTATTGAATTATTGTGGGGTCCCACAATAATTACGAATGGTTATATTTATGGATATTTCAGCCGTCTCTGAACCGATTTTGATCAAATTCTGTCATTAAAATGTTATGCTCTTTCAAATTTGACACTCTGTTTTTCATCACCTCACAAAAAAATTTGTATTTCGTACAGCGCCCTCTATACCAAAACTCAACTATCCCTTTAACATTATTATTGTTTACATGATATTTGCTTGCCTTGAGCGGTATATCAAATATATATCGCATGAGCTAGGATCATATTGCACCAAGTGAAATACGATTCTAGCTCATGCTGTGTATCTGATATACAGTAGCGTAGCTACAGGGGGCATGGAGGGGGGGGGGGGGGGTGACACATGCCCCCTAATAATTTGAGAAAAACAATAGAAAACTTACTAGGATACCATTTTTTACAAACTAAAGACACACATAAGGTGTGCCCACCCCCCCCCCCCCCCCCCCTCCAATCAGTCCAATCAATCTATGCCACTGCTGATACATGTATATCATGACAAAATAAGCCAGCCAATGCAAATTTGAGAGGAAATCCTGCAATTATACCTTAAAATGGAACACATCTCACTGTTATTGAATTTCCTGGGGTTTGGAATTTCAACCCTTAATACATTCATGATTGGTCCCAAAATACTCGGGCTGAGGATTGTAGCGAATGCAAAATTTACGAAAGTCTAAAGTTTTCAACATGTATGTTTGTTTCAAGGGTACCACCACCCAAAAATAATATTCTTATTAATGAAAGGTAACATCTTTAGTATTCCATTCCATCAACAAGTTCACAAAAATATGTTTCCAGAAAGAAAGAAAAAATAATTGGAAACGCATCACCATTCTAAAGCATGCGTTCATGCGGTCTGAATTACGCAGACTGCTATGTGTGCGGTGAATTGCAACGTGTGCAGAGCGAACGAATCGCCCGGGAATCTATTGTTTACAAACGTGCGCGTGAATAGCATTGGCGCACTCACAAATGGTTGGCCCGTATGGAACCAGGAAATAGCAGTGGTTCCGTAAGTGGTGGAAATGAATTGCTTTGTTTATGAATTACACAACCCTTTGCAAAATGTTGGGTATCTATTTGATATCACAAAACGGTACCAAAACATATAATAATGTGTTGTTCTTTGCCTGGTGGTCCCCTTTAACAAAAAAACTTTAATGTGTGCTAATAAAGTTTTAACATTTATCATGTAAAAACTGATTATATGCTCATTGCTACACTATATATTTAGACTGCGTGCTCATTTAGCCTATATTTTTTTCTTTCCTTCTTCCATTTTACAGGGCAACTATGAGAATGTGCCATACAACTGTCCTCTTCCGCCTGTGACAAGACCAACCACAATCAAGCCTACTACCATGGCAAAACATCCATCCATCTATACAGGTAAACAGATCTAACCCTCTGAATTGGGGGGGGGGGGGGGGGGGGGGAGGTCAAACTCTGTCATTTTGTGGGGACTTTTTGAAAGCAATTAGGAAGCCTATTTCAAGACCAACCACAGTCAAGCCTACCATGGCAAGACATCCATCCATCTATACAGGTAAACAGAGCGAACCCTCGGATATCTCCGCTATTATGCTCCTGAGCGCGAACAAATTTGGCATGCACATACTTTCCCATGTTATCTACAAGAATCCATCATTGAAGTCTGCCAAATAACATTATTGGGAGAAAAAAAAAATGAAAAATATGCTTTTTTCACCTACCATGTGAAAGAATATATCATAACTTATCTTTTAATATAAAGATTTGCACAATAACTGCTTTGAAATATCAAAATAAAAATGTCTTATAAGCATTAGACTCTATCCAATCGCATGTACGCTACATGCAAAAAGCTATGCTTTTGACCAAAGTAGATGCTTGTAATTTAATTGAATACTCTTTTATGTCTTTATTTTTGTTTGTAGATTGTTCCGAGGGCATAGCATGCTTCAATGGCGGTGTGTGTCGGTATGGAGAATGTCTTTGCCCGACCATGTACACTGGAAGGCGCTGTGAGAAATGTAAGTTACTTGAAAAGTACATGAAGTTTGCTTAAATTATCGAACTGTGCTGGTTTTTAAAGAAGAAATGCAATTATAGATATTATCAAATTATGATTATCCTCCATTTCAGAAAAATACAATTAACTTGTTCACAATTTTGTATGTTAACCCTATGTTAACTGTAATAATTTTGCGACTACTCCGGAACCGCAGCAGATATAGTTTTCCTTTCATGACTTTTTTCTTTGAAGTCTTGCGCAACTTTTGGTTCTAAATTTGCGAAGATCGGACCAAGCATTACAAGGTCACATGACCAATAAGGGTCAAAGGTCATAAAAAAACGGTGACTTTTCCATACATGTGTGTGTATTGGAATGGACATACAATCCATTTTCCCCATATAATTGTAGATTTTCCTTGTCTTTATGGTTGTCATATCTAATATCATTGTCAAAATAATACAAAACATACAAAATATGTACAATAGAATACAAAAGAAATGAAAAACAAAGGAATACATAAATTCTTTAAAAATTCGAAAAATTAGCGTACTTCGGTAATTAATATGCACATAATTTGCATAATTAACATTGGATCGTTTCAACGAAAAACATGCACGCGTCGCTAATACTTCAATGTACCTCCATGCAAAATTTCGCGGGAATCGGAAAATCGGGTCTTCGAGATCTTAGTGGGGGGGAGGGGGTGGGGTCAAATTGACCCCCCCCCCCCCCCCCGCCCTCCCCCCCCCCCACCAAGTAAAAACTGGGTCTGAAATAGCCCAGTTAAGGCCCTTGACTTGTAAGCTCACTTGCATCCTTGTTTATTTCTGTGTGTGTAAAATGATCAAAGAAATTTGGCGCTTTTGCCGTCATCCAACCTGAGACAATTGGATTGCTATACCGGGTGCTCTAACCATTATGCTCAATGGTTAGAGTGCTCACCAGTCTAGCACTGGTCTAGCTATTGGGAGGTCTCTGTGTTTCTTCTCAATTTTCATGTATTTTGTATACCATCTCTGGTCAGTTACATCTATGTTTGAATGTATTTTTTTGTTTGTACAGATGCGAGCAGTATGGGAGGTAATGCGGCTAGGGCCGGGGGCGGCGAACCGGGTGAATCAACGGCCTTGGCGCTGCGAATCGGTACCATCTTGGGCTCCATCTTCATCGCTATCCTGGTCCTGGCTCTCTTTGCCTGGATATTCTACGCATACAAGTACCCCAACACCAACTCAGGGATGTTCCTCATAGAAGTAAGAGTTAATCTGAGCAGTGTGAATTGTATGTCTTGTTTTATTATGTTTTGTATTGTTTTGTTCCTTGAATAAGCATTTCAATCAGCGAGCTTGAGATGCACAAATTCTTTACTGTGTCCTGAACTTAAAATGTCCTGAACCATTCTCTTGATGGCACTGTTTTGCTGGATCTTCTGCTCATACAAGAACCCCAACACCAACTCATGGATGTTCCTCAGAGAGGTCAGAGTTAACTTTATGGGAACCTTGTGGGTCCTGTATTAACTCTTCAAGGGGATTGCAACATCTAGTAGAAACAGCTCAATCTGAGCAGTTTGAATTGACGGCTTGTTTTGTGCTGTTTTATTTGTCTCTTTTGTTGTTCTGTAATGTGATCCATACATTGTTCTGTACATCTGGTTTACACCATGTTCTTCTTTTCTGTTCTCAATTTACCAACAGGTCACGCAATGTCGATACAAATGAGTGATTTGTCTACCATTACCGAGAACCAAATGACATTGAGCTGTTTTTGTTGAAGAATTTAAATAATTAGTATTTATCTGATTGGTATTTCTCATTTCTTCTCCGTCTCTAAACAGCTCACAAGATGCCAATACAGGGAATGTGTAATTTGTTTGGTAATTCAACTGCTATTTAATTTGAACTGTTTTCATCAACGTGTTCTTCTCTTCTGTTCTCAATTTACCACCAGGTCACAAGATGCCGATGCAGAAAGAAGAGCGACGAGGGAGTCGGCTACCACTATCACAAACCAAACGACAACGAAGGGGAGGATATCATTATATGAACTGGTGCAACTCTGGGGGGGAAAAAAACAAGTCAAGTTTCTTTTTTATTGTGGAAAAGAAAAAAAGCAGCATATTAAATGTAGTTTTTTTACAAATCGCGGTCTGATTTCTATTTGAAGGGTATTCTGTGCATACATTTGTTTGTTAGTGCAAATTGTCAATCAAACTTTTTGCCATATTTATAGTAACATTTTCTTTTGTAAATCTCCATTTTTGAAAAAGAAAGCCTTTTAGGGTTATTTGGGACTTATATTATATATATTTCATGGTTTGTACTTTCTTTTGTTATATAATATCAATGTGTCACAATCATACAAAGTATGAGAATGAGAAACTTTGGCATTCATTTTTTACTTTAACAAATAAGAAAAGAGTGGGTGAGGAAAACAGCTATATTAGATAAAGCATATCTATTTTAAAGAGATGAAACGTATCTATTTTAATACTACAGTATGTTTAACAAAATGAAAACACTTTTTGTGGATATCTCATATTCTAATGGCTGCAATTTTACTTTATTCATCTGTTACATCAATATTTTGTATATCGATGATCTGTTACGCTTTCATTACCCTTTAAAACCTTGTGGAGAGACGTTGCAATAAACTATTTTATAGATATATCCTTTTAATTATGTATTTCTTTAAAAAAGGAAGAAAATGTGTGTAAAGCGATGAGAGAGAGAGAGAACTGGCTATATTAGCAGTCGAAACTTGTTTGTTGTCTTTTGAGGCCTATATTATGTTACCGCTGAAAAGCTTAAAGGGACTTAAGTAACATTGTCCAAATCCTCAAAATAAAATTTTAATTCTAGCGGTTCCCTCATACCGTGTTGTATTCGTATTAACAATAAAATCACGGGACAGGTTTCGGTTTTTCAAATTTCCCTTTCGTTACAAAGATATGTACGATCGAAGTATTCAGATAAGAAAAACTCTGGGCGAGTTTTTCTTGGGTGCAGTGAGTTAGTGAATATCACTTTGTATTTTCACTCATTACTTGGCCCTGCAATGTCCATTTGACTTGAAATTTTCACACAATACCCTGTGGACATAGGAGATAACAACAATATACATTGCATCAACCCTTCATCACTTTTTGCACATGTCAACAAAGTTACTAGATCCCTTTAAATAATTTGATTCCCTTTCCTTACAAATTTACAATTGCCATATTTGTGACAACTTTGGGGATAATGTGTAATTCCATTATATTTTCCTTTTCAGTGTTCCATAATCTTTTTTGTAGAGTTACTGGTAATAAAAAGGAACATTGTGTTTGTATAATTATAGTTTGCCCCAACGCAGGATAGGGTTTGTATTTATTATTATTATTTTGAGTATTTTTTTTTCTTCCTGAAATATAATGCTTCGTAAGGTGCACTGCCATTATTATGCCTTACATTTAAGTTTGTTTGTAACCCATTCTCCTTCATCTCTAAGTTGGACTTAAAAAGTATGGAGAGCCATTAGTTTCTTTGAAAAATTGTTTTAAAAGTCCTTTTTCAAGTCCTTTTTCAAAGGCATAAAATGTTGATTTAAATCATTAATATTTTCTATCATCAAGGAGATTCCATGTTTTTGAAGTTAAATTTATGACAGTCTAAAATACTTGCATTCTTGGTTTTGAATATATTTTATTCTAAGGCTACACATGGCTTTCCATAATAGATAAGTCTAACTTAGAGTTAAGTTCAACTTAGGATCTTTGTGAAACACCCCCCTGGCTCACATTGGATCCCTGAAAATTGTCTTTTATGTAAAGCATCTTCGGGGGTTCACTGCCGATTGTCTTCAGTTAACGCTCAATTTGTCTTTTTAATGATTCAAAAGTTTATACCTCTTGCGACGAGTAATAGCTGTATGCGATTTATTGTTGGATGTTGTTGAACGGTAGGCAGTTTAAATTGTTAACATTTAGAATTAAAGTTGTTTAGGTTTTAAACATGATTTTATTTCATGTTATTTATGTTATTAATATTGTTGGTAAATATTTAAAGATTTGTAAATATTTGACAAAATGTTTGATAGAAATTTGAGTGGAAGTTCCTCCTCACCAAAAGGACATAGACCTCATTCATTTTATCATGATTGGAAACTATGATAGCAAGGATTTTATATGAAAGTAAACTCATTTTATGTGTTAGATTGTTCTCCATGTCATGTTTTGTTTTGTCCGTGCATGTATATTTCTGGCCTTGTACGGAATAGGTAAAATGTGTATTCATTGCGGGCCAAATAAATTAGTCAGAGCTTATCTTAAAAATACATTTAGAGGATTTTTTGTCCATAATATGTATGTGCTTACAAAAACAAATTTTATGCAAAAAAATGAAAAAATACATACTGTTAAATGCAATTGTCGGCATACAAACAAGCAAATGCTTAATTACAAAGCTTTTAGGCTTAGGGATTAGCTCAAAATCATCACTACTGTAATAACGTGGATGTCCCCCCTATCATTGAAGGTTTTGGACGATGTATGAGGTCATCCCTATCTAAGCAAAAGCCTTTATATAAGTAACTGCTAGTTTGTATGTGTATAGCCAAATGTTAAATGATTTTTTACAGAAGTAAACAAGGTAGACAAAGATGTGTGTGAGAGATTTTTCAGTGTATTTTGTCTGTACATTTTATGGAAATGGAGGCAAGTGAACTCAATTGAACTGTTTAAAGGGATCTAGTAACATTGTCCAAATCCTCAAAACTTACCTGGAACTTTAACGGTTCCCTCATACCTTGTTGTATAGAAGCATGGGATAAGTTTTGGTTTTTTGAATTTCCCTTTCGTTAAAAAGATATTTACGATTGAAATTTTCGAAGATATTAAACTATCCACTGGATAGTCGCAAGTCGCAACCGTGTACAAAGTCAGTGCAATAATTTAGTGAATATCACTTTGCATTTTCGCTCATTACTCTGCCATATAACATGCATTTAACATGAAATTTGAAGACATTACTCAGTGGACATATGAGATAACAACAATACACATTGTATCAACCATTCTTCACTTTTTGCACATGTCAACAAAGTTACTAGATCCCTTTAATGTCATGTTTATGAATTATTGTTTTTGTATGGTCACGTCAAGACTTGATACAAGATAAGATGTATCTATGTTGATTTTTGTTGTTTTTGTATAAATGGATACTGATTTTTCAGTGATTGATACTGAATAAGTTAAGCCTGACAGCACATCTTTATATAACTTTTATCATGATATAGATATAAATATATAGACAAATATGGCAAATTAGGATATTTTGTGGAAAGGTTACAAAACAAGTTAATTTTGTGAATTTCCTTGTTTACCTACGTTATCATGTAGCATGTATGTGTTATTGCTATAATGGTGCTCTTGTCTTCTACCCAAGACAGTTTGATTTGTTTTATGTTGAATAATTTATGTAATCATTTTGACAAGAATTTAATTATGATCTTGATTAATCCTTTAGACTTTTTTTCTCCAAGCTTTACAGTTAATGATTTTTTTTTTTTTAACTGAAACGGTTTGTTATTAAACCAAAATTAATAAAATTTGAAATTCCAACTTTTGAAACTCCATAAATGGGCCAAATCACAATTATTGTTTTTTTTTTTAAGGGAACTGCTACCCTTGAAAAGATGGTTGTCTGCAAAAGAAAAACATTGGCATTTGTCTTCTTTTCTCAAAAATGAATGTGAGAAATCATCAGTGAAATTTTGAATGAATATGAGTATAAAAAGAGGTTGAGAAATAACTTCAGATTATTACTTTTTAACTTTAGTTGAAGCAGGTGTAAGTTTCTTTAGAAATAACAACCTTTTTAGCCTCATTACTTTAAATCGCATAATGTGCTTTTTGATGTGATGCTCAAATTTTTCATAGATCACAAACATTGGACTTTAAACAAATTTTACTGGCCCAAAATCAATTTTACTGCTAGTTTCGAGCCCTGTGCTCTTTGTGTTTTCTTGAAGTTTCAGTTGCATATTGATATTCTTTGGATGGCTTGTTTTCGAGGCTAAAGTTTATTTGCATTATTACTCACAGGGTGTGGGCAGTAGATTCATTAAAACATCTTGTTATAATAAAAGCAATAATGTTGTTCATTTAAGGATACAAGGGTATTATGCAGTATTTTATAATATTCAACTCCGAACCATGCACTATGTGTATATTATGCATTGGAACCTTGTTATAGAGAGGAATTTGGGAATATGAAAATAATTTTATATCACATCATACATGTAACTTGTCCATACGAAGAGCTATTACAAGTGAAATTGCATTGTTATATAAAGAGTGTTTTGTTTAATACACTGTATCAGAGCTCTATCAGAACTAGACTACATTGTATCAATACATAATGATGTGATATTCTATTCAGGAGTTGTAATATTGTTTGTCATCCAAAATAGAAGAATGTCTATTAAATCTGTACATTTCGTATACAACTTCATTCATTGATCAATGAGTTAATAAACATTTATCAGTGACAGACGCACTTGGAAAGGTATGTTGTTCTGTTCTGGTTTTAGGTGTAGTTGTGGACCGATAAAAATCAACAAATTGTATCAGTTTAGGACAGTTTTGGTGCAAATATTTTACAGAAAATAGTAGTTTGTATTACATTACTTTCCATTTAGAGCAATCTATATCCAATTTGTCTATTTGTAATAAGTCTGCTTCTGTTTTCTTAACCATTTAAAACAAAAAGACCGGCTTTATTTGTGATTTTACACACATGAATTGTAGTTATTTTCATGTTCATAGAAAATCTGAATCTATGTGCTTTACATACAAATGACAAATGCTCAAGATGAATACCAAACATTTTCCACTGGATGAGGTTTCGGCAGATATCAAATCAGTTGATGTCTTCATGCGCTAAATTGTGCAAGAAGAAATGTTGCAAAGAAATTTATGTTTACGATTCTATTGTAATGATCTTGTGAAACGGTCATATTCCCTGACATGTCAATGTATCTATATTGCACAGTTTGATACAAATTGTATAGCAAAGAGGATTGTATTATTAAATAAATTTTCATTTTAAACATACAAATGCAATGAATTATTTGTTGTTTTATGTTTGCAGTTACTTACTTGTCCAGCTCTTGTATTGTGCCGTCTATCTAGTAAAACTATTCTGAGGCACATAATTCTCTCCAGGGCCCTGTTGCAGAAAGAGATACAATCGATTGTAAGTTACGATTGATCGTAAGTCAGCAAATTTACGCGTTTCAACCAATCAGATTTGCGCATCTAGAACGTGATCTGACTTACGATTAATTGCAACTTACAATCGATAGTGTCTCTTTCTGCAACGGGGCCCAGGACAAACAATTGATAAGGGGGGTACTGGTGCAGAAAGATATATAAATTAAAGTTAATTAATTCGATTTTGTAAGCACCTCAAGTTTAGTAATGTGACTATTGACGCATTTTTATGTATTTTTAATGTTGAATAAAACCAAATATCTAATTAAGTTAATTGTAACACACAAACGTAAGTGAGGAGATTGTTACTCATATATATAACATTAATAATAAAGTATGTCTCATAGCTCTCTATTAACGCACCTTACAATGTACTACAAACAAGAGAGGTTATGCTCTTTTACTACATAATATATAAATACAATGTTACAGCTTCAAACACCTTTATTTTTTGCACAAATACAAATACACATACATTAGATATGTATAATTTTTTTTGCTTTCAAGAATTAAACAGGAATGTCTTCAGTGCTACTTTAAAACTATTCATGGATGGTGCACTTCTTATCCAACATGTTCGATTGAATCAACATTACAAATATGTGATTGGTATAGGCCCCAATATGTTAGCTCCCAGACCCCAAACTTTCAGTAGCCACCATCATTATTATTGCGGCTATGTAAGAAAGAGATCAACATTGAATCGCTTGAAGTGAGAAGACAGAGGACTGATTTGATAGATAAGTACAAGTTCTTAAATGGACATTACAAGTCTCAACCAGATAAGTTCTTCTCGAAACCACTTAAGAATCTAAGAGGGCATTCAAGTAAGTTATTTCTTAGTCGCATTAGAACGAAATTGGCAGGCCCCTTTTACTCCAGTAGAGTGGTTAAGCCCTGGAATTTGTTGCCTGAAAAGACGGTGTCTGCGCCAACTGTCGAATCTTTTAAGAGAAGTTTGAGAGCCCTTCCCATAGGAAAAGAGGGTTAATCTACCAAGTATACCAAGTAAGTATACCAAGTAAATAAGTATATTCATTGAACCCTGTTAGCTTAGTTTCCTGCTAAGTTAATTTTGAACGGTACAGCTAGCTTAGTGTTACACATAGGGTTGGCTGGTTTAGCCTTAGGTACCTAAAGCCACATGATCAAAAATACACTTACAGTAGCATGACACTAAAGCTAGCACAGACTTTTATATTTGAATATGGGCACAGCCACAGGACTACTAAGTACATTTCGATCAGGTGTACATAAGAAAGTACCTCCTTGGTTAGATGCACGTGTACTTTGGCAGCTGGGCCCGGGAATTTCCCCGGGGGGGGGGGGGGGGGGGCACTCATGTATAATGTAAGACGGGTATGTGCCGCTTAAAAGAACCCCGTTTTCACACCCGATTGCCGCTCTAAAGATACCCGATTTTCAAAAATTGCCGCTCCATAGACCCCCGGAATGACTTGGCTAGGTAGTTAAGTAGCCTCAAGTCCATTATTCTTCTTCTAGTCAGCTCCTTGACCACCATTTGAGGGTTTCCGTAGGTCTTTGGTACCTCCAAGTTCATGTATTGTGCGTATTTGGTAGTTTTAGTCTGCTCCTTAGTCCCCTTAACTCCCGTTTCGGTAGCTCCAAAGACCCTATATTTTGTGTTTGTAGTCAGCTCTTAGGACCCCTATTTCGGATTTCCGTGCGGCACACCCCCGTCAAAAAATAATTCGAGTGCCCCCCCCCCCCCCCCCCCCCCCCCCCCGGGGAATTTGCTTTGATGCCTGGGATCGCGCGTCCCGGGTCAACGAACTTTCTGTTCAACAAGTTACGTCATCCTAGCCTGCGCCTGTACTGCAGCTGCATATCATGCACTGTACGCGTGAATTAATTGACTCTGTGTGACAAGTTTCAACTCCAAGTTGTATTTATAATTAACTTTCAGAATGTCCGTCAAGATCTATTTCGATTTGATGTCGCAGCCTGCGAGGTCTGTCTTCATGTTCGCCAGAGCAAACAACATTCCGTTTACACCATGTCCAATTGCGATGCGAAAATGTAAGTTTCAATTTTAAGTTCACCTGACTAACTTAGTGACTGTGAGCGTAATTTGATCGAGGTCTTGCCCGGGTGTGTAGGGGGTGTGTCTGACGAGCGACTGGTGTATGTTGCAAAACGTGTAGCTATAGTACTAGAGTGAGACTGCATGCAGATAAGTGAATGCATAGTAATCATTCATGCTGTCTTAAATACCGGCGTATGCTTCTGAATGTTAAAACTCTTGTTAAAATACACATAAACTGTTAATTAAATTACTAAAAAGTCATGACATAATCTCAAATCTGAGGACAGGTTTGATTTGAGTCATGAAGTCTGCACTAGATATGTTATGGAAGAAATGTTTGTGACTTGTGACTGTTCAACTTTCAAGATTTTCAAATCAAAAGCCTATTAAGTATTTTAGAAGGCAAACTAAAACAGCAAATTAAAATTTTGTTTCGAACAGAGACTAAGCTTTCAGAGCCAGCCCTGGGAAATGAACAAAGAAAATACTAGTGTTTTCCTGAGATTTGAACCCGAGACCTCCAGATTCATTGCTAGATCGGTGCTTTACCAACTGAACTGGAAAGCTTTTCTGATAATATGGTTGTTCATTCTATGAATCCCCTTTTAATGTTCATGATGGTTAGAAGCTATACTAGCCTATAATACCTGACACAAACCTGAAGGATAAAAAAAGGATAAGAAATAAGCCGGCTTAACTTAATTAAGGGATATATGTGGGAAGGATCACCAAAGTGATGCAGCTTTATAAAATAAATTATTTCTAACAGAGGGAAACTGACAAAAAATATATCATAATAAATGAAATGAACAAAGGAAATAGGGTTTCTCTCAAAAATGTAAGTTTTACAAGAACTTTTTTCTCATTTTATACTGCTGTCTTATTTTTAATTTTGATAGCGGCTTAGCCACCTAAGATCATGAAGCATCTTCTAATCAGGTAAATTCCCATTCAAATACGATTTCCCGCCATGCAAGATGGGACTTCAATCTCACGAGTAATAGAGTAAATTACTCGATTTCTACCACTTGACATGCCCACGGCATGACTATAAGAATGGACCCATGTTCTAGAGCTATGCAATTGCATAGAACATCTTTTCTTTTTAGTCATGCTGTGGGTACGTCTTGGTTTTCTGATTTGGTTTTTTCTAATTCTGCAAAATATCAGCTTTCCAATGTACAATATAACGTGTTATACTTAGGCAATACCAATCTTATACAAAAAGGGTTAAAACATTCCAGAAATGACATAGTCGATGCATTGACAAAGTCAACTATTTCCCAGCTATTTAGTATACATGGTAGCCAACATTGGAAATGCATTTTAACCAATTTAAATTGAATTTATGGAGTTCGGAACTGTAGAGTTTGACAACAAGTATTTTCTGAAAGCTTACACCCTAGAGCGTAAGTAAATGCTTTGAAATTTGGTTACCATGGATATAATGATTATCTCAAAATTTTGAAATTATTTGTAAAAAATGAAACCAACCCACGCCCATGCACTTGCACATTTTAAAGGGGCAGGGCTTGGCAAGTCATGGAATGCTTTTAACCTGTTCACTTTGAGATTTTGAAATCCCCATAGAATGTGTACATATCCCACCGAGTTCCCCTAAACAATGGGTTAAACTGGTGTTCATTTCTTTATGTACTTGTATAAGATCTCAGGCTGTTGTATTGATCATATTACAAATCTTTTAATTTTAATGTGAATGTAATTTAATGTAAGGTAATTTATTTTGATTAATTGCAGTGCCACTTTCATTTGTTTTCATATGTTATTGTTAAACATCTCAGTGCCAAGCTATGAAAGGACATTTGCTTTGGTGATGAAGGGGATCGATACCCTGTATTTCCCAAACAATGATATCAAGTTGATAAAAGAAAAATTAGGATTGCAATTTGCAAGTATATACAAATTTACGTTGGCTTAATGCTGAGTGGTTTACTATTAAATTCGTCTAGCACACTTATTTTGCCATTTCATTTACAAGACACTCTTAAAAAATTACTGAAAATATCTGTATTTGTTTGTTGAAAAAATAGATATATTTGATCTGCCTCCTGACATAGCACCATGTTGAAATATAAAGACCTGTAAAACAATTCCGCTATTTGAATTTTCATTAACTGCAGTATAGCGATATTAGTGAAATACCTGCACACAATGTTTGGATGCCCCGAGTATTGGTACCCCACGGATCCCAAGGTTATTTAAAAGAGTATTACTCCAGACGGTTTAATGTTTACAATATTGTTCTTTGCCTCCTGATGTTAATATTGGAATATGTCTCTAAAACGATTCCGCTATTTGAATTTTGATACTGCAGCATAGCGATAGTGAAATACCTGCACACAAAGTTTGGATGCCCCGAGCATTGGTACCCCACGGATCCCAAGGTCCGGGCGAGAGTTGATGAGTACTTGCACTGGCAGCACTTCAACACTAGGATCAATGTGGCCAAGGTTTTCCTTAAATCGGTTAGTTACATTTAGTTGATTAATATGTTTCCATGGCAACTTTGTGGCATGCATCAAGGTTTGCTGTCAGCTGACATGTACATAAACCATCTACCTTTTAGCGGTATCATACTAACTTACATCAAACCCATTCATTTTCATTTACTTGAAGAACAAAAAAATCTTTATCAATAGAGTCATGTGATAGCATGACCCAAATCATCTTCATGTTAATACAAATATTCTCTACGGCTATACATTCCTTTGCTCAATAAACATGTTTACTCATTTGTTCAGCTTGCTTTGAATAATTCTATCATTAAAATTCTGTGGGCACATTTGCATTTATAACTAGCACAATGTCATCATCTTATCATAGCTTGGTACTGAGTGTTTTTAATAGCCATTGTAATACCCCCGTCACATTAGCTACGCTCTCGCGCCGACCTAGCGCCGCTCCTAATCCCCATTCATAAAATTGGAAGCGTGGGGAGGACGTGGGGAGAGCGTGTTGAGGTCGTGTGGAGAGCGGCGTTCATTGTTCGCTATTGTTTAGATCGTACACTTTTCTCGGCCGCTCTGTACATTTGGGGGAAACTCAATTTCTGGCTAAAACGTGGCATGGCGGCATACAAATTATATGAGGCTCCAATGAATGGGGACATACGCACACCCTATGTATGCATTATGAACACATATTTCCCGCAAATATATGATTGTTTTGTCCAAAATCTACCACTACTACCACCACTACCACTACTACCACTACTACCACTACTACCACTACTACCACCACTGCCACCACTGCCACCACTGCCACCACTGCCACCACTGCCACCACCACCACCACCACCACCACTACCACTACCATAGGCACTACCACTACCACTACCACTACTACCACTACTACCACTACTACCACTACTACCACTACTACCACTACTATACCACTACTACTACTACCAATGATAGTCAACAATAATAACCCTCCCCATTCCCTCCACCCAACCTCGTGAAACGCACCGAGTGTGTTCAACTACATTTGTACATGGTATTGGATCGCACAGAGCGTGTGCATGGAGATCGTGTTTCCCCTGCGCTTTGAAAAAAATGTTGGTTTTTTTATAAGTACGAGAACGCAGACAGAGCGTAGAGCAAATGACCTCGTCTCATTGTTATGAGCTATTGTTAAAGATACACCAAGCGTGCACAGTGAATAGCTCGGAAAGCGTGGCCAAAGCGTACGCAGAGCGTGTTCAGGTCGTGGCAAGAGCGGGAACGAGCTACCATTGTGTCATTAATCGCTCGATTTGTCGGCGTTTCCCCTGCGCTTTGGAAAAAATGTTTTTTTTTTTTATAAGTACGAGAACGCAGACAGAGCGTGGCTATAGTGTGACGGCACACTGAGATAAGCCCTATTTTGGTCTCTCCATTGTTACAACAAATGCTTTTGCTTCTGGAAGGCACATACTATTACATAATACATCAAGTTGAACCCATTCAGGACTGGTCCCAAAGATACTTGAGCTGTGGTCTCAGGAGATTGCGTAAGTGTACTGTGGTTGGTCATTAAAACAATCTTTTCATTTTCAATGTACTCTGACTATAACAAAATATAAACAAGATGGAGTAAAATCAATTAAATATTAATTTGGATATATATTTTGTTTCCTTTTTGAAAGTGTGGCCATCACAAAATATCTCCATGAAAAGTTTGATTGTCCAGACCCTTGGTATCCCAGAGCCCTTCAGAGGAGGTCGAAGGTCAATGAATATCTGGATTGGCAGCACACCAATGCCAGGCCCCGCTTTGCAAAGATATTTCTGGAAGATGTGAGTTCTCTTTATAGTTCAGTTCACAAAAATAAACCCCACAAATTTCTAAAAGATCCCTAAAATCATAAGGGAACCCCCACCCCCCACCCCCCCCCCCCCCCCCCCCTACAATCATTAAGAGCCCCTGTGTTTTCCAAATGGAGTTTACTGTTAGAAGAAATTTCAGAGTACTACTTATAGAGGCAGGCTTGAACAAATAGATCCTGCATTATAAGGTGTACATCCCCTTCCCTCTCCTATGGAGATTCATGTTTTTTCTCGCTAAAACAGACATTTACTTGTGGGAGCTATTGTCACATCAAACTCTGTATATTTTCACTGCCTGCTTACCCTCACCCTTTTCCGCCCCTGCAAAAAAGGGAAACAACAAAAGTGGCCACTGTAGACAGGTTTTTCCCTGCAAGGGAACACTTTTTTCATCCATTTACATTTGTATCAACTAACTAATTAGAATTGGAGCCCTCATCTCACCACCACCCCTACCCCCCCCCCCCCCACCCCCACACCCTTCCCCCACCTCCTACTCCGTGCATCCAGTTGCTGCTTGACCCTGGCTACCTCTTTGCTTTTTATAACTTTCTCAGTATCAAGCCATGACCCATCTATTATTGATCAATTAATTTCTTCTTTTTAAACTCATGGTTGCAAAAATAATGACATTTGGGTTGAAATGAAATTGTGCAATTGTCATTAAAAACAAAAATCGGTTTATTCCTTGAATTCACTGTTGCTTTCATAAAATTGTCTGCTTTTACATGTTGATATATATTATTTTTCAGACTTTTTCTTTGATTTATTAAAAGTCTAATCATCTTTTTCTTCAGTTTTAAGAATGTTGGATGGTTTCTCATCGTGTGGATATACATTATTTCTCATTCATAAGTTCATAAATCAACCCTTTCTGTATTTACATTATATTATCAGGGATATTATCCAATATGTTGTATGATTACAGTATATATCCAAAATAAATGCAAACAATTTTCTGGAAGTGCCATTTTATTCACACATGCACTGTTTGGACCCAGGAGTAATGGGTACCAGGGGGGTGTTTCACAAAAATTCAACAATTTCACAAGATTTTCAGATTTTCTCATTATGTTTGTAATGTTTTAGCCATTGATTAAGCACTATACATGTCTGTTATAATCTATTGTAGGTTATATTCCCACGTATGAGTGGAACTCCTCCTGACCGTGAAGCCCTCATTCCAGACGTGAACAGAATGGAGGCGACGCTGGATCAGTTCCACAGCTACTTTCTGCGGGACAAACCATTCATCTGCGGGGATGAGATCTCCATTGCCGACATCTTTGCTGTCAATGAGGTAGATAATAATAATAATAATATACTTGATCTATATAGCTCCTAATATGATTGATAATCATCTCTAAGCACTTTACAATGATATTCTTACCCCGGTCACAGGATACAATGCAAACCAGCACACATTGTGTGCACCATCTCCGCTCGCTGGGGAGCATTCCTTCCAAGTGGCTCATTGGCATTGACAAGATCGTTCACATAAAGGCTTTCACCTCCTACCGGGTCCCCATTATACACCTGGGTAGAGAATAGCATTGTGGATGAATTGTCTTGCTGAAGGACAAACGCGATGGGCATACTCTGGGTCCGAACTGGGATCTCCCGCTTGGAAAGTGGGCGCTCTACCAATCTTGCCACACCACATCCACAATATTGTACATTGTTTTTTAAACCATTTTAACAGCACATCTGAACATGATATATGGAAGATTATTATATAACAGATAATACATCTGGAGCCTACCATATTTGCTGGTGTATTAACCACACCTTTTTACTCGCAGAAGAATGCACAAAAAGGGTGATGCGGTTAATAAATAGAGACAGTTGATGTGAAGGAAAAGCTTGATAGGGTTTTCTGTTGTTTCACTCCAATGAGAAACAAGTTTGTACCTGTATTGTTATCTAAAAGTTTACAAAGTTTAGAAGAAAATCCTGGCATATTTATTAGTCTAATTATTAACCTGAACTCAATCACACTTCTTCTTCTTCTTTTTCTTCCAATACAGTGCAGCTTCAGACTTGAAGATTACGCACTGTTTGTGCATGTGTGGGATGTGTGTGTGCACACCAGCTCCACTTCACAAGTTGGTGCATATATTTACAAGTTTAGTTCGTGCAAATAAAAGCAATCATATCTTGACTGGTGAGGTTTAGGGGTATCTTACCCTCAGCAATTCCTTGAATGCCTCCATAGAGGGTGAGGTGGCAGGATCCATCTGCAACTTGTTTCAGTCTTTGATGGTTCTGGGAAAGAACAATGATGTGAAGGCTTGACTGGTGCATGATGGCGCAAGGAATCGAGATCCGTGCCACCTGGTTGAGGATGTTGATTTGCTGAGATATTGTTGCCAGTTGATGTCTACAAGATCAAAGCGGATGCGATACAACATGATGAGACGGCTCTGAAGACGTCTGTTTGCAAGAGTTTTCCATTGCAGTTTGTTGATCGTGTCTGTGACACTGCTGGTGCGGTTGTAGTCACCACAGACGTAACGGGCACTTCTCCGCTGAACCATTTCAACCTTGTTGACATTCCTCTGGGTATGTGGATCCCATGCTGTTGCACCATATTCCACGATCGGCCGAACATAGGTGAAGTAGGTAGCTTGTTTGATCTTGGGGTTGCAGCGTCCGAGGTTACGATGAAGGAAGGCACAAACAGAGTTTGCTTTCTTGACTGTGACATCAACGTGGGTGTTGAAGTTTGAAGTTTGATCATCTAGAAAAAAAAAAAAGTTTTTTCTTTAAAATGACAACCCAAAGATGGGAGTGCGGTTCGGTTTATACACTGGCAAATACGGTAGGCCTACTGGCTATGACTCTGGAAGAAGAGGCCGATGTGACAGGAATAGTTTCAGAGATAATGGCAGCAGAGGAAAAAAAATATATATCTTTGGGAGGCTTCTTTTCAAGCTTGCCTGCATGAAAATGACACTCAAATATTTGATATTCATAGAACTCTATAAATATTTTCAGTGGCTCTTTTATGGTTTTCGGGGGCTCTTTTTTTGCATTTCAGGGGCGAATTCACCCCGAGCCCCCGTGTATTTTTTATGCCTCCGCCAACGAAGTGGCCGGAGGCATTATGTTTTCGGGTTGTCCGTCCGTCCGTCCGTCCGTCCGTCCGTCCGTCCGTACGTCCCGTTTTCGTTCTCGCGATATCTCAAGAACCAGTTGACGGATCAATTTCAAACTTGGTATGAGTGTACATATTGGGGTGACAATGATCTGATTAGATTTTAGGGGTCATGAGGTCAAAGGTCAAGGTCACAGGACTCAATATATATGCAAAAATGCCTCGTTTTCGCGATATCTCAAGAACTGGTTGACGGATCAAATTCAAACTTGGTATTAGTGTAGATATTGGGGTGGCAATGATCTGATCAGATTTTGGGGTTCATGAGGTCAAAGGTCAAGGTCATAGGACTCAATGTATGTGCAAAAATGCCTCGTTCTTGCGATATCTCAAGAACCGGTTGACGGATCAATTACAAACTAGGTATTAGTGTTCATATCGGGGTGCCACTGATCTGATTAGATTTGGGGGGTCATGAGGTCAAAGGTCAAGGTCACAGGACTCAATATGTATGCGAAAAAATGGCTTGTAATTGCAAAATTTCAAGAACTGAATGTCAGATTTCAATCAAACTCGGTACCTGAATGTATCATAAAGAGTCAACGTAGCCATAAAATGTTGGGGTCATGAGGTTGAGGTCATGGTCACGGGACTCATTATACATGCAAAAAAGCTTGTAATACCAAAATCTCAAGAACTAAATGTCAGATTTCAATCAAACTTGGTACCTGACTGTTTTTTAGGGAGCCATCAAAGATTGGGGTCATATGGTCAAGGTCACAGGACTCAAAATATAAGAAAAATATTTTTTAAAATTAAATCAGTGCATGTTAATTTGGGCTTGATATTAAAATCGCGTGATAGCGGAGGCATAATTTTCGATTGCGCGCAATCGAAGATCCATCTAGTTTTCACTGAATGGCAGAACTTGGTGCCATAATAACTTTTTGATTTGACTCTTTTGATTGATTTGATTCGGTTCAATTTTTGTGCTCATGACAGATAATCTAGCTGGAGCCTACTGGCTTCAAAGCCAGGAGAGGAGACATGGCATGGTTTGAGAGATAATAACAGCTTTTGACTCCATGGCTATATGATGCCAAACATGGCTAAAATTACTCTTTAATGTGACCTTTTTCATTCATTTAATTCAAGTTGGTTCAATTTATTCTCGGGACAGACAATTCAACTGGAAGCCAACTGGCTATGACACTTCAGAGAGGAGGCAAATATTGAAGGAATGGTTAGAGAAAGTATGGCAGCCAGGTCCAGAGCTCTTTGGTGACATACATAACTTTCATTTAAATTTCCTTCATTCACTCTTTCATTTAATTTTGGTTTGATTTTTTCCTTCTTCTTATGACAGATAATTCAGCTGGAGCCAACTGGCTATGACTCTTTGGAGAGGAGGCCGATATTGAAGGAATGGATCGAGAGAGTACGACAGCGTTTGACCCCCGAGCTTTATGACGAAGCCACGGTGATGATCATCAAACTCAAGAAAGCAACCCAGAATAAACTGTGAAGCAGGAAGAATAGTTTGCCAGTTGATGAAGAGAAGGGTGGTGAATCACTTTTAGTACTTCTGAGATAATCACGTTCAAAGTTGGGAAGCATTAAATAAAAAACCTAATATAGCTCACTTTGATTTTTGAAAGATTTTGCCTAAATTATACAATTGATTATTATCTGAAAATTTGACATCACAAAGAGAAGGCATTCTACCTACAAATTAGGATGCTCAAAAAATTACTTCAGGCCCTTCTCAGTTTCACCCGACGAATTATACTTATATGTATTATTATGCAAACTTTTAATTGAGCCAATGAATAGTATTGTTGTCCAGATCTATGGTACATAGACCGAGCTTAATTACAGGTTTTGTACAGGATTGACATTTGATTATAAGAAATGTGTGTGAAGAGTTTGTTTCGATAATTCTGCTAGATGGAATCAGCATTTCTTTATTTAATGCATGAAGAATGCTTAGTATGTATAGCAATGTTTTTTCTCGAGATGTTTCATTTATGTACACTTTCAGCTGCTGGAAGGTCAACTAGTGCATGTTCACGTGAATATTATGAAAAGGTCCAAATTATGTAGGTGTACCAAAACAGGTTTCACTTTTAATGTGTTTGTCTCAACTCAAGAAACATTATTCTAGCTGATATCAAAACACATTTACTAAAGTACTCAATTTTTAGGCATTTTTTGTCACCTCTTTACTTTGGACAGATAAGTTATGATATATTCTTTTACATTTTTGTTGGGGATATAAATGTGAACTACAGTGGAACCTCGTTATAAAGAGCTCTGATATAACAAAACCCTCTTATAACAAGGTAAGTTTGCTGGTCCCAGCTCCTTATATTCTTTGTTTTTTGACCCTGATATAAAGAGATACCTGATATAACAAGGTAATTTTCATGGTCCCAAGGACCTCGTTATAAAGAGGTTCCACTGTATTTTAATATTTTTCATTGGACTTTTTTCCCCCAAAACTGTTTATTAGTTTTAACTTCATTCTGGTTTTCAGATCTTGCCAAAACGATAAGTGTATTCAGCTGGGAGTATGAAAAAGATGTAGGTAACTATGCTGCGCTTCAAGTGTCAACAGATGGAACATGCGCTGCATAGTAGGCACAATCAATATTATTATTATTATTTGTACCGGTACTTAGTAATACTGTAGTATTATCGTCATCATCAGTATTTTTATTTTACTTCATTGAGGTAATATGTACAGTATTCTCTGCTCCATTGAGAGACATTTTCCAAAGTGATTGATCTTGAGCAGTCTTAAATTGTCATTCCTGTATCCCTGAGGTGTCGGGTTCGATTCCTGGCGAAGCCTATTTTTTATTTTTTTTTAAAGAGAAAACCTCTTGTTTCTATATTTCATTTCATTCATTTTATTCCACATTCTGCATTAAAAACAACAAATACAATGAATAAAACTGATTCAAGATTACAACTACAACAACAAACACAGATAAAAACTAGGTTTACAAACAAACAAAAAAGGAGAGAATTCTACTAGACAAACAATAAATGAGAATGTGGGGGATTACCAAAAAGCCAGAGGCTTATCGAGGGTAATCCCCATTATGGCCTAGCGGTTGAGAGAGAGAAGGGAAGAAAAAAGGGAGTAAGAGGAGAAAGGAAGACATGTATGATATTTAACACTTAGTAAAAGAAATTAAAAATTCTACACATGTTTGTTACTAAGTTTCACATGACAATAAATACTGTTTATATTTGTGCTTAAAATTCAATAAAGTTGGGCATTCTCTAATTTCAATTGGTATATCATTCCAGCATTTTTTTCCAATAAAAATAATGGTTGTGCGTGAAAAATTATATTTACATAATGGTACGTGCACATTTCCCTGTGTTCTAGTATTATGATAATGAATTGCACTATTAAGTTTTAAAATGTCATTAAAAACTGATGGAAGTGTTCCTTTAAAAAATGAATACATAAAAATTGCCACCTGCAGCTCATTTAATTGGGTTACCGTTAAAATATTACATTTCTTAAAAAGAGGAGCACTGTGTGAAAGAGGTTGTGCATTGCACATGAGTCTAACTGCACGCTTCTGTAGTACATGAAGTCTATTAATCGATATTATTGCACATTTTCCCCATACAATATTACAGTAAGATAAATATGGTAAAATCATAGTATCATATAACAAGTACTTTGAATGGAACAATATCCTTGACACGACTCATGACACCTATGGCTCTTGAAATCTTACACGATATATCATTTACATGTTGTTTCCAAGTTAAATTCGCATCAATCATAATCCCTAAAAATTTAATCTGATTTACCTGTTGTATCCTATGGTTACATATGAATTTGCAATTGTGTTTCATCTACAAATAAATTTTTAGGTTTAAAAATCATATAACAAGTTTTCTCTATATTTACAACTAAACGATTAGCAACAAACCATCGTTGAACATTTTTCATTTTAACATATAGTGTATTATTTAATGTATTAATATTATTACCCGAAATAAAAAGATTGGTATCATCAGCAAACATGATCGAATAGAGATGCTGACTTACATATTGAAAATCATTTACAAATAATAAAAATAGCAGTGGACCAAGAACGGATCCTTGAGGAACACCTGTACTTATGTGATGTAAGTTAGATGATTTATGATTAATGCATGTAAATTGTTTACGATTATTAAGATAACTTTTAAACCAATCTAAAATATTACCTCTAATTCCATAATGTTCTAATTTATTCAAAAGTATATTATGATTGATGCAATCGAAAGCTTTTGAAAGATCTAAAAATATTCCAATTAAAAACTGTTTCTTTTCAAAAACATCTGAAAGTTTGTTTGTAAATTCTACAAGAGCCATACTAGTTGAAAAACCACTTCGAAAGCCAAATTGCTTATCATACAAAATATCATATCTATCAAGGTATTGCATAAGTCTATTGTACATAATTTTCTCAAAAGTCTTTGCAAATACTGATAATAATGAAATTGGTCTATAGTTTGACATTGTAGTTTTACTTCCCTTCTTAAATACTGGTATAACCTTGGCAACTTTGAGTTTATCTGGAAATACTCCACAATCCAATGAAAAATTAAAAATATTGCACAAAGGTTGTAATATAAAACAAATTGATTTCTTAAATACAGCAACATTAATATCATCAAATCCTAGGCTCTTATTCATTTTCAAGGTATTAACAACTTCTAAAATATCAACAAATGTTATAGGGGAAACAAAAATAGAGTTTTGTCTTTTTTCTTTCATAAAATATATAAAATCATCATTAGGGCCATTCTTGGTCACGTGTGTGACCCAAAACATGACAAATTTTGAAATGGGATGCTTATATTTCAGTAAGTATGAGACTATAATGATTTTTACTTCATATGTGACTTGAATATGTTGTAGTCTTTCAAACTTAACACAATAGATTTTATAAGGATTACGTAACTCAATGTCAGAGGTCAAATGGCATGGGTCACGTGTGTGACTTCGCACGGAGCGCTTTTTTCATAACTAAATTTCATTTGGAAAATTCTTTAAAATATGAATAGCTATAATGTTCATCTTATTACCAGAGAAGTACTAAACATTTGTAAGTACAACAATAGCAATGAATGAGAATTATATAAAACCGTTGTTTTTTATAGTACTTAATTATGTGGCAACGTCTGGTCACGTGTGTGACATTTTGGGGTGGTCACGTGTGTGACATGTACAATATGAATGGAAAAATGGGAATTTTATAATATCGGGTTTAGAAAAGAATGAAAGGTTGAATTTTTACAAAGTTGGTATCAACCTGTACAGGAAAGTGAGAAGAATGAGCTTGCTAATTATCCTTTTGATATCTTGATTATTTTCTGAATTATGATTATTAGAAAAATATTGAAATATGTAAATTTATGCAAATGAGTAAAAAAGTTTCATTTTAAACTTCAAATCATGTATTTCATGAAACTTTACACATGGATCATTCCAAAAATGGAACAAAACTACAGAAAAATAAAACTTCAATTTTTCCGAAAAAGTTTCACTTTTCAAAGAATGGCCCATTAACATTTTGCATATTTTCAACCAATTTGGTTCCTATTGCACTAAAGTATTGATTCAAATTATCAACAATTTCCTGTTCACCTTCAATAACAACATCATTTTCTATTAATTGTTTACATTGTTCTTTTGCATTATATTTATTAATTACTTCATTTATGACTTTCCAAGTCTTAATCATATCACCATACACATTTGTAAATTTATTAATATAAAAATCCCTTTTACTCTTTCTAACTTGTGAATTTAAAACATTTCTATTATATTTTTCCTCCCTAACAAGAGTAGGGTTTTTAATATATTTTTTATAAAGTGTATGCTTCTTTTTACACATTTTTCGTAAGGAAGAAGTAAACCATGGTTTATTTTTATTCATATTGCCTGTTTTAACAATTTTCTTAAGAGGAAAACATTTATGATATAATTGCATAAATCTATCAAAGAAAGCATCAAACCTTTGATTCACATCCCTAATTCTATACACAAATGACCAATTCAATTTACTTAGCATCATACAGAAACGTGCAATCGATTCATCATTAATTGTGCGTGTATAATAGAATGTCTTAGTAGGTTTATTTGAATAATTAAGTATTGCAAATATTGCACAATGGTCACTAAAACCGCTTGTAAAAATACCAGAATATAATATATCATCTTCACTTAAATTAGTAAAAATGTTATCTATAAGTGTGGCACATTCAGTTGTAATACGGGTAGGTTTTGAAATTAAAGGAATAAAAGAATAAGATGACAATATATCTAAAAAACTATTTATTGAGGTAGTTATATTTAACAAATTAGCATTAAAATCACCAAGTAAAAAACATTGCTTATTTTCATTTAAAACCTGTTGTAAAAATGATTCTAAGTGTTCTAAAAATAATGGCAAAGATTTGTCTGGTGGTCTATAAACTACACTAATAATAAAACTTTTATGTTCATAATTAATTTCAACACATATAGTTTCTATATCATCATTCATTTTCTCTAGATCATAGCGTCTAACACATTGTATATCATTATGTACATAAATGCCAACTCCTCTCACGTTTACTTATACGGTTGTTCAAAAAGAGAGAATAATTGGGTAGAGTAAAATTTAAGCCATCATGTTCTTTTAACCATGTTTCTGTTAGGCCAATAAGTGAAAACTTTGAATCAAAACAATCTAAAAATGTACAAATTTCATCATAATTTTTGTTCAGGCTTCTACAATTTAAATGTACCATAGATAATTTCTTGGTGTCATTAATATTTACATTTTTATTAAAATCAGCTGGAGTACTATATTTAGAATCATATGGGAATCTTTCAAATGTATTATTCATAAAAAAAGGCAAGATAGACTATATTTATTGCCAAATATTGGTATTGAGAAAGCATTTGTGTAGACATAGGGTGAATTGAAGAATAAGACATATTCAGATAGATAACAAAAGAAAGAGAAGGAACAATTAAATACAAAACAAAACAAACCCAAAAAACTGACACACAAGAATTACTACAAAAATATAAAAATGTTTAACTTACGAGACAATATACAATTCAAAACATGTAAATAAATATGAGATGTTCAAGCGTTTAAAAATGTAAACAAATATCAGTCTATAATGATGTGATTTTTGTAATAGTAACATGCATTGATGTATTCTTCTGATTAATATGGCAATAGCTGTGTAATGTGTGTGATTTTATATCCATGTCTTTTCATCAGAACAAATACAGTTTTTGATTCATATAAATGTATGTAAACACAGTCTACTGATAATTTCAGAGGAATCTGTACATTAAAGAAACTTCCAAGTGTGTTGAAATCATGTTCAATTAATTGACCGACAAGAGATTGGATTAAATATATATTTTGGCATTTATACTTGTTTCATATTTGCGTTATCCTTGGTAGGTGACAACAAACAAACAAACACACATTCACATTCACACAGACGGGCACACGCGCACGTCACGCATGCACAAACACATAGACGCGCACACACATACACATACATAAACATAAACTACACCCTGACCACACAAACATACATAATATATAAGCACCAACTCCATTTCAAACAACTATCTCTCAACAAAAACACACATACCTGTACATGCACACACACATACTCATGACTTTAATGTTAGTATCAACCACATACACCAACATGCAAGCATAAGTACATTTAATTTCAATCAAATTAAATGTTTATGCTGTATATTTCTTGAAAACATGTAGACATACATAGACATTATATAGGTATTCCACGGAAAGATACATCCATGTATGATTCAAGTGGGTAGGTAACAACATGGGGCTTATGCCGAAAGGGTGGGTAGCGTCGCGTCGACTGGAAACGCGACCATTCGTCCAAAGCCCCCCCCCCCCCCCGGTTTTGCCGAAAGGGTGCGTTGGAAGCACGGATTTCCCATTGACAAACAAAATCATGCGATTAGGCATATCTCAGCCAATTCTTAACATATTTAATTGATTTGGGGTATTTGGACATTATTTTTGTATGCTCTTTCGGTAAATGAAGTTCAAATTTGAAAAAAAAAAGATTTATATGACGTCATATCTTGTGTACTCGTGCAATTTGCTCAAGAGTAACCATCGAAGCATTGGAATAGTTCACCTTCGGATTGAATTCGTTTGTGTGTAATCGAAACTTGAAATGACACAAACCTGAATGATGGTGGTCAGACCAGTGGCGTACCCAGGATGTTTTCAGGGGGGGGGGGGGGGGAATGTCGTCTGACAAATGTATGTTAGCAAGGGGGGGGGGGGGGCGGGAGTGGCCGTATACATTTTTTTGAAGCCGAGACCAAGTACATTTACAATTTTCGAGGGCTTAAATGTGGTCTCGAGTCCAGCTACAAATTGTAAAGAAGGGGTTCAAACCCCAAAACAGTCATTATTTGGTCAAAAGGGGGGGGGGGGGGGTATTTTGATAAAAAGTAGTCCCTTCATAAGTTTTATGTCCTTTCAGGTACACAATCGAACACTGAGCTTCATTGTACAACGCAAGGCGGTTGTACAAACCAATTTCCTGGAATGCGCGGAACGCGGTACACTATATAGAGCGTGGGAATCGGACATCATAATATTTTACAAACGCAATAATAATGCTTCATAATTACATGTATATCGACTACAGTACATCCGAAGCACGCACGCCTTACGCATCGGTTCAATCAATCAACCATGCGCTATAAAATCCCATCTTCTGGAAAAGTCGGTCTCTCATAGGATAACACGTGTTTCGTCGCGGTGGCGAAACAAAAACTCAGAGATTGAAATGGCGCAATTTACGGACGCGTCTTTGATGTACACATCATTGTATGCATATATACTCTAAACGCGTACATTCGGAATAAGCCCCCCCCCCCACCCCCCCCCCCCCCCGTATGTGCCATTTGTCTGGTAGCGTTATCTGAGCTGACGCGCCTTAACGCTCCCAACACGCCCTTTCGGCAAAACCGGGGGGGCTTTGGACGAATGGTCGCGTTCCATTCAACGCGACGCGACGCGACGCTACCCACCCTTTTCGGCAGAAGCCACAACATGGAGCCTATTAAACATGTGACCACACACTGACCACTCGGGGCCTCATCTGGAACTAAAATGGCCAAGCTCTGTTATATTCAGCTGCCTGTGTATGTGTGTGTGTGTGTGTGTGTGTGTGTGTGTGTGTGTGTGCGTGCGAAGAAGAATTTCACACTGGATAGGTTTTTTTATGGATGATGTCAATAGTTTATCAGTGCATTTCTTGTCCTAATGTAATGATGGTTCAGCTTTTGTTGCTTAGCAACTGCTAGTATTAGGCCCGGGGGGGGGGGGGGGGGCACTCATGTATAATGTAAGACGGGTATGTGCCGCTTAAAAGAACCCCGTTTCCCACCCGATTGCCGCTCTAATGATACCCGATTTTCAAAAATTGCCGCTCCATAGACCCCCGGAATGACTTGGCTAGGTAGTTAAGTAGCCTCAAGTCCATTATTCTTCTTCTAGTCAGCTCCTTGACCACCATTTGAGGGGTTCCGTAGGTCTTTGGTAGCTCCAAGTTCATGTATTTTGCCCGTATTTGGTAGTTTTAGTCTGCTCCTTAGTCCCCTTAACTCCCGTTTCAGGGTTTTTGTAGCTCCAAAGACCCTATATGTTGTGCTTGTAGTCAGCTCTTAAGACCCTATTCCATATTTCCGTGCGGCACACCCACGTCAACAAATAATTCGAGTGCCCCCCTCCCCCTCCCCCCGGGGTATTAGGCTTGTTAAGGGGTCCGTGACTGCATTTTGGGGTACGATTGTTTTATACTTGGCACACATATTCCTTGGATCAAAAGAAAAAAAATTATCCAAAGAGACACTCTAAATCTATGCAAATTGGGCCTAATTTCCATAATTATGCAAAATTTATTCATGAAAATTACGTTTTTATATTCCTTGGATAAAAAAAAAATTCATCCAAAGAGACACACTGTATCTATGCAAATATATGCCATAATTTATGCAAATTTATTAATGAGAATGGGATATTCGATGAAAATGGTGTTTTTTATTGAGATAATATAGAGAGAATAACTGTGGAAATAGATGATCTAGGGTATATCAAGGCCAGGTGGATCAATCTAGCAGATTATTTTAACCCTTTTTTGGGGCCATCTAGTCCACCCTCAAATCCAAGATGGCGTTGGCAGGAATGTAAAATATGTGTATATTTTGTCTTACTTTTGAACTAATCATGGTACAAACATGTGATGTGTCTATTTCAACGATTGTTTGGATGTCTGAATCAATTTGGGACCCCATCCTTGGAACAAACTAGGAAGAATCATCAAAAGGAGCACATTTTATCTATGTAAATTAGCCAAATTTGCATAATGTATGCATTAGTTCACAAATGTGATATATTATGAAATTGTAGTCTTTATATAAATAATTGATGTTTTTAACTTATGCAGATTGATAAATTAGGGTAAGTCAAATTAAACAAATACTTTTAGCAGGTTATTGTCAGCATTGGCAGTCATCTTGTCTCACAAATCCAAGGTGGCCGCCGCAGGAATGTTAATATTAAAGTATTTCAATGAAGACGACAATATCATAATAAATTACATTTCTGTGTCATTATACACTGTTGGTCATAATAGTTTGGATTTTGTTGTTGCTGATCCAACTTCATTCTTTTTCTGTTTGCTGCGCCTAATGAATTATTTTAGACTAAAAATAATGATTATATAATGTTTCCAAAGTACCAATCTACAATAAATCATCGCATGAATTTGCATTAATTAATTGAGCTTTTGTTTTGAGCTTTGAAAGGCAGGACCTTTGATGATGGCCCCTTTCCTCCTCCAAAGCGTATATTCAACAATCATTGTTATGGGTCATTTCTCAGAGTTTGGCTGTAAAATGTTCAACCAAAATTGGCACAGAGGCTCTTTAGTCCATACTTCGTTAATATTAAGCCAGAATTTCCTACTAGCTATGCACCATATTGCACAATTTCAAGTTAAAAAATGCAAAAAGCTCCCTACCGTGAGAGGGGGGACACCCCCCTCCTCAACACCCCGCTCAGTCACTTTGCTCCCTCGGGCTTGGTCGCTTCGCTCCCTCGCAATGTCTCACTCTCACCTCTGGCTCAAAGTTGGCAACCCTGTTGAGTGTGGTTGGGCACTCCCCTACACAAACAAAATCGTGAGCCCCCTGAGGTCGTTGCCCCCCCCCCCCCCCCCCAGTCCAAAAGTGCTTCCGGCGCGCCTGCCCATGGAACCCGTAGTACGACCAGATGTGGAGACCGTGCCTTTTCCACAGCTCCAGCCCTTTGGAACAAGCTTCCCTCATCATATCCAAGATGCTCCCACAGTAGATACATATAAATCACTCCTTAAAACTTACCTGTTCAACCAACCATAGGATTTTGGGTCAAGCACATGTTTTATTTCTTAGTTTTATGTTATATTGTTATATTATTAGTTATTGTTTTGTAGCATTTATACTTTAAATATTGGTATTGGTATTTTTTCTTCAGGCGCACACCGTATTACTATTAGTTGTTGCGCTTAGAAACATCAGTATGAAGCGCTATATACATATTATATATTATAATTATAATTATTATTATGTCTGTTTGGTCTGAACGTATAATCACATCCTTTGATATTTACTTTTTAGTATCAAATGTTACGGGTGCTTTTACAGTATTTACAGATAGATGCCTGACTGATTTTGCCATGTAACTTACACACCCAGTATACTAGATGGTTATATTACACGGAGCGCATTATTGTTCTTGAAACAACGTCGAATAAACTCTCAATTTACATACGAAGCTGTATTATATGTATTTACTTTGAGGTAAACATCTGCTATCAGCTAGTATATATACGTGACTTCTTATGACTTAAAGGTTTTCAGTTTTGGTATAGAGGGCGCTGCACGAAATAATTCTGTAGTGAGCTAATGGAAAACTGAGTGTAAAATTTAAAAGAGCATACAATTTTGATGGCAGTCTAAACTTTATTGGATCAAAATTGGTTCAGAAACGGCTGAAATATCGGGTGCGGTTCGTTATTCCGAAGGTTCGTTATTCCGAAGGTTCGTTATTCCGAAGGTTCCTTATTCCGAACACGCAAATTTCCTATACCTGAGTGTTCGTTAATCCGAAAATGAAATAGGGTTCGTTAATCCGAACATTTGTTGCATTATTCCGAAGGTTCGTTATTCCGAAGGTTCGTTATTCCGAAGGTTCGTTATCCGAAGGTTCGCTATTCTAAAATGAAATCGGGTTCGTTATTCCGAAGGTTCGTTATTCCGAAGGTTCTTTATTCCGAAGGTTCGTTATTCCGAAGGTACGCTATTCCTGAAATGAAATCGGGTTCGTTATTCCGAAGGTTCGTTAGTCCGAAAATGAATTAGGGTTCGTTAATCCGAAAATTAAATAGGGTGTGTGTGCGTGTGTGTGTGTGTTTGTGTGTGTGTGTGTGTGTGTGTGTGTGTGTGTGTGCGTGTGTGTGTGTGTGTGTGTGTGCGTGCGTGTGTGCATGTGTGTATGTGTGTGTGTGTGTGTGCGCGCACGCGTGTGTGCCAGTGTGTGTGTGTGTGTGTGCGTGTGTATGTGTGTGCGTGTGTGTGCCTGTGTGTGTGTGTGGGTATGCGTGTTTGTGTGCGTGTGCGTATGTTTGTGTGTGTGTGTGTGTTTGTGGTTGGTGGGTGGGGGGGGGGGGGCTATTATGATTCAAGTACAGTTAAGTTAATATTCTGTATCATATTTTACACACCTTTTATACTATTGTCAGTGAACAATTTAATATTGACTGTACAAATATTTCTTGCAAAGGGCGATATATCCATGATTTCTGGCAAAAGGCGCTTAATCCCCCCCAAAAAATATGAAAAAATATATATAATACATGCTGTACGCAGGACTTTTCTAACTTGCATTTTTATAACCGTTAATGGTAGCTCTCCCACCCACGGGCGTAGACATGTCATTGATACCCATTCAACTGGGGGGGGGGGGGGGGGGGGGGGGGTGATCTATTCATCCATCCCCCCAGTTGAATAGGTATTACGTAACTCGCTACGCCCTTGCTTCCACCTGTAGTATAGATTTGATAAATCAACAGAGACAAATGTGGGCAATTAAAAAACACTGATTTTCTCTAAATTAACCGGAATGGATTTAGCGCCTTTTTATTGAAAGCTCTTCATATACAGTGTACACTATAAATGTAACAGGTGAAATGGATGACATCAGAATATAAAACACGACCACAAACTTCTCAAGACCAAGGTTCAATTTGTTTCTCAAAATAATCTGTATTTACCTTAAACAGAAAAAAAGCTATGCCTATATACCCATTGCGACTTATATGTGTTTAATTATGTTGTAACGTACTACAAGTCCGATACCATAGTCTAATTTTGTAATCTAACAAACTTATCTGATTGATAGTCTAAACTAAAAGGCATGCTACACAGCTCTATACATAATGAACAAAATCACTCTCCAAATACACTATAATTGACAATATAACTGATCACACACATTAATCAACATTACATTATATGCAATTGCCTCATTTCAGGAAGAAAAGTGCTTTTCCAAAACAAAACAAAAAAACTAAGTTTGAGACTCTCATTGTGAACAATATTGTTGTTGCTTTAGAATTTGTATCACATTGTCAATACAATCTGTTGAAGTCTATTTTGATTACGATGATGCATTTTAGAATGACGAAAATAGTCGCATATTCATTGTACATTATACCATAAAAGAAAACCACAGTATTTCTTTGGACAAATAGTCATTAAGGGTTGGAAAATGACTATATTGAGCAGATGAATGAGAATGTGTCCATATACATTATATTTTTATAAGAATCATGAGAATGTGTGAAAGAACGTACATCAGATATATCCAGCACTTTGTGGCTGAATGAGCACATCTTTGAGAAAACACGAGCAAATGTCTAAAGTCACAAGAACTTGTGCATTTTTGTAACATCTTATGTAGTTAAATGTATTGATTATGGTTTGTAGATTATTGCTTTGTGAAATTATAGACATTTTGAAAAATCCAAACTAAGGCACATGTTTTAAAACAGTACAGTTTAAAATGGTTCAGTTATACACTGAAGTTGTAATATTCGCTTAATATTCGCTTAATATTCGCTTATTACGTCTTGCCCTCGTCGCTAAAGTTTGGTGCCCCGACGCGTCATCGCAATGTTCAATGTACTTATCAACACAGTCGCAAATAATGGTCATTCATTGAAACATTTCCTCTTGTTTTTTGTTGTCTTGTAATCCTATTGTTCAAATCGTTGTTTGACCGTATGGACATGGAGATACTTTTTCAAATCAGGTTTTAAGGGACTTAGTAACATTGTCCAACTCCTCAAAATAAAATTTTAATTCTAGCGGTTCCCTCATACCTTGTCGTATTCGTATTAACAATAAAATCATGGGAAAGGTTTCGTTTTTTCAAATTTTCCTTTCGTTACAAAGATATGTCGGCGGTGGCGTTGCCTTATATGTGCTAAATCTTTGAATTATGTTTTGAATGATAATATATCAATAATTAAAAATGTTCTTGAGACTCTTTTTATTGAAATTATGAATCCTGGAGGTAAAAATATTATAGTCGGAGTTACTTATCGACCCCCTAATTGTAACCCTAGAGAATTTTTGACGCAATTATCCGACTTATTGCGAAGTCCAGTGTTTATAAATAAAGATGTTTTTTAATGGGGGACTTTAATATAAATTTATTAAAAAATTAACATAATAATAATAGGTTTTCCCGGCCAATTTCCTACTTTACGCGCCCAAATTAATCTTTATTTTCATCACATTTTCTTATTTGTCATCGTGTGATCTTTATTGTATCATCATTTTTGTTCACCATTTGTATCTCTATTTCCATGTACTACTGTATATACCACGATATTACATATCCTAACATGTCCACCGCACATTTTTAATTTGAATGCCAATATAATGAACTTGTTTGCCCATGCACGAATTTGAACGATCGAAATGAGACCGGAGACTGCTGGAGATGAATTTGAATGACCATTAACGAAAATGAGCACCGATTGCTTACATTGGAATGACGAAAGTGTGAAATTGGTTGCTCTGTTAGTTAATATGAATGACTAAAAACGAATTTGAATGACGATATGTCGATCCAAGCGCGGATTAGACGAAATTGAATGCTGCTGATAAGAAATTGCATGAGAAAATAACCAAATTTGAACCAGAAAACCTATAATAAGGTAAAAACATGTCTTCCTTTTAATTCACTAATCATGCTTTATAGTTCTTTGATACTCCCATACTTAAATTATGGTCTTTTAGTTTGGGGAAACACACATGAAACTTTTTTAGATAAAGTGTTGTTATTACAAAAGAAGGTTATTCGTATTATTTGTAATTCCCCCTTTCGCTCCCATACAGACTCTTTATTTTTTGAAAATAAGATACTGAAGGTAAAAGACCTATATTTATTTCAACTTGGTCAATTTATGTATAATTATAATAATAACATGCTGCCATCTGTTTTTCAAGAAATGTTTGTTTTTAAATAGCTCATTTCATAATTATTCAACTAGACATTCTGAAGAATTTCATTTACCTCTCTTGCGGACCCTACTTGCTCAAAATACATTTATATATGAAGGCCCTAAATTATGGAATTCTTTAAGTAATGAAATAAAAAATGCTCCATCGATTAATATTTTTAAGAAAAAATTAAAATTGTTTTTATTACAATCTTATAAACATTATTGAATTATATCTCCCATTTACTCTTATCCCGTGCTTACGTCATCCTAAAAAAAAGTCATTCTTTACTAGCGGACTCAAAATGTAATCTGATATTATATATTCTGCCTTTCTAAGTTCTCATGCATTGTTTCTTTCTATTATGCCCAAGTCTTTTCCTTATTTTCACTTGAACCCCACATGCAGATTATCCTTTATGCTATGGTCAAAACCCCAACAAGCAGCCTGCTCGGCGGCCGGGCGACGAGATTTTAGCCAAAATCGCCCGGTCACCGAGCGGCGGCCGCCCAGGCACCGCTGGTTTTTAGGCATCGCTCGGTCGCCGCTGAAGATTTAGCGCGGAGTTAAAATTTGGGCGGCGCCTGCTCACTTTTCACTCGCCGCCCAAAATACGCTCGGTGCCCGGCCGGTCGCCGCCCGGGCACCGACCTAATCGAGCGGTCGCCGTCGAGCGATTTAGGTCAAAAATAGGTCAAAGGCTGCCGAGCGGTCGCCGCCCGGTCGCCGCTGGGAGATCTGTCGGTCGCCGGGCGGCGAGTTCGAAATTGGTCGGCGTCCGGGCAGCGCCCGCTCGATTGACCGCGGCGTCTGCCCGATCAATGTTTGGTCACACTGTTGCTCATAAAGTTGGAATATTTTTTTAAAAAATCGAACTTCATTCTTTTCCTTGTTTTGTGCGCCTAATGAATCATTTTAGACTAAAAATAATGATTATATAATGTTTCCAAACTACCAATGTACAATAAATGGTTGCATGAATTTGTATTAAATAAGTCAGCCTTTTGCTTTGAGCTTTGAAAGGCAGGACACTCAATGATTGGCCACTTTCCCTCTCCAAAGCGTACGTCCAACAAGTCATCGTTATGGGTCGTTTCTTAGAGTTGGCTGTAAAATGTTCAACCAAAATTGGCACAGAGGCTCTCTAGGCCATACTTCGTCCAACGTCATTGGCTACACACCAAACGATGCGTGTGCTCCACCAGAAAGGGGTGTCAACAAACAATGTCCACTAGTTCGTTAGAACATCGCAGGTTACGGTCTATAAAATACTCAAACGTCATCGAGATGAGGGTAAATTAAATCCACTGACTCTCTAGGACGTCCACGATTGACCACCGGGATAGATTATCGGAAATTGCTTAACCTGTGCCGTAGAAACCGGAAATGCCAAAAAGGAGCCTTCGCCGTCTATGAAGAAAACACTGTGGAATCAACGCCTTACGCCTTACGCCAAATTGTACATCAGTTTTTTTCCTTATTTTCACTTGAACCCCACATGCAGCTTATCCTTTACATACAATTGTACCTCCGATCTCTCACTTCCTTTTGGCAGTGTCTAATTGTTTGTATTGTATGCGTCTTCTCCTATTTGTGTCATGTAAAGTTCTCTCTTGTCCCATGTTGGTCTCTGTTGGCATCCCCTTTTCCCCCCTTTTTCCTCTCTATATTTTTGTATGTTGTTGTAGTCTAGAATGTGTTAATTTAAATGTACAATATACCTAACTTTTATTTGAGGGGTCCACAATTGTACAAGCATTGCTTTTTAGTGGACCTCTCTTGTTTCCAATATGTATATCCCTATTTTTTGCAAATTATCATAATTCACTTGTAATGTTTTGTTGGAAGCAAGAATAAATTGAAATTGAAATTGAAAAAATATGTACGATCGAAGTACTCAGATAAGAAAAACTCCCTTGGAGTTTTGAAACCGTGTACAAAGTGAGTGCAGTGAGTTATTGAATATCACTTTGCATTTTCGCTAATTACTTGGCCATGTAATGTCCATTTGACTTGAAATTGTCACACGATACCCTGTGGACATATGAGATAACAACAATATACATTGCATCAACCATTCATCACTTTTTGCACATGTCAACAAAGTTACTAGATCCCTTTAAAGACCATGCAACTGACCAATGAACTGCGTGTTTTTCTGGTCATTGAGTGGAATTGCTCTGGGAGTCTCCCGCAAGTTGCTGAGGCTTTTCACCATAATTTCCCCGTTCGTGATACACCCTAAAAATCCACAATTTGGGGGAGTGTGAGGGAATATGATATGGAAGGGACTATAGACTGAATCTAAACAAGGGTTGTTCTGATCGAAAAAAGGTCAGTTCGGACACCACTGGAGTTATATGAAGACGAAAATCGGCAGCATTCCGACGCAATATACAGAAAACATCCGCAATCGCATCATCAGGGATATCAATGCCTTGCACCAGCAAGGGAATGTGGACAGGCTAGACGGGCTATGAGAGTCATGGTGAGGGAGCACAAACCAGTGCGGACAGACAAGGGGGTCAAAGACATTGGGGATAATTTTGGACATTCAACTCTTTTCGAAGTTTAATAATTGTCAAGCTATGAATTAAAAAACATCACGAAGTAGCAGTGGCGTACCCAGGATTTTTTAAAGGTAGGGGGGGGGGGGTTCTTCAGAAAAACATTCTGTCAGCGGTTGGTGGGGGGGGGGGGGGGGGGGGGGGGTGTCGTAGAACATTTTTGAAGCCGAGACCAAGTACCTTCAACATTTTCGAAACCGAGACCAGGTCCAGAATTGTCAAGACCGACACCGGTCCACAATTTTCAAGACCGAGATCAACCCCCCAACCCCCCCCCCCCCTGAATACGCCTATGGTAGCACTTGACTTCGTCTTCTGTTCATTATTTGCATTGCATGAAACAATTACTTTCTTTTCTTGTGCGCAAACTACTTTTACATATTTGGAATCAAATGAAAAAGTATACATGTACATTTTACATGATATATTATTGCCATAAGCATAATTATGTTTAGTAGATGATATATTGCTGGTTGAGGTTGGGTTCCGATTTTTTGGAAACACTCTCTATAGTGTCCTAAAATGCGGAGGGCCAAAGTTGAAAAGAGTGGCTTCCTTGAGGAGTTAGTTAATAATTAAAAAAGTTAAATTAAAGGGGCCCTGCAACCCAAATACATGTTGACGTTCATCTGTATTAGTGTACACATTCAATATTTGTAAACGGTTTGACCCAAATATGTTTTGTATATTTTTAAACATTTTATCATTTATTTGTCTTCATGTTGCTAAGCCCCACCTCCTAAAAAACCCTCCAGAGCAAATTCTATTGTTGACCTGCAGTGACATCATTTGTCAATCACTGGTCAGCTACCATGAGATTAACAAAAGATGAAAGTACAAACAGAACATCCACACAAAAGCATGCCCTGCATACCTCCATGCAATAGCTTAGACAGTGCTTTTCTTTAGACATAGCAACAGCTATTGTAATTGAAGTTGTGTGAGTTGGTATTCTATTCAACCGTGTTATGCTATTGTGATTAGCCTAATCTGTGGATGTTCTTTTTGTACTTTCATCTTCTGTTAATCTCATGGTAGCTGACCAGTGATTGACAAATGATGTCACTGCAGGTCAACAATAGAATTTGCTCTGGAGGTTTTTTAGGAGGTGGGGCTTAGCAACATGAAGACAAATAAATGATAACATGTTTTAAAATATACAAAACATATTTGGGTCAAACCGTTTACAAATATTGAATGTGTACACTAATACAGATGAACAGAGGTCAACATGCATTTGGGTTGCAGGGCTCCTTTAATACTTACATTTGTGGCACCACATCGCATATCATAATAATCTTACATACAAGTTCACGTTAATGTAAAGTGTTTCCCAGTGCAAAGGACTTAGTTTTGGGGCATAACAGAGGCATAGGTGTACCCAGGAGGGGGGGGGGGGGGGGGGGGGTGTTTGGGGGGTTCAAACCCCCCCCCCCTTTGACCCCAAAATGACTGTTTTTTTTTTTTGGGGGGGGGGGGTTTGAACCCCCCCTTTCAAATTGTAAATGGTCTCGAGACCAAATTTTAGCGGACTCGACCGTCATTTTTGATGGTCTCGGCCTCAAAGTGCGAAAACCCGTGGTCTCGGCCTCGAAAAGTGCGAAAAACCGTGGTCTCTGCCTCGAAAATGTCGAAAACTTTTGGTCTCGGCTTCGAAAATTTGCTACGACTACCCCCCCCCCCCCCCCCACTCCAGTGGCGGACACAGGGGGGGGGGGGGGTGGGTTAGGGTTATTGGCCCAGGCCCAGGGGGCCTGCCCCCCCCCCCCCCCCCCGATAGCTAAACAAAAAATTACTATGGACACTGTCCATAAATTCCTGGTCATCCCTGGTCATCCCTACTTGATTATTATTATTTTTAATATACTTTCAATAAAAAGATACATGAATTATTTGTGTGTAACATGATAAATTTATGCAGAGTGAAGGCCCAATAATTGTATTCGCAGTGCACGCGACACTCCTGATTGGTTAAAAGTAGGGTACGAGCAAGAAGAGAGAAGGAAAAACCAACAGAAAATTCGGAAAGGGCCGGTCGTGTGCAGTACAATGGCAACACGCGTAGTTTTTTTCGTTTTTTTTTCGGCGTGCAGCACAGCGCAGCCCGCTCGCATTCGTATATAATATTCTACAACCTCGGGTGTTTATATATTACCCTTCAAAACGCAATATCATAACACATAACAAGAATATACCCATACAATAATATTGAAACAAATGGCAATTTCCGATGTTAAATTGCTAAAATTTTCAAACTCGCTCTGCTCGCCCGCGTTATTCATATTTATGCGAATTACCTTAATATAAACCCCTCAAAAAAGTTCGGAAACTCAAGTTTGATCGATTATATCTATTTTCTTATGAAATCATAATGGTTTTATTTGGTATCACTTGAAAGAGTGTGTATACCTCTTTAAAATGATACCAAATTCGCAAGTATCACGAGCACGAGGTATGCGCAGTATATTTGAGAATGGGGGAATGTCAGAAGTGAAATGTCACAAAATGCGCCAAAAATCTTCAGTTGGAAGGTCTGACACCCATATCACGGTCTTTCTCAAGTTCAAATTCTTTCGACGATGAATATCTTGACAATGAAGAGATACTGTTAAAAATGGTGTCAAACAAAAGCCTGTTTAATTATCTTTCCAATGACACCTTACTTGGAATGATTATGAAAGCCGGGTAGGTACAATTAAGGTGAATATTGGGGAAGATCGACAGCAAAATGTAAACAAAATGCATTTGATTGTGTGAAATTGAAGGCGTTGCATCCAAAAACGACTTTTTGTAGAGATATTTTAGTACTTTACATTACATAATCATTATGAAATTCAACATCATGTTGAAGCGTGTTAATTTGTCAATAAAATAATGCCCCATTCATAGTGGTTATGTGATTGAGGTGTGTGTAGTACCTCTAAATGTATGAGGCTCAAAATGACACGTTGCAATGTCGAAGTTCTACCGTTTGATATGTGGTAATAAGGGCATACCTACACGGTCAAAGAGGGCGCTAATATGCCAGTTCTGGCCAGTTTGCGTAGGTTTAGAGAAAGTTGATGCATTTTCAAAACATCAAGTTTGTGAGTTTCCTGTACTGCACACTCACATTCAGCATACTCATTGCAAATGAGATATCATATTAAAGATAAATTAACGAGCTTTCCGATAGTGCAACACGGAATGATGAAAGAGTTATGATTAATACAACAATATCTTACCAGAATCTTGAAACAAGAAGCCACGGTCTTAAATTCATAGCATTAATAGACCCCATATCCGGTTTTACTGCACACACCCCAATAGCATAATTATTACAGGTGAGACATGATTTTAATGAAAATAAACACGCTTTCACATGATGTTAATTTACTGATGATTATGCAATGTAAAACCCCAAAACATCTCCTCCAATAGTCGTTTTTCATTGCAACGCCTTAAATTTCACAAATGAAATGCATTTTGCAACATTTTACTTTCGCCTTCCCCATATTCAGATATACCATACTTAAAGGGATAGTTGAGTTCTGGTAAGGAGAGTACAGTTTTAGTGAAACTGAATTTTAGTAACCCAAAACCTGCATCATTACATTACAAACTAATAGTTATAACTAGAAAGGAACACAAAATTACAAATGACGTAGTAAAGATCATGTTATCATTCAAAAGAGCCGTTAAAACGTAAGAGGGCGCTCTCTAAACACTCATCGTTTCAACCATTTTGAATAAAATATTGTGCATGTGATGCTTTGTTGAAATAGTGATTAAATAGAGAAATAACCAACAACTATTTAAATACCTATTTTGTAACTTTTTGAAAGAGGAAGCATTTTTTTGAATTTTTAACGGCTGGTTCAAAATTCTCTAATAAACCCGGGGCCGGGTTTATTACAAATTGTTATATTTATGATATTTCAGCCGTTCTGAACCGATTTGATCAAACAAAGATGATTTTATTGTTTAAATATTATGCTTTTTCAAATATTACACTCAGTTTTCATTACCTCACAAACCAATTAAGTAGTCTAGCGCCCTCTCTACCAAAACTCAACTTTCCCTTTAACCTGTTAATAAAATTGTTACGGACATAATTGTATTGAAAAGATAGACACATGGGCTTTAAAATGATACCAAATTTGATAAGTTTAAATCATTTGAACACGCTACAATCTTCGATAAAACTTGAACATTAAAAAAATACGACACAATAGTCAAATTTCCAATTGAATACTTTCGGCCCATTTTGCGACATTTGACTTCTGACTGTCCTCCATTCTGAAACGCACTGCGTATTCCCTGATTTGAAATAAATGACAAATAATGTACCATTTAAAGGGAAATCATCTAAATTGCAATGACGCTAAAGAAACAAATATAATTTGACAATAAGAGTGATATAATCGATCAAAGTTGAGTTTCCGAACTTTTTTTGAGGGGTTTAATTGAAGACTATTCACTGTTTTTCTATCATTTGAAACTTAAGAATTTCACCTCCGATATATATATGCACCAGTCTGAGATAGCTCCATTCTAGTTTAAAAATTGCCAAAGCTCTATGGTGTGGGAAGGGGGACACCCCCTCCCACACCCTCCCCCGCTCGTTCGCTTCGGTCCGGCGCTCGGGCGCTTCGCGCCCTCAAATTATACACCTCCCTCCATCCCCTCCACACCCTCCCCCTTCCTTACCACCCCTGCATCTCCCGATTCTGCATGACTTTGTGGAGCCCTAACTACCTAACCTGCAGATGCGTGACCCGGAAGTTTGGATCCGTAATTACGCGCATGCGCAGATTGTAATTACGAACTGGCTTATTGGTACTAAAAATATTAGCCACCCTAATAAAAACAACTTCCGCCGCCCATGGTTATTCCAGGCTTAGTTGGTATTACTTGTATGTCTACGGTATTGTTTTGTTTTATAGAAATTTAAACGGGGAAATTTTTGTTTTGTTTCTTATATCCTCCATTCTCTCTCCTTTTAATTCCGATGAATGATAAAGTAAAGGCAAAGATGAATACAAAAATACCCAGCAAAGTATGCACCAAATCCCACCATTTTATCATAAAAATTGCAAAAGCTCTACACCGTGGGAGGGGGGACACCACCCTACCATACCCCCCCCCCCCCCCTCGGTCGCTTCGCTCCCTCGCGTCGTGGGGTCATCCCTCAATTTTTGTTCGG
>JBAMJV010002571.1:0-38161 GCA_037951105.1 Echinarachnius parma | reverse complement strand
CACTGATTAAATCATATCATAACCATACAAACAGAGATTCCATTAATTGACCAAATGTTTTTTACAGGACAGATAACAAAAATAACGAAATACAAAAATACAACATAAAACATTATCTTACTCAAAGATCTGGTGACGGGTAAATTGCTAGTGAGAGCTAAACGAAAAATTAGACTTCAGCCAGTAATACATTTTTAATTCATCTTTAACATAGCAATTATCAATCAAGTTTAACAGACGGGACCGCGAATGAATTCCGTCACCGGCAAACTACGGGGTTCACATTAAAAAAACAAAATCCTATGACAAAATAAGAAAATAATGATTCCCAATATCGTTTATGAATAGGAGATCTTTCTCTTCATTTTAAATAACGTGTCAAAATAGCGGTCCTTATGTTAACTTTATGAATAGCGACCTCTTTTTCGTTTCAAATAATGTATGAATAGCGCGCGATTCTAATGAAAAGCGCGGTAATCCTATACATGCATATTTATAACATGTTTACACTGGATCACACATATTTTCAGTTAAAACGTATGTGTGTGAGTATGTTTGTTTGTGGGAGTGTATGTGGAATGGGTGTATGTGTGGTTGTGTCTGTGGGAATCGGCATTATGATAGTGAATATTGTTATACATTTGTTTCTATTTTGTTTGATTTGACATCGGAGCATTGTGTATACGGTCAATGTTGACTGAATTGTTTTAAAAGTTATAATGGCAAAGTGGACGTCCCGATCATGCAATCTCACACCTGATCAAAATAACAAAGTTTTCATTCAAATTCGCCTCTCATTATAAACCTATGGTGGACATGGTATATGCAAACGTTTCTCATAATGAAACAAAATGACCTATATTATCATTTTTTCATTCTCTTTCAATATCCGGTGATGCGTTTAAACAAAACTCCTTGCATACCAAATAAGGGACATGGGCGTCAACAGGCGGGAGACAGGGGGAACATGTCCCCCCATATTTGAAATTGGAGGGGATTGCCCCCCCCCCCCAATTTTGTTTAAAGTGTATACAATAAATGTATGTTTGATTCCATACATTGTACTCTGACATATGTGAAATTATTATGTATGCACCAAATCTCACAATTTCAAGCCCAAAAGACCCCCTCCCATATCAAACTTATTTATGATTATGTTGCGTGGTTGTGATAGTTGAATTGAATTGAACTGAATTGAATTAACCACTTTTATAAACACATGAAAATACAATATTCACAAATTTACATAAATCATTACAATGATAAGTACAAAGTAAGTTGGATAACAAACAAACAAATAATAAAAAACAAGAAGAAAAGAAGAGAGAGAAAAGATAAGAATTATGAAGTGGAAGGATCATCAGGAGAGTTGCAGAGAACTTATGAGCATTAAAATAGAAACAGAGTAAAAGGATACCTAAAAAGGATAACAAAATGGAGGGCTGTTGCACTTAAATTTGTTGCATTAAATCCATTTTCAATTTTCTTTAAAAAGTGCTTAATGTTGCACACTGTTTAATATCATTGGCAAGTTTGTTCCACAATAATGGTCCTTTATATAAAAATATAGAATTTGAAAAAGATTTACATCCATATATTAATCGAGTGTCAGAGGCAAATCTCGTATTATACTGATGCACATCACTATTGCACTGAAACATATTATTAAATGCATAGGCAATACATTATGATAAAAAGAGTACATACACACACCAAGTAGAAATTCATGTAAAAGACAAAGATAAATAGGTAAAATATTCAAATTTGAAAATAGAGGTCTAGAATTACTTAAGAAAGGCTTATGACAAATTATACGTACTGCTCTTTTTTGTAAGAGATAAATACGATCTAATTAATATCGTTTGCAATATGATAAATATGGCAAGGCCATCGTATTATACAATACTAATAGAACAGTTTGTGGCAAAGTGTCTTGAAGCTTACCGATGAATCCTATCATTTTCGAAATTTTACGTAAAATATCACAAACATGACTGCTCCATTTAAAATCTCTATCAATAATAACGCCTAAAACTTTGTTGAATTAGTGCGCTGTATTTCTTTATCATTCATATATACATTAATTTTTAATTTATTAATATTTTCTTTATTAGCACTGAGGACCATAATGTGAGTTTTTTCAATAATTCAATTGTAATTTATTTGCCTTAATCCACTCACAAACCTTACGGAGTTCAATATTTAGAGTCTCCATCAAATTATCTGGATCTTTATGTTGATACAAAATATTTGTGTCATCTGCAAACAATAAGAAGTGTAATAATGGAGAAACTAGATGCAAATCATTAATGTATATCAACAATAAAAGGGGCCCCAGGATTGAACCCTGTGGTACACCACATCAGAGTGGTTGCTGACTGGAGTATTTAAAATGATACACTGTAAATTATTTCCTATCACTCAAATAACTTCGAAACAAATTCAATGTGGTGCCACGTATACCATAATAATGAAGTTTTGCAAGTAATACATCATGACTAATAGAGTCGGAAGCTTTTTGAAAATTTAACAAAATGCCAACTATAACCTCGTTATTTTCCATTGCTTGTGATACATTAACTAAAAAGTATGAAAGGGCATGAGCAATTGAATGTTTGGCCCTAAAACCAAATTGCTTGTTTGATAAAATATCATGTCTATCTAAAAAATTAAAAGGCGAGAATAAATACATTCATACACATTTTTAGAGAAGAATGGAAGCAAAGAAATAGGTCTATAATTAGAAAAAATATATTTAGGTCCTTTCTAATGTATGGGAATATCTTTGGCAATTTTAAGATCATTTGGGACAATACCTTGTTCAAGACACAAATTAAAAATATTACAAAGAGACTTACATATTAAGTGGATAATTGTCTTTACTACAAAAACATCAATAGAGTCAAAACCTGGGGCTTTACCATTTTAAAAAGATAATGTGTGGTCTATTTTGCTGTTACGGGTATAAAATAAGCTGTGTGGGGATAATATTGAGTAAACAAGGCAATAGCCGTAAAGTGTCTCGCCCACTTGCGCGCACTTGACCTCATTTGACCTTTGACCTACTTATGTGACCTTTGACCCCAGAATATCATGGAGGTCAATGTAGGGCATCTACCAATCAAGTTTGGTTACAAACAGATGTAGGGTTGGAAAGTTATCAACCCTAATAGACCCTTGCAGGTAAAATGTCACATTGACCCTGATTTGACCTTTGACCTACTTATGTGACCTTTGACCCCAGAATATCATGGAGGCCAATGTAGGGCATCTACCAATCAAATTTGGTTACAAACAGATGCAGGGTTGGAAAGTTATCAACCCTAATATACTCTTGCAGGTAAAATTTCACATTGACCCTAATTTGACCTTTGACCTACTTATGTGACCTTTGACCTCATAATATCATGGAGGCCACTGTAGGGCATCTACCAATCAAGTTTGGTTACAAACAGATGCAGGGTTGGAAAGATATCAACCCTAATAGACTCTTGCAGGTAAAACTTCACATTGACCCTCATTTGGCATTCGACCTACTTATGTGACTTTTGACCCTAGAATATCATGGAGGCCAATGTAAGGCATATACCAATCAAGTTTGGTTACAAACAGATGCAGGGTTGGAAAGTTATTCAAATTTGTGTAAGCGTCACGTTCGGACGGACGGACCGACGGACGGACGCAATTTGGATCCCTTAGGCTCCCTCCACCTTCGGTGGGCTCGACAAAAATTAAGTAAAGTGAACATTTGTATTGTAAGATTCTTATTTGCTATAGATTGACCAATGTCTTTAACAAAAGTATTAACACCCTCCGTAATGTATTGTGGATCAGTCAAAAGTAATCCATTGAGAGTAAAATATATACAGAAGAATTACTGCACTTTTTGCTTCTTTGTAAAACATCATTAATACGTTTCCAAGTCTTATTTATATTTCCTTTAAAAGTATAAAATGTTGACAAATAATATTGTCTTTTTGCAGCTCGAATTTGTTTTGTATAACTATTTCTATATTTAGTATACCCTTCTTTCTGTTCAGCAGTGGGTTTTTTAACATATTTTTTACATAAATAATTTTTTCTTGCACACATTTTGTTCAACTTTTTTGTAAACCATGGTTTGTTCCGGCGCCTTTTAATTTTGACTCTTTTGATAGGAAAACAATGATCTGTTACAAATGTCGGGTGATGACAAATGTTTGGGATGAAGAGGATGATGATAATTGTTTGTCTTTAAATTAATACGTTCATTTCACTCAGCAATCACACAGCTTAAATTTGCAATCAATCATGGTAGCGTGCCTCAGATAATCCAACGCAAGGAGATAATAATAAGTGGAGATTCAAGTCCTGAAATATAATTGCTTGAGTTTATTCCCAAGTAGATACCACATAAGGGTAAACATGTATACGTGATTACTAACTGTAGCCTGCGGAGAACGCAGATCAGAACTAGTACCCAGGGGGCAAAGGGGGTTTATCAGTTTTTGCCTGTTGTAAAAGATTGGTCACCAGAAATGGCTTCTAGGACCCTCTAGGATCACAACCTAGGTGGACAACCTCGCGAACTAGCTACTGGAAGTCCACAAGATGAGTTTCAAGAAAATCACACCTAATGCACTAAATAGTGTGTATTAGCCTTAGGGGTCATGAATGCCCATTCCCACATTTTGCACAATTACACCACAATGCACTGCTGATTTCAGATTGTTTTTTCATGGAGGTCTTCCCTAAAGTCGTGCGCATCGTTTGATACCACATTTTAGCATATTACATCTTTGGTTACTGTGTCACATGTCGTTACAACATGACACGTGACATACCGATGTGAAATTTCGAATACAGCGCATATGTATAAAAGGCAACTAAATTCTTAAGAATGAAAAATAGGCTATATTTCGATCTTTGTAATAATAATAATAATAATAAACAGTTCTTATATAGCGCATATCACATTGCAGAAGCACGTCTCTATGCGCTTGTATTATTACCCTGGTTGTTACTGGTACAGTTCAAACCCGCACAATTATCTTGCGCACCATCTCAACTCCCCGGGGAGCATACTAGCTAATGGCAGCCATATATGATATATATAGCGCGCATGCTAATTAACACCCAACCAGGTACCCATTTATACTCCTGGGTAGAGAGCATCAATATGGATTAAATGTCTTGCTGAAGGACATAAATGATGGGACATCAATCGGGTTTGAACCCACGACCTCTAGATTTGAAGTCTAGCGTCCATCCGATCGTGCCACACCATCGTAATTCGCATTATAGATATCTATTAAGAGCATTATATAATGAAACTGAGTATGTAAATTAATAAACAATAAAAACATAAGCAATAAGAATATGAGTTATTAATGTAATAATTTGTTGACATGTGGTTAAATTACTATATCAAATGAAACAAAATATATCCACAAAATAACATATTAAGCTTATCCATTGAAAGAGATACACAGAAGGAGGGAAGGGAAGATTTAAAAAAGAGGAAATGGAACAATGATAATATGTTTCACATATCAATTTGCAATCATTCATGTATAATTTGTTTAATGTAATTTATTATAATAGTACCTCTCCATCACCAAACATACACCGATCACATACACAACACTAGCTGCTAGAAGTCCACAAGAAGCGGAACTTGAAAAGCATCTACAAAAAACCCACGAAATGCAGCCATCTCTACAAACAGAGTTGAAGTGTAAGCTCCCTGTATGCTGCATCTCCATTCATTCAGCCCACACCATACATCTGGTCAGAATCGTGTCATCAGGGATAAAAAGGTTGTAGTCAATGTCCATGACAACAGAACTTTAAAAGAACAGTGGTTGTTGATGCAATGTGCGCCATATGTCACTGACCATCTCATCAAGGTGAAGCATTTGAAGCAGTCACTGAATGGCACGTAACTTTATTGCTGGAAGAATTTCCCTTCTGTACTGATATCATACACTTTTGTAGTAACATATACACTTAGGCCAGCCTGAAGTCTGCTGAACAGGAACAGAGGTGTGCCCTATCCAAATGAGCCAAGGTCAAGGTGGGAAAGGCGCAGCTCCTGATCCACATAAGTTTTTCACTATATCAAGCTACCAAAAAAACAACTTTTGAGCTTACCCTGTGAGAGGTGGTGTGAATATGGACAGCTTGAACCTTAGCTTGGTCAAAACCATCTGTACATTAGTGGTGGATTCAAATAAGAAAGAAAAGAGTGTTGTTCTCACAGTGGGGTCTGCTATGGAGGTTCCTGCCCTTGGATGTACACATGAAGGCATGTAGGCATGAAGAGGCTGTTACAAGTGTCTTACTTTACACATTCTACAACAGAGCAGTTCACAGAGTCGACATAGTAGTCATTCATGCCAATGACACTGACGTCACATGCACGTCTCACTGATCTCCCAGAGCTGTGGGCGAGTACAGCCCAGAATCTGAACATATCGACACTGTTGGTAAACAAAAAAACTGTCAATGCTTTAACAGATGACATCACTCGTACACGAGAACTCGCAATGGATGTGTACATCACCAAAGCAGACCAGTTTAAGGATTCCGATCTGGGGAAACTGAGAGCTTAAAAGTTCTTGAACAACGATCGAGTCAACTCTCTTGAAGCTACTGCCTCCTAAAGAGGACGCTTTTCTCCTTTGTCTCAAACGAACTTCTCATGCCATCATTGATAAAAATGCGCACATTCCCAAGCCAAACATTCCATCATGTACAGAGTGTGGATAGTCCCTCAATGATGGTAAAGCAGTTCTAGTGTCAACTACACAGCAAGCCTGGGCAAGATAATATCATGCCAGAATAACTGTTCATATACATGAAGACGGCGGTTCCATGCATTGGAGTTGCTTAAAATGTTTCACCTTTGTGAGACCACTGCTGTTCTTTCTGTTATCCTAAGGCAAATCAGAAACATTTGGTTTGGCACTTTGGTTTCCTCTTGTAGAACTTCACTAGGCCAGTCTTTCTATCACTTCACATATTGTCGGGTTCCTTGAACAGAGTAGGAGAAATATATCACTGAACCCATGCTTTTCCTATGAAATCATACATGTCAAGCTGTCTACCCCTAGCACAAATCCGTGTCATGCGCAGAACTTCATTGCTCTTGCCTGGTGCAGCTGTTTTTCCTCTTTCCCCTTGAGATTTTTGTTAGGGTGTAGAAGGTGTTGTGTCTACCTCTTCTCACTGGAAAAGGACCCTGTTAGTGCCTTCAAACACCCCATCACGTTGGTGAGGTTTTATTTGACAGGAACACTGCACATTTTATATGTTCCTGAAGGAATGTGCTGTTGCTGTGTACGGTTTGGTTTCCGCTGCTGCCATGACCTCGAATACAGCTCTTTATCCCCGATGACACGACATAGATCATGATGTGTGCTGGATAAACTGATGAATGAAGGTGCAGCATATATTTCAACTCGGGAGAGATAAGTGGTTTGGTGTAGTTCAGCAGATAGTCTGCAAGGTTTTGCACACAGTTTGTGTTCCTATAAGGTCATATACGCCAATTCTGGGGCCAATCCTTAATAACAGTACCCCCTTCCAAGCTTCAAAATGTACCTCCTTTAAGAACTAGTTATAGAGACTCTGCTTTGAACTTGGCATGTAAGCCTTCAGTTACACTTCGTCCATTCTGGGTGAGTATAGTCCTCGATTATAATTAATTTTGGAGTCCACTGATGGTCTTGTGACCTCCTCCAACCCCCCCCCCCCCCCCCACAAAAATACACACACACACACACACGCACACACATACACATACACACACATACACCTCCGTATCTGATTCAAATTATGAAAAGTTATGATGTTTCGGATGGATTTTGTATCCTTTTATCGCAATCTAAACAAATTAATACATTAACAACTCATATGCTTATGAAGTTGTTTGTTTTTATTGGCTTTGTTTTGTATTGATTTATTAATGTTCATAGTTGCATGGTGTCATTGTATAATGCTCTTAATAGGTATTTCAAATTGAATTTAGCTTTTAAACAGTCAGGACCACTTTCGCTTTTCCACTATCGTGAAAATAGCGGTTTCCCACTATTCTCCAATCAATGTCGCTAGATGGCGCATATATCGTGGCGATAGTGCCATGCGATACTATCGGTGATCGCAACAAAATAGAATTTTGTACAGCCGTTTTTTACATATATGCAGCTTTGTGTCCGCCATTCTCGTCTTCCGCGTGCTAAGTGTATCTTGCCGTTCTCTTATCTTGCCGAGCTATACGCCTCTTTCACACGCTCCCTCCTTTTCCCTCGTTATTTCGCACCGTACCAGCTCGTACGGCATCAAACACCTGTCGCGTAAGTCTATGCGCGAATCAACCATTTATTTGAAAAACGAACCCGCATAATCGAGCAAGATTTTCTTTAAATGTTCTGGCCAGATCATTTAGACAAACTACACACCATTAGTTTAATTATCAAGGATGATACACATTTACTATTTAGATGATCTGTCCAGAACATTGGGCGAAAATAAATGTAATTTTATTGAATGTAGTCGTTGCACAAATGTCCCTATTGCCACAACACGTGGAACTGAACATGACGCAATACTGCGTATCACGTGATAATCGCGGAATAGCGCTTTTCCGCTATTTTGGCCGATAGCGGTTTTGCGAAAGTGGTCCTGACTGTTAAAGATCAAAATATAGCCTATTATTCACTCTTAAAATGAGTTATTTGCATTTCAAACATAAGCGCTGTATTCGAAATTTCACGTCCATGTGTGACGCATCACGTTGTAACGACGTGTGACACAGTAGTCAAAGATGCAATATGCTCAAATTTGGTATCAAACGATGCGCAAGACTTTAGGGAAGACCTCAATGAAAAAAACAATCTAGAATCAGCAGTGTATTGTGGTGTAATGGTGCAAGATGTTTGACTGGGTATTCATGACACTATTTAGTGCATAAGGTGTTGTTTTCTTGAAACTGATCCTGTGGACTTCCAGTAGCTAGTTCGCGAAGTTGTCCACCTAGATTGTGATCCTAGAAGGTCCTAGAAGTCATTTCTGGTGGCCAACCTTTTACAACAGGCAAAAGCTGAAATCCTTAAAAAATGGTGGTTTGCCCCCTGGGTATAGCATAATTAAGAATAGATCACAGGCGACTCGATCAGAACTAACTTAAACTAAAAACTCCTACCTAACTCATGGCTAGCTAACTCCGATCCACACTGACTCAGCAGTCACTCTAACAACTTCGAACTCCCTGGTACAACTAACCCTCATTTAGGAAAACTCAAGTATTTATACACTTTACAAGAAAGCAGAGACATTTTTAAGTCTTCGACAAATATGTAAGGTATTTCAAATATCTCGAGATCATAAGAAACATTGCATAGTTCTGCACATATTTTAACTTCATATAAAACATAGCATTCTTTCTAGAACAAAGAATACAAAGAACACCAAAGTTATGAAACAGGAGAATGTCTGGAATTCAAAATATAAACAAAAGAATATCAGTGTGTGCTACTTTTAGCAAGGAATTTGGGAAAAGAAGAGGAATACGGGAGAGAAGAGAAGTTCACTTGTTCTGATTACAAAACCAGATGAAGCGAGAGTAATACGACCCACGCGCGAGCCGTTTTAACATTTATTCCTATTTCTTGATATCAAGAATTCAATTATTGATATCAAGAATTCAATTCTTGATATCAAGAATTCTATTTTTTTATATCAAGAATTGAATTCTTGATATCAAGAATGCATTTCTTGATATCAAGAAGTCAATTCTTGATTTCAAGAATTCTATTCTTGATATCAAGAATTGCCATTTGTTAACACCAGGAAATCATTTCTTGATATCTAGAATTCAATTTTTGATATCCAAATAAATCTTGCAATAGACTTGCGTTCGAAATACAAAGATATCAAGAATTGAATTTTTGATATCAAGAATTGAATTCTTGATATCAAGAATTCAATTTTTTGATATCAAAAACTTAATTCTTGATATCAAAAAATTGAATTCTAGATACCAAGAAATGATTTCCTGGTGTTAACAAATGGCAATTCTTGATATCAAGAATAGAATTCTTGATATCAAGAATGCATTTCTTGATATCAAGAATTCAATTCTTGATTTCAACACCAGGATTTTCAACACCAGGATTTTAACACCAGGAAATCAAAAATTCAATTCTTGATATCTTTGTATTTCGAACGCAAGACTATTGCAAGATTTATTTGGATATCGAGCGCAACAGTATTGCACAAGTTCGCAATTGATTTCGAGCGCAAAAGTAATGCCAAAATTCAGTTGATTTCGAGCGCAAAAGTAATGCAGAAATTAATTCTGATTTCGTGCTCAAAAGTTGTGCACAAATTAATTGTGATTCGATTTCGAACGCAAAAGTTGTGCACGAATTCATCCTGCCTGAGCGGTGCGGTGTCGAACGTCAATGTATCGCGAGAATTCAACTAATGCAAGAATTCATGTTGCCAGCTTGCAGTGCATTGAATGTCTCGGTGATTTTCCTTGTAGCCAATAATCATTTGATACTGTTTAAACATTAGACCTTTGATTAATGTCAAATTAAAAATGTAGGACGAAATTTGTTCTAGTTTAATTACTTGTTATAAAAAATAAGATAACGTGTCTTTCAAAAACGTAAAATGGCAACATATCACGAAATCATTTCGCGATATGTTGCCAATAGCCGATGCCCAAACCTGTAGTAAAGATTGCCCCGTGTGCAATAATATGTCCACGTTTTTTCTGAATAGTTAATTTTATATTGTGCTTAGTCATGTAATTGAAATAATAATGTCAGATGTGATAATTTTCCAGCAAAAATATTCTAAACAGACTTACAAAACAAGCATTGTAAAAACAAACATTGGCAACATATCACGAATTCATGCCATGTGGCACACATGTGCACTGTATTAAACCACGTGTTATGTAGGACGTGATTTTTGTTCTAGTTTAATTACCTGTACAGCCTACTATTAGTATTAGCACAGCTCAGCTCAGCCGATAGCTGCCGTATGCTGATCAGCCGATAGCTGCCGTATGTCATTCTGGAGCCTGCAGACCAAAAAGGAGAATTACTGACTATAGCGATAGCGCTAACGCGCGTTGAGTCGTTTAGCGTGGTGTGTGTGTGTGTGTGTGTTCACAAAGCACGTCCTGTATCTGGACTAGACACCGCACCGCTCAGGATGAATTCGTGCTCAACTTTTGCGTTCGAAATCAGAATGAATTCCTGCTGAACTTTTGCGTTCGAAATCAGAATGAATTCCTGCTCAACTTTTGCGTTCGAAATCAGAATGTATTTCTGCACAAGTCTTGCGTTCGAATTCAACTGTGAATTTCTGCACTACTTTAGAGCTCGATATCCAAATGAATTCTTGCAATACTTTCGCGCTCGAAATCAATCACTATAACAATTCTTGATATCAAGAAAGCGAATTCTTGATATCAAGAATTACCATTGGTAAACAACAGAAAATTATTTCTTGATATCAAGAATTCGATTTCTTGTTATCAAGAAATGAATTCTTGATATCAAGAATTCGAATTCGATTTCTTGATATCAAGAATTAATTTCTTGATATCAAGAATTAAATTCTTGATATCAAGAAATAGGAATAAATGTTAAAACGGCTTGCCGAGGGGGTAGAAGTTTAGAAAGGGATCGGAAGTTATATGAATTCTAGAAATGAAAGGAATTCAAAACATAGTCCAATGTGTAGATTCAAGAAATGTGCGAAGAACAACAAGTGGTAGCTTGAGGAATGGGAGAGAGAGTGAATGTATAACTAAACATGAATCAACGGCGAAACACATTTCTGCACTCGTTTACTACAAGCTCAGATATAATTGTCCAATACTACACAAATACGATCATCAAAATTCGTAACAGATCATATGCATCAGAAAATAATCTTCATAAATTTTGAATACTTTTTTAATAATTTGGATCCTCATAACAAGTATCAAGTATACAATAAAGCCCAATACCTCCTAGGAAATTTGCAAATTAGCAATATTTTCATCATTAATGTCATGTTTATAAATAACCGAGTCTTCCCTATGAATATCTATATAATCAAATAACGAAAACAAATTATAAACGATCATAAATCTCTGTAGTTATTATGCCAGGAAGAACTGTGCAATAACTATTGGTAAACATGTTATATATCAAGGTGGCTGTAGTATCTGCTATTCTGGTTGGTTTAGTTATCAATGGATAAAAAAAAAATGAATAAACAAGTTCAAAAAATTCATTACATGAATATTGCACATCTAATTTCAACAAATCCAAATTAAAATCGCCCCCCAAAAAACACTCTTTTTCTTTCCTTTTGCAAACTCCTCAATATATGTCTCAAAGTATCAATACAAAAAGCCTTAGATTGATCAGGTAGTCTGTAAAAGACTCCAATACCAATATTTTTACCTGATTTCAAAATTTAGAAAAAAGACTTTCACATTGATTATTAAAAACAGAGATATCTTTGCAAGTGAAATACCTCCGCATTCCTGTCATTGCGAACTGTATGCTCCATATTATAACCTTCAAAACAAACATCATTTTTAATATGTTCATCAAGACATGCTTCAGAAAAGGCTATTACATCCAATGAATGGTTTAAGGACAGGAGTAAAGTTTGTATATCTTCATAGTGTTTTGGCAAGCTGCGACAATTTACATGTAAAGTAGAGGAAGCATTATTCATGGTTGAACATAATGTTGAAAAGCTGTCAGGTGTGACATAAATGGAATCATGTCCAGCTTCTTCCTGTAATGCATCTTCTACATCTGCATAGACACCATAAACTTAAACACTGATAATAAGGACTTAAATGTATAAAATGTACATAAAAATAAAACTCTATGAGGCAAGTAGCTGCAAATACATAAAGACACATGTTCAAGTGGCAAGGGTACATGTACATCTGGACAAACGAATAATATATCATGAACATCGAGTTACTCGAGTATAAGAATATTATAAAATTGCAACAGATTGAATAAGAAAAAGCCACAAAATAAGAATCAGAAGAAATAAACACTGCAGACTTATCCAGCTGAACTATTAAACCTAAATTGAACAGAAAAAAAAAAATACAATGGGTAATATGTAAATATATATATAATTGCAAGGAGTAATCATAAATGATTAAGAAGGAAGAGTAATAGTAGGCGTAGCTTAATAAGCAATGTTCCTCCTTTTAATCCGCCAAATGAAAAAAGGCACTGGTCGAAAAATTGGTCTCCGCCAGGACTCGAACCTGGGTCTCCGGCTTGGAACGCCGATGCCTTAACCACTAGGCCACGGGGACCGTGTGATTGAAGACAGATCCAGTTCAGGTCATTGGCAAGCCAATCTCTCGGCCCTTTGTGCTCGAGTATTCATGGGGAAGGAGTTACGAACAATGCAAGCCTCCTTTACTTCAGCTGGATCACAATAGAGTGATTCAAGTATTAGTTAGAACATAAGCGAGAAGTAAACTAATACATACAGCTTCGGTTTCTTCCAATATATAAATAATTGCAAGGAGTAATCATAAATGATTAAGAAGGAAGAATAATAGTAGGCGTAGCTTAATAAGCAATGTTCCTCCTTTTAATCCGCCAAATGAAAAAGAGAGAGAGCCAGGTTCGAGCCCTGGCGGAGACCAATTTTTTATTTGGCGGATTAAAAGGAGGAACATTGCTTATTAAGCTACGCCTACTATTATTCTTCCTTCTTAATCATTTATGATTACTCCTTGCAATTATTTATATATTGGAAGAAACTGAAGCTGTATGTATTAGTTTACTTCTCGCTTATATATATACACTGGGCCCAAAAAGAAACTTATATTTTTTCACATGGTCATATCTTAAAAGTCTGTCCATCAAAATTAACCAAAATGACACACGGGACTATTTAAATGCCCTACTCCAATGACATGTCAATATCCAAACGGTTACCTTATTGACAGAACTGAAAAACGCACTAACATGGAACCACTTCATGTATCACATGTCACAGTCTGGACATTTCGGCAACAGATTTTAAGACAGGTGAGGAAGTCAAAACAAATTTAAATGAAGGTAATGTCAGTTACCCAAACACAAACATCAATAGTGGTTGTGTCCACTATGTGCTTGGAATCATTCAGTGCATCTGCTACGCATGCTGTCCACCAGGTTTCTGATACAGGATTGGGGAGATTGTTCCTCTCTTCCTGTAGAGCTGCTCTGAGTGTGTGCATTACCAGGCGGATTGCCCCTTATATACTGTGACATGTTGTCCCGGAAGTTGTTCCATGTCAGTGCTTTTTGCGGTTGTGTCAGTCGGGCAATTGCTTGGTTACTGACATGTATTTAGAGTAGGGTATTTAAATAATCCCGTGTGTCATTTTGGTTAATTCGTTGGACAGACTTTTAAGATATGACCATGTGAAAAAATATAAGTTTCTTTTTGGGCCCAGTGTATAGAGGTACCTTGGAGTGCGGAGTCCGCTACCGTCGGTTTCACGCTGTTGGCGATCCTCAGGCAGACTGACTCGGGTGGTTTCCCGCGCGGTGCGATGGGTCGTGTTCACGCTCGGGTGGTTTTCGGGTTGGTCTGGCTCGGTGTCTGCACTTTGATATTAGTTCCGATCTTTTGTTTAGTGCATCCTTGTTTCGAATGATTACGTATTTCTCCTCTAGGCAAAGATTGCACAAGCCGCTTTTTCTTATTTGCAAATTTGACTTTTTTCGACGTCCCAGGTCAGCGTGTAGTCGGTGTTTTCACGTTTTAGCTCCCAAATGTATTTAGACAGTTGCGTCTCGTTTTTGTATTTTTCATGCTTCAAGGACTTCACGTGATTCCTGTCCTTGAAGGTACCCCCCGCGAGCCCGAAGTAGTTTCTTTCCTCGGTTTCGTGACGGATGGTGGCCTTGTAGACGATTGCCGTTTCCAGACAATTTCACCTCAACGGACATTGGGGTTTCTGCCTGCAGTTGCATTTGGGTTTGGGATTGGTTGCCGGAGGTTTTGCCTGATCGATGATTTTTTGGTTGTGAGTTCTTATTATGGCGTCCATGTTTTTTTCATACAACCATAACTAACTTTGACAGTATTTCTATTAAATACTTTGTTTAGTTTGTGCCCCTTAGGGAAGTGCTTATCTAGTAGTTTCAAGAATTTCCCCCCCCCCCAACATTGGTTTTTACATTTGCGCTATATGGAGGGTTGAACCACGTAATGTTTCTGTTTCTTTGGTTTTCTTCTTGTCTCTCTCTTCCGTATTCCCTTTTCTATAGTCTATGTTTCCGTAGTATCCGCTTTCTTTAAGCGCTTCCTGGTATGGCGGTGCTGCTTTACGAAATATTTCATCACTTGAGGACAAGGCGGATATATATATATATATATATGGATAATTAAAGAATGACAGATTTGAAAGTTAAATGCAATTGTTCTGAGATAACATTCACATTTAAAAAGGATCTTAAAATGGATCTTGAAATGGAACTTGCCAGAAACAATCCCTAAGAGTATGAGTCAGTTTGTTATAAGATTTATAAGGCAAGAATATTTATGAGTCAAGAATGTCATATGTTTAACCGTACCAGGTCAGCGTCTGAGGATACTAAGGCTACACTTGTCTTCCCTCCAGTCGCTTATACCTGGGCGAAGATTTTCCGTCGTTTGTCCAGGCACTGACAACCTTGCTACTTGTGTACAATTTGTGGAACAGGGCTTGGTTCTTTGCTGTCATATCTTCTTGGATGGAAATACCTGTATACCTTTGAGTTTCCTTCGCGACTGGATGATGTTCTTTCTTACACGTTAGCTGCAAAGTTTGATGATCAGAGCGCGGTGCTTGCCAGGCTTCATCTTCCCAACTCGATGGGACCGCTCAATGTCTGCTGCTGAAACATCAAGCTGTAGGCGATTTTTGAAGACATCTATATAAGGAGTCGGTCCGGTTCTTTGTTTCGTTTCTCTTCGATGCCGAAGATCCTCAAGCAGTTTCGACGTGAATACTGCTCTTGATCATTTGCGCTTTTCTTCAGGATGATTCTGTTGAATGTCAATCTGCTGGTGTAGATTTCTCAGCTCCTTCTGGGACTTCTCTACCTTGACCTCTAGGTCATGTATAGCGCCTCTGTTCTCTTTGCCGTAATCCTTAAGTCGATGGTAAGTAGCATCAGCTATCTCCTTCACCATGGATTTCACTATCTCTTGCAGTTGTTTCTGGAAGGTGGGATTTACAAGTACATTACTCATGACTTCAGTTATCAGAGAAGCTGATGTCTGTAGATGTTGAGTCTCTTGTTCTGCTTGCTGTTCAGCTTTTTACTTTGAGCTAGTAATTGTATGTGATCGTGATCGTGATTATAATTTGGATGGTGACTGAGATGGTAATTGTGACTGTGATCATGTTCTTGAATGTGATCGCGATTATGATTGTGATTATGATACAGATTGTGATTGTGATTTTGATTTTGATTGTGATTGTGATTGTGATTGTAATTGTGATTGTAATTGTGATTGTAATTGTGATTGATATTGTGATTGCGATATTGATTTTGACTGAACTCGTACTCAAAGTTTCACCTTTACATGTTAAACAAAGACTACATATAATTTACACAGATAAAACTGGCCTAAAAGAGATCACGACCGCCGAATAATTCTATATAAAAGAAACAAACATGAAAAAAGCAATGCATACGAGTATTGAACGAGTAACGTTTTATTTTGTCTGCATAGCTTGTGAAATTGTATGCAAAGAAATTAATATGAATTCACGGAAGGCGTTTTTACGTAATCGCGAATCCCCTCGCTTTAAATTGAATGCAAATTTTCCAAAAAAGAAACACGTTTTAGTTCGAATGCAAACAAAATGTTTTTAAATGACCGTTTTCTGAATTCAAATGCTAAATAATGAATTTGAACGATTAATCCCAGCTGCGGTGACAGAATCGGCGAAATTGAATGCACATCAAATGAATTCGTTTGGCTTACTATATTAAAGGTAACTGGCACCAACCCATTATTTGCTTTATTAAATTGTATCCTAGAGATCGAAATGTCCATACTTCTCCTACTGTGACCCGCCATCTGAAGCTCATGTTTCCTTTATTTAAATAATGTGTTTTTATTCCCTTTTATTCCTAGCTCATTGGAGAACCACGTTACTTTCGATGCAGCTCGATCACCTATGGATTTATGAACATTCACGATCGGTGGAAAATGTATCAGTCTTTCTTTACTTAAGAAGAACAAATCTCGGATAGTCAAGAGATGTCGGTCTAGATATCCTCAACTTTTTTTAGTGATCGTGATATAAGTAATTGGATTAACCTGATTTGTATTGAAACGTTGAGAGTTCTTAAGCACCGATTGCCCGAGAAAGTAGAACAGTTATTTTAATACGGAGCATTGGTGTCACTCGCATTAGATGAAACTTGCCGCTTAACTGTATAATGAACGACATTTCCACAGTTATAAGTCAAGTGTCTTTGGAGAAGATAGAAGCTCTAATAGCGTGTGGACGGCAAATTGAAAGTGATCACACTGCTCAGAGTATCCGCCCCAATTCGGACTTGTAGTAAACTAGGAGAGACGGCATGAAAGTAAGAGTCAGAGCGAGATATCAACACCCTTTGTAGCTATATAACAACAATTCCGAACATTTCTTACGAACGAACGGAAAGTGGAAGGGTAATTATACAAAAAAATCAACGAACTTTGCTCATATACGCACCATTTTCTATCTGACTCTCGTTATGAAATATCTGCTTACATATGTAAAGAAATTATATATACCGGCCGGAAAACTATAAGACGTGGAAAATCAAAATACAATCTGGACAGTGCTTTTGACATCTTCACAGTTGTATATTGACCATTGACATAAGCCCACGTAATACATGTATGTGAATAGATAATACACAGGCGGAAGATGGACACAAGCGACCTACTCACTGCATTTGGTATATCAATGTGAATGTGGTACGGGAGAATGCAACACACTGCGAATCAGAACGTTATATAAGTACTGTCGTGTATATGAAGAGACAGAAGACCTCAAAGACGTTCTAGAAGTGAACGGCATGCGAATGTGGAATGATAATACCAGTTATAATTAGCAGGGCTGTAGTCGAGCCACAAGTTCCGAGTCCGACTCCTCAACAAAATAGCATGTTCCTATTTATTTTACATTGTGACCCGGATCTGAGTCCAAATCACGAGATCATGAAAACCAGTGTCGTGTCCAGACTCGACTACAACATTGCCAGTTAGAGGGGTCTACATTTTGGGAACATTTTGTTTTTAAACCTTAAGTCCAATGCTCTTATTTCACCTCTCCTGTATGTTCATCGATGTTAAATATTTCAGAGACGTGGGAATGCGCTCTTCACAGTATACGCCGCTGGACACGCACTTAATATTTTCAGAACATTCCAGATTACACCCCTTGGAGTCAACATCCAGGGCTGTGTGAATATAAACATACCAGCTGTTACAATTGTTGCGAACAATACGTTACTCCAGTTACGTCGGTGTAAGAATAAGACAACACTCTACTCATGGGGTAACCGAACGTATGTTGCTAAAACAAAATGTACTCATTAATTGTGATGATGATATGACACAATGTTTGGCGGGACATCGATGATAAGATAAGAATATAATGGAAGGGTTGAGGTTTAGTAATCTATGGGAATTTTCCTTCCTGAATGATAAAGAAAACAAACAACCAGCAACGTTTACACAACTCGAAAACCAGACAAACACAGTTGCGAAGGAAGAGTATAATGAAAATACACCTCTTCATGAAGCATCACAGAATGGTAATCTTTATAATGTAAAATACCTGATAAGTAATGGAACTCGGGTGAATGGGGAAGATAATGCGGGCAGGACAGCTTTGCATGTAGCATCTCAGGCTGGTGATATCTGCATTGTAAACTATCTGTTAAGCGAAGGGGCTGATTTGACCAAGAGAGACAACAATGGATGGACGGCCCTTCATGCAGCATCACAGAGTGGTCATCTCGATGTAGTGAATTTTCTGATAAGCCAAGGGGGTGATTTGAACGAGGAAGGAAATGGTGGATGGACAGCCCTGCATGCAGCCTCCCACTTCGGTCATCTCAATATAGTAAACTATCTGCTGAGACTAAATGTTGATGTCAATAAGGAGGCTGATAATGAAATGACAGCCTTGCATGTGGCATCATACAATGGTCATATTGATACAGTGAAATGCTTAATAAGTAAAGGGGCTGAGGTAGACCAGTGCGATGAGGATGGCTCGACAGCCCTGCACGCAGCATCAAAGAATGGGCATCTTGATACAGTGAAATATCTGATAAATCAAGGGACAGACGTAAACAAACCTAATGATGATGGTTTTTCAGCCCTGCATGAAGCATCAGGGACGGGCACTTTAGATAAAATAGCAAATTGGATAAGTAAAGATGAGGAAATGGACAAGAGCTATTTTGAAACGATGAAAGCCCTGTGTGCAGCAATTAAGAATGATCATCACGATACAGTGAAATATCTGATAAGTCAAGGGGCAGATGTGAACGGGCGTAGTGACGATGAGTGGACAGCCCTGCACATAGCATCAATCTGTGGTCATATCAATACAGTTAAATGTCTGCTGAGTGAAGGGGCTGATGTGGATAACAAGAGTGGCGAGGATAATCTCACGGCCCTGCAGATGGCATCAATGTTTGGTCATCACGACACAACGAAATGCCTGCTAAGTGAAGGGGCTGATGTGGACAACAAGTGTGGCGAGAATGGTATCACTGCCCTGCAGATGGCATCAGCGTTTGGTCATCACGACACAATTAAATGCCTGTTAGATGAAGGGGCTGATGTGGACATCAAGAGTGGCGAGAATGGGACAACGGCCCTGCAGATGGCATCAAATTTTGGTCATCTTGAGGCAGTTGAATGCCTGGTAAGTGAAGGGGCTGATGTCGACAAGACTACTAGGCATGGTAGAACAGCTCTGCATTTTGCATCAGATCAGGGTCAACTCGATACAATTAAATACTTGATAAGCCAACGGGCTGATGTGAACATCAGCGATGAGGATGGTATTACAGCCTTGATGGCGGCATTATTAAGTGACAAATTTACAACTGTGGAATATCTGATAACACATGAGGTTAGCGCACAAGAAGCCAGTGACGGGTTGACAGCTTTACACTTAGTAGCGAAAAGGGGCGACATATTTTCCGTGGAATATCTTGTATCTCATGGAGCTGACGTGGACGAAGAAGGAAGTGACGGAATAACGGCCCTCCATGTCGCATCGGAGAATGGACATTGTGATATAGTAAGATATCTAATACACGAGGGAGCTGATATCAGAAAGAGAGTGGGTGACAAATGTCGATCTCCTCTCCACTGGGCATCGATTAATGATAACGTGGATATCCTTGAGTTCCTTTTGAGTAAGGAAGCCGATATCAACGAGGTCGATAATCACGGAGAAACTGCATTGCATATGGCGTCACGGTTGGGTCACCTAAAAGCTATAGGATATTTGGTATGTGAAGGAAGCGATGTCAATATTCGAAACAATGATGGGATGACAGTTTTACACATATCCTCATCGAGGGGCAATGTAGAGGTTGTTTCGTTCTTGCTCAACTGTGGCTGTGATCTGCACCAAAGGGACAACATTGGTCATACTGCCCTCCATCATGCAGCTGGGGCGGGGCATCTATCTACAGTAGAGCTTTTGATGAACCTACATGGGTCGGAGATCTTTGCTGCTGGTACTGACGGGGCCACACCAATGCATTGCGCTTTGAATGCAGGATATATGGATGTAGCGAAGATGATTGCACGACGAGGCGTAACTTCAGTTGATCCAGACCAACCCAGTGTATGTACGAAGGCTTTATATGATGCATTACGAAGAGGTCAACTTGAAGATGTGAAGATCCTTCTCGCCGAGGGCGCACACATCAATCGTCAAGTCACAGCTGGAATGACTGCTCTACACGTAGCATCATCAGAGGGTCAGCTTGAGGTTGTACAGCTACTCGTAGGTCGTGCAGCAGACTGGAAGCTGAAAGATTTAAATGGATTCACAGCCCTGCATCATGCATCGCAGAACGGTCACTTCGATGTCGTAAAATGCCTATTGAGGAAAGACACAGAACCACGTCTGCAAACAAATCATGGAGCGGACAGGGGTGATACAGAGAAGGTGTGTAATAATTAAAACTTGCCCCTTAAAGCAACATTAAATTAATTTACTGATTCCAATAGAAAGGGTTTACCCCTTGTTAATTCATTATTCAAAATTGCCGATTTCGGGAGATCATTTTTGTGGACGTATCTGGTTATATTGTGGCGGGTTCCAAATTGTTCAAACACCAAAACTATGTTCTCCAAATTAACCTCCTTTACTTGCCATAGATAAAAAAAAGCCTTAGATAAAAAAAAAACATGTTGAATTAAAAAAAAGAATAGTATCAATAATATCTAGTTAAGTGGTTACGTCGAACATCGTTATTATGACTAATAGCGTAGAAATTCAGATTTATGAATAAGCTGACCTACACATTTATGCATTGTATATAAATAGTAGACGAAGCTTTTCAGGTAAACTTGACAAAATATCTGGATCTAGTGGATACTTTAAATTTCATTTCGATTTCATTGCGAAACTACTTTTACATAGGTATCAAGCTTTGTGGACCAACTGGACAACCGTGGTTTTTCTGCTCTTCATCACACGACGCAACGGGGACATACAGCTATAGTTGAGACTTTAATAGACCACGGTGCTGATACAAACCTGAGATCAGATGACGGACTAACGTGTCTGCATATTGCCATACAAAATTGCGACCATGAAAACAGGAGGGCAGACAATACACCAACACTCGCAGCAACGGCAGAGGTAGGGTGAAGGTGGATTTAAGAGTCTATTTGCTTTAACCAATAGAGAACAAAAGTGAAATACACTACACAATCCTAACCGCTCCGTCGAGGACGATACCTGCAGAAAACTTTGGGAAAATGTAAACGTGATATACGATCGTTTGTAGCTTTTATTTTGTAACTCATAACCTATTGATTTGTAATACTCCAAATAGAGTATATATATTCATATATAAGATGTCTGCTTGCATACTGATTCTTTATTTTAGAGGTATGCAGGCATCTACGGAGGCGACTTATCTCCAGACAGAGCATTGGTCCTTTACCTCTTAGAGCACGGTGCAAGACATGATATACCAGACAACGAAGGCAACCTTCATATCCAGCACACCAAAGATGAAATTGTCAGGCGCATGATATACTCGAGGTATATAGAGCGTATACGAACTTGAATAAACAGTATCAATGTTCGCTTAATTATATTGAATGCAGAACTTGCAATTTGTGATGTTTCTCTCTATGCTCTAAAGTAAATAGTATTATCGGCAACGTCTTGTTGGAACAATATCTTATAGCTGTAAGTAGTATACTTTATATTTACAGTTTCCAATGGGTAGTCAACGTTATTTTCAATGGATTAAGTGTAAAAAAGCTGGTATTAAACATAACTACATTTCAGCTGCACGAAAATGAACAGGAAAATCATAAACTCGCGTAAATTTAATCTGCACCTTTAAATTTGTTAAATTTATGCATTTATACTGCGTAGAGCACACACGTTTAGTCATGTAGGCCTAACAATTATTCATATACAAGAATACTGCCAATTGATACATTTAAGTGACATGTGTTTGACTGGCTTACAAATGTTTTATCAAACAGCAATACAAATGTCTGGTTTTGCTTCAGACAAATTTAAACAGATCTGTTTTGGTTACTGGAGTTAATTCGATGATGAATAGTTTGTATTGCTACAGTTCATCTGTAAAATATCGTGTTATTAAATACAATTAACACTGATATTATTAAAATGAAGTGGAACTTTAATCAATATATTAACTATCATTCCATTTTCTTATCATGTTCAGGACTGCCTCTGCAAGTGCAACTCAGAGATACAAGCGGGACAAAGGTTTGACACTCATATAATCTACGTTACCTTTTGTTTTTACATTACATGATTTGATATGTACATACAAATGTTTGCGAAGCTGCCACACTGATCCCTGTGTGTATGACTCTCTCCAAAAAAGCGTGCCAATGATAACTATATTAACAATATTTCATAATACAAAATTATATGTATATATTGGTTAACATTTCACCAACAACTAAAACACACACACGCCTTTTTGTTGAAATGGCAATTAATGAACCGGGACAGTTTTTATTTAATTGATCATTCCTTATTCATAACTATTTACAAAATAAATTACAAAATATGAAATCTATTTTTAACTTTTGATTACAATACAAATTACAAAATAAACATGTCTAGAATGATTTCTGCTTCACGGAAAACACAATAACGAAGAATATTAAACATAGATGAACACGTTTATATATAGGAATTCGTATTTAAATAGGATAACACTGGGACATACGAAACACCATCAAAAAACATTTTAACATATAAAATGCATGTTTTTTTTTTAAATGTAATAAATCAACATAATGGTAATCTCAATCTGCTGACTCTGATATCATATTTTCCACATTTCATTTACAAATATTAAAAGAGTTATTTAGGAATTCAGTAACTAAATTAAAGGCGCATGAACAAAAACTAAATAAATTGAATATCAGGAGACTTATTGTAAACGAAGAAGCTTCCGAAATGCATCCAGTATTACATTGAGAAGAGCGTTAAAGCCTTGTTTACTGAGTATAGCTTTTTTCAAAGGATAATTCCAATTTAATACAATGCGGTATAGTTAATTATTATTTCCATTTCTGCTTCTTTCCTAACGTTTTTTTAAAAATTACAACCAAGTTCCACCTCGACTGCCTAAACGAGAAACCATCACTGCTGATGGAAAGGATATACACCTAAAGGGACTCAAAATTTCCGTCACCATTCCACCCGGTGCAGTGGATATAGGAAGTCAACATGATATCACAGTGAAGACAGTGACTGATGCTTCTTGGATAGATATTGAGAGTCACGAGTCTGTAGCCTGTTATGGCATTCGCTGTGAAAGTAGCACGCCTGGTCTTCGATTCCAGCGCCCTGTACGGATCAAGCTACCACACTCGGCGATGGTCTACAATTGTGACCAAATTCGCCCTTTCATCGTGTCCCGACCAAGTAATCTAGGAACAGGTATGTTGTCATTCATTTTAAAGAACAAGATTTTAGCCTAATGTAGAAATGTAAAATTGAGAACATTTATATTTATCATTTACCAAAGAAGCTCTTTCATTTCAAAATTATGTTCTTGCCACTAAAAGTAGTCTCAAAGAAAGAGCGGTGACATTTTTGTATGGCATATACAGGTACACTCAATATGTATGTATAAATGAACGGACGCCCTTGCCCCTATTTGCTCGTTTCTTTAATGTTATGAATTGAACATATTGTGGAGACCTTTATTTACATCAACGCGACGATATCAAAAAGTATTTGCTGCCCTACCTTTACATGTTTGTGGGTTTTTTTGTATATCTTCAAAGAGTTAGATGAGGACAACAAATGCCTCAGAGAGGAGCTAACACATTGATAAATTCCCGTCATAGGTCTCCCTAAAACTAAACCAATAACTGCAAAATATCAACATTAAACCCCGTATTATGTTGAAATGTTACACAGATCCCCCAAAGACATCGAAGAAAAAGTCATCTACTTCTGATGTGCTTCCTCACTGCACGGTCAGCAAGAAATACCTTAATCTTCACGTAGATTGTTGTGCCGAGTGGTGGATTCTTCTCCCCATAGAACAAGATTTAGCTTGGAAGGAACTCGTCTGCACACCTTCCATACCAGAAAACGTTGGACCAGACGAGCAGTGTAAAATTCGGCTTCACATGAGTGATAACCTCGCAGGTGTTGAACAGGTGACAGTTAGTTCTTACATCTTTAATAAAGGTTCCCTGAAATCCGAATGCAAGTTACCTTCAACTAGTGTGTAATATAGTATACATAAACTATTTGTTAACTATTCTACCTACATATGTTTTCTATATTTAAAACAAAAATTGCAATTATTTTCTTCAGTTTGCCATGGCCCATCTAAAAAAAAAAAAAATATCCAGAGTAAAAAACCCCTTGTGACATCATCTCTCAATCACTGGTCAACTGGAAAAAAAATGAACAGAAGACAGAATAGTATTCAAACATGTGATGCTATTGTGAGCAAGTCCTCACCTTGGGAGAAGTTGCATTCTACCCTGTATTGTTCATCTGTTCAGTAATTTAGTATTGATTGAGAGAGGATGTCACAAGGGGTTTTTACTCTAGAGGTTTATTTTGTTTGAGATGGGCAATGACAAACTGAGGAAAATAATTACTAAAATATACAAAACATAATAAAGGTCAGATAGGTAACAAATAGTTGATGTATACACTATTACACACTAGTAGAAGGCAACTTGCATTTGGATTTCAGGGAACCTGTAAGAATGATTTTCAGTATATGGGCTGCACAAGCGGCTGTCAACCTGAACTTCCCAATAAGGAACTTAGTGTGTGTTTTTAATTTTAAACATTGTTGTATTATCTGTATTTCGCTCCATAAGTTTAGAGTGAAGGGATGTATAAGGTCGTAGCCACTTCAGTGACGAACACTGCTCTTACACCGGGCCCTGCATAACATCAATGTTACTATTTCCCTACTCCACTCTATGTATGTCGAGCGTCTGACTATAAGGCAGTAGGTTCCATTTTTATAATGGCCTTCGGTATGACCCGGCCGAGGTTCGAACCCATGACCTCCCGTGCATGAGACGGACGCTCTACCATTGTGCCACATAACCGGTACTGACGAGATGTTGAGCAGGAAGCTGATTATTACGCAGAATTTGTCCATTAAAATTCATAATCTGGAACTTATACTGTACGTGCATTCACCATCGATTTAAGCACAAGATTGCCAAAATGATGGTAATGTCTGTATCATCTCATCATTATTTTATGACATACTATATCTGATGTCACAAGTTAGATCCAACGTGGATAGCTATGTGTAATGTGCTTCAAATGTAAGATTCATATGCTTATGGTGGAATGATGGAATATTTAATCCGAAACTTGGATGCTTATAATGCCCCTGTGGTGACACTTCTCCGCATTCATGAATCCGCCTGGTTTCCGACTTGACCGAAACCATGCGGGACGGTTGCGTGGCCCGCATCGTCACGTCATGTTTCCGCCACCTTTCCGCATTCGTCGTTTTGGTCATTGTTCTACGATACTTATTTCAACTGGTCACCGTTGATCGGTCACAGTGTAGCAATCATTCATATAAATGACCAGGAATATAAATGGGCACATCATTTCATATGATCTCCAGATGAATTATGACCACCGTCCATTATTACTTATTGTTCAGCGGGGAATTAATGAATAGATTACCCCATTCCAGTGAACAGTATAATTATATCAATTACAAATCGACGCCCATTTGATAGCGTACCCAGGATTTGAAGGGGGGGGGGGGGGGGGGTGTGTTATTTCGTCGGTAAACATTTACGAGGCCAAGGCCGAGACCGAGAAGAAGAATACCTCGGGTTATTTGGTTTGTGTTTGATTGTTTTGTTTGTTTGTTTATTTGTTTGTTTGTTTGTTTTTTGTTTTTGTTTGTTTGTTTGTTTGTTTGTTTGTTTGTTTGTTTGTTTGTTTGTTTGTTTGTTTGTTTGTTTGTTTGTTTGTTTTGTGTTTGTTTTTTTTTTGGGGGGGGGGGGTAATCGCCCGGGGTTAATAGTCACATAACCGTTAAAGGGATCTAGTAGCTTTATTGACATGTGCACAAAGTGATGATTAGTTGATATAATGTATATTGTTGTTATTTATTATGTCCACAGGGTATTGTGTGAAAATTTCAAGTCAAATGGATGCCAAATGGCCGAGTAATGAGCAAAAATGCAGCACTCACTTTGTTCACGGTTTCGAAAATCCGGCGGATATTTCATTATCTGAAAACTTAAATCGTTCATAATTTAGTTCATAGTTCATAGGCTAGTTTCGGCATAGTTTCGGTATTGTTTCGGCACTGTTCCTGTTAGTTGATTAGTTGATATAATGTATATTGTTGTTATTTATTATGTCCACAGGGTATTGTGTGAAAATTTCAAGTCAAATGGATGCCAAATGGCCGAGTAATGAGCAAAAATGCAGCACTCACTTTGTTCACGGTTTCGAAAATCCGGCGGATATTTCATTATCTGAAAACTTCATCTGAAATCGTTCATAATTTAGTTCATAGTTCATAGGCTAGTTTCGACATAGTTTCGGTATTGTTTCGGCACTGTTCCCGACAAATTTAGTCGCAAACTAGTCGAAGCAAATCTTGAACATTTTCAAAAAAAATTTCCGCCTTTCCGCATCCTCCCGACTGGTTTCGGTCAAGTGTCACGCATCCTTCCCGCATGGTTTCGGTCAAGTCGGAAACCAGGCGGATTCATGAAAGCGGAGAAGTGTCACAGGGGCATAAGAGGAGAGTCTAGATAATTAGCTAACGACCATTCATCGCTATTGCACTAATGCTTCGCACTGTGTTCTTGATTGAATATCATTTATTGCAGCTGATACTACCTATTTTGATATTTTATTTTACCGGCTTAGCAATCGGAAGGAGAGAGTGAAAGTGAAGACGAGGAGGGATATCGAGAGGCCCATCCTCCTGTATCTTTCAATGTCATGCCCAGGGCAGGTGACGTCATTTTATGTTGTGAACATAAAGGCGAATACAGGACAGAGGTATGAACATTGAGAATTGCTATTGTATATTCATAGTTAGTTTGATAAAAATAAATCATTAGTCAAAACGATTCACCTCCTTGTAGCGAACTCATCATCATCATGAACAACGCGCATAACTATTCCACAAATACTCATCAATGGGGAGAGAAGAGAACATACTGTTTATTTGGCGTTCGTCTCTGAAGGCTAACTTTATAACAATTTCGAGACAAGAACATGTCCACCTTACATACATTAAAACTAATTTATATACCATTCCATTTTCTACAGCGAGTGTCATCCACGGCTATTCGCCATCAACTTTCCACAGTCCGGTCATTTTCAGCTTCAAGACCCAGGCAAGGCAGCAATGCTGATATAGTGCGGTTCACCATAAAACAGGAGGGGAATCCTTATTCTTCTTGTCACATAGCATTCCTGTTGACGACAAAGGGTTTGTAAAACAAATTATTATGTTTATTTCAAATTTGTTGGTATTATATCATTACAAATGGTCGTCTTAAACAAAACGCAGAGCACACATTTAGGGGAGCACGACCTTAAAGTATTGATAATATAATGTATGAATGCCTTTATTCTGTCCATTAAAGTGTAGTTTGTATAAATATCGTGCACCCAACTCCATGATCATGCTAGCTACACCGAGACATGTAAAGATAAGTGGCCATTTCACTGTTCTTCATCTACATCCAGACATCTCCGTTCCTCCTCCATTGTCCTCAAAACTGCTGCTTTAACATGGACGTGGTAGTACGACTTGATATGGTGACCGTGCCTCCTCCACAATAGATCGAACCCTTTGAAACACGTTTTCCCATCATATCAAAGACGCCCCCACAGTAGATACATTTAAATCACTCCTTAAAACGTACCTGTTTAATAGGCGCACACCGTATTAGTTGTTATATTTCAGATTGAATTGGGCTTAGATACATTAGTATTAATGCGCTATATAAATATTATGTATTCTCATCATTAATATTATTATTCCATGAAATATACCACGTGAGTAAAACAAAAAAAGAAAACGTGCTGCTTAGGTCAATACAACAATATCGCAGATTCACCTCCTAATTTTGGTACCACATTAATGCCGAAGTTATTGCCTCTAAATCACTTACCTAAAGGTTAGTAAATATGATGCATTTTGAGAGCTATGCCAAAATGCCCGTGTCCAAGTTGAGAGTTGCGACGTTCCATTTTTCATCTGGATGTGTCAATTCTTCAAAAGACACCCCCTCGGCTCATTCAACATTTACAAAATGTGCATTCTACTTCACATAATTATGTAACTGATTTAACTGATGCCTGAAATTATTATCAACGTTTATGATATAATTTTTAAATTAAAATTATTGGGCATTACAAAGAAACAAAGTAAGCATGTAAATGTTGAGGATTGCCCATTATTTGGCGAATGACGTATGGACTCCTATTATAATACAACATTGTTTACGAGCAATTATTATTCATAATTTTACGGGTCAATCATTGTACTACCGGCACAATAATTATTTGATTTACTAACACATATTTGATAAAACATACGTTTTTTTTATAGGACCATGTGACGAAACATCCGTGAACACATTCCAACAAAGGTAAAGCAAACTAACTTATTTTGCTTATTCAATATGAAGTATTTTCTAACGTAATTTCGTATACATTTGAGGGGTTAAAACGCTATGCATAAGGGTCATTATTCTTAAAGGACAATGAAATCCAGACAAATTGTTGTATGCACTATAATACACTAAATATAAGGAATAGTCTCTGAAAATTTGAGCACAATCGGTAAAGAAATAAGAAAACTATGGCTCTTTAACAAGAGCCAAGTATTTCTTCGAGTGACTCAAATTGGCAACGCACTCTGGCAAAGTTGTGGACAACTCCCTATACATTTTGTACACAAAATTTCAGTTTTGTTCAATTTTCTAAAAATTTATGTTTACCCTTCATTCGAGTTCAACATATGTTTTGTAGAATGCTTTTATACATAACATATCATGAGTTGGGGGAATGGAAAAATGTGACTATGAAGAAAACTGTAAAAATGGGAACATTTGTGTACAAAACATATGGGGAGTTGTCCACACACTTATTAGAGTGCGTTGCCAATTTGAGTTCCCCATAGGAATAATTGGACATCTTCAAAGAGCCGTAGTTTTCTTGTTTCTTACCCGATTATGCTCTAACTTTCAGAGATTATTCTTCTTAATCTCTTCAAGACTATGAAAGCAACATTTTGCTTGGGTTTCATTGCCCTTTAAGGGACGCTATTCTTTAATTGAAAAATGAGTTATGTATTCATGATTCGTATCGGGTGTCACTAATATGAGGGTGGCTGTTCATACTAAAAAAAACAGGGTGGCTATACATACAATTATATTTCAGGGTCGCTTTTTTCATAAGAATATACTGATCCGAGTTAAAAATAACTGCTTACTATGTTCTATTGTGTTAGATTATGTTATAAGTAAGCACATATTAATAGCAACCACGTCATTATTGCATTGATAAAGACCCTGGTATTGTACTATAAATAACAATATATTATGAATAGAAGCTCTGATAATGTATGATAACTAAATAGCTACCCTAATGGGCATGGATCAGAAATATAAACTCATTTTGGTTTAGAATTATGACTAGCGAGCCTTGTGATTGAGCGACACTTTTGATCGGAGATCCTAATGCCTTAATCAGTGAAGCATACTTTCACAAAAGCAGGATCGCTCAGTCTCGAATTCTTCGCACGGTGCTTCCGCCGTTAGCTCTATTCTTGTTTCAGACTGTATGGATAATTAGAAAACAATTGACACGGCCGTCTATCACTAAGAAAAATTACGTTCAAATGTTCAACGGCCCATCAATAGTTACAGTCAGCCAGGGATGTGCATCGTAAAATAGTCATACCATACATATGGGCGATTAATCGCATTGAATGCGACTGAACTAGAATTCTCAAACATTGTGAAACGACTTGAAGTAAACTTCATCATATAGTAAGGCAGTTGGTACACAGGGGGCTGTATCTACTTTAGTACATTCGTCCATTTATAACGATTAACATATCTAAATTATAAAATAATCGATCGTGTCGGATTGTTGTAATGGTATTATGATAGCGGTCCTTTAGTATGGAGTAACATCATTTTATGAAAAGTGAACCTTATTAAAAGTGAGGTTTCCCAACATATTAAAGGGACAGTCCCTCTTTTACAAAACGTCTGAACAGTTTCCAGTTGATGGATAAGGATGAATGTAACACACATACACAAAATCAGATCGAACAGCCCTGTAATTTGGATTCTACGAATGAAAAACTAATGCGTCCCTCCATCAAACTATATATCGGTCAAGAAAAGAGTTTAACTAATTTAGCATAATATTACAATAATATTGTACTTATTCTTGTAAAGGTATTGTGAAGCCGACATTTGTAAAGGTATGTCACGGAAAAAAATCTCCAACATTAAGAATATATAATAACATGTAGTCAGTTTAAGCGAGGTTCGGATATTTTGTACAGTATTGGTCACCCATAATTATACTAATTTGCGCCTAAACTTTGTGATGATTGTGATTCAACATGCTAAAACAAGTATTTGTCATTTACAATTGGGGTGTACACATTGCACCTGAGAATGGGGGACGGTCAGAAATGAAACGTTTCATAACGAGTCGAGAGTATTCACTTTGTGTCGAAGATTGTAGCTTTTTCGTTGAGAAGAAATTCATTATATAAGGGGGAGATGCCAACCATTCAAAAATGTGTGCCTATCATCTTGAATTTGCCCACTTTTTAAACTTTTAACATTTGGCACTGTTATTATATATTGGTGTGTACCAAGAACCCAAGGAGGCAACCAGAGGCACATTTATTAAAGTAAGACTCTGTACAAAGTGACATTTTGAAGCAGAAAATATAGCCACAGTGACTTGTTTTGAACATTCAAGTGCCTAGTCCCAGATGTATGCTTTACATGCTGGAAATTAGACAATATATATGTGCACTGTTGCATTCAAACCAGCCTATATACTTTATTACAGCATCAACCACTGTTTTTATTCAGTGCAGCAAACTTTGGACCCTATTCATGTACTAACCAAAGCCTAGGGCCAATCCCTCTAATCTGACTATTCAGATGAAGAGTTTGTAAGCTACCTTTTGTTCAAGAACTTTTCAAGACTTAAAGTTTACTTTTTGTGACTTTAGAGCTGATCTACCTATTGAAAGTTCGCTCCTCTTTGCCTTTATTCTGCAATCGTTTTGTTCTATTGTCAGTGATTCACTCACACTGCAAACACTCAAACTCTTATATAATACACGGTCCAAAGTGTATTATCCAACATGGCCGACCCGATGTCTCCTGTGAAAACTCGTTCCATGGACAAGGTGTCAACTCCAAACTTTGTATCTTCAGTTATCAAAGACATGCTCACCAACAAGTCATTCGTTGCCATGGTAGAATCCCACGTTGACAACAGACTGCGAGAAATGCAACTTGAAGTAGAGAAGCACGAGGCACAGATCCTAGATCTTGAATTCAGCAACAAACAGAGAGAGAAAGAAATCGACATACTGAAAAGCCACATCACAAACCAAGGACATGAACTCCAAAAGCTGAAACACGATGCCAATCAACAGGAGCAGTACTCCAGACGCAACTGTTTACGTTTTTTTTGGGCCTCGAACAGCAGATGAATGAGAGGACAGATGACATCGTCATCAGTCTGGCTAGTGATGTGCTGGGCATCCCCATCACCAAAGATGACATCGAGCGTCGTCACCGAGTCAAGTCGAGGGCGAAAACAACACCTGATGCCACGCCTGCGAGACCTGGACACGCGAAACACCAACCACCAGATCCAATCATAGTGAAATTCAAATCATACCGAACCCGCGAGATGATCCTGAAGAGTTGAGGAAACTAGCTGGGTCCCGAAAATCGATACAGGAGGACCTGACAGCGCAGAACGCGAAACTCCTCAGAGCCGCACGGAACTGCCAACAGACAGAAGCTGCATGGTCGATAGACGGCCGAATCTTTGCCATCATCAACACGCCCACTGGAAAGACACGAAAGTTAGTTGCCTCAGAAGATGACCTGAAAAGACTTTGTACATCCTAAAATAAGAACTCTGCGTCTGGTTTCCGTTCTTTGTTTTTCTTCAACGAATCCTATAACTGACATTGACACTTTTCCATTTTTTCTTCACTTATTTCTCTGTAGATATTTAGCTGTTTTTTGTTTGATTGATTAGGTGTGACTATTTTATTATGACAGAAAATGACAGATGTATTTTATGTGGAAGGCTAACTGATATTTGTGATAATTTTGAATGTACAAGCGGTAGAGATAATGAAAGGAACCGTACAGGTAACTAACAAGAAGATCTTTTAGAAGAGACTGCCTATTTTTTGCCAAGTGATTACAATAAATATTCATCAAGTGAATTAAGTTTATTCTCTGTGATACACTTCAATTGCAGGAGTTTAAAAAAGAATTTAGAAAATATTGAAACTGTTCTTTTATCATTGAGTACAACATTTTCTGTAATTGCCTTATCAGAAACTTGGCTCTCTAATGATGAATCAATATCTCTGGATGGATATTCTTTTGTAGGTTCTCACAGGGAAGGAAAGAGAGGCGGTGGAGTTGGTTTTTATATAAGTAATGAAATTAAATATTTTAGACGCTATGATCTTGACATTTTTAATGATAGTACTGAATCACTTTTTATTGAAATTCGCACCAAATATAAAAATATTATTCTTGCTATTATTTATAGACCACCTGCCAAATCAATTGTAGATTTTTTTAATTCACTAGAAAATCCATTGACCAATATTACAAATGAACATAAGGAATGCATTCTTACTGGTGATTTCAATATTAATTTAATGAATAATAACATATGTTCAGACGTTGATAAATGTATTGATCTTTTGATGTCATACTCATTTAGTCCATTAATACTCAAACCAACCAGGGTTACTCATAATACTGTCTCACTCATTGATAACTTTTTTTTTGTAAATAGACCCGAACACCTTGTTAAATCAGGCATGTAAGTGACCATTTCCCTATATTTTGTCACTATAATTTTGATATGAATGTTAGTTATGAAATATTTTATAAACGTGATATAAATGATAATAATATTGGTCTATTTTGTGAATATTTGAGTCAAGTTGATTGGGATAATGAAATGCATTCTGGTGATGTTAATAAGAGATTTGATAAATGTATTAATATTATAACTAGCTTATACGATAAGTGTTTTCCATTTGATGAATTTAAAAAGAAACGTTATATTGATAAGAAACCTTGGTTTGATAATGATATTAAAAAATTGTGCAAAAAGAAAAACATACTGTATCGTAAATATATTAAGAATCCAACTGAGTACCATGAGAATTTATATATATCTTGTAGAAACAAGGTAAATTCTGAATTACGTAGAAAGAAGAGAAATTTGTATTCTAATATTTTTAAAAATGCACAGAATAATATAAAAAATACATGGAAAATTATTAATAAATTATTAAATAAAAATAGAGAAAATGTGCAATATCCTATTTTACAACCCGATGGGCAATATTTATGTGATCAGCGGGCCAACGCTGATACTTTTAATACATTCTTTTGTAATGTAGGTTCTGAAACAGTAAATAATATTCCATGTACAAATGTAAATTTTATGAAATTTATTCCTCAAAACGATTATTTGAATTCTATGTTTTTAAAACCTGTAAAAGAATGTGATATTTTTAAAATTGTGAATAATTTAAAGGCGGACAAAAGCCCTGGGTACGATGGAATTAGGATAGACATTATAAAAAAATGTATTGTTTATATTGTATTGCCATTACGTACTTTATTTAATGAATCAATTGAAACTGGTATATTTCCAAACTGCTTGAAGATTGCAAAGGTTGTGCCCATCCACGAAGGGGATAAGAAAGATATATTGAATAATTACAGACAAATTTCTTTATTGAGTACATTTGCCAAAATATTTGAAAACTCATTTATAATCAATTAATGTAATAATTGATCCAAAAAACATTGTATACTCTAAACAATTTGATTTCAGGCAAGGCTATTCTACATATATGGCTTTAATGGATTTTGTCAATATAGTGGGGCAGATAAGTGCTAAAACCCACAGAAATCGTTCAAATAGTAATACAAGCATGCAAATCGGCATGTGTATTGCCATTAGTCCACTTTTATGGAAAACAACATTGAGCCAAGCAAAAATTCCCAACATGGGCGGCCATTTTTTCAAGATGGCCGCCAAAAAGCTACTTTTTTGTCATACAAATATAAAATAGTTGGTAATTTTCGATGATTTTTAGAGTCAATTTAAATTATTTATAGTATGCAGCAAAACCAAATATGCTAGATACATGTTTATCCTATGGAATAAGTACAGAAAAAACCAAAAATGGCGGGCAATTTTTCCAAGATGGCCGCCAAAAAATCATCTTTTTTGTAATAAAAATCGATATGGTTAGTGATTTTTTAATAGTCTAGGAGTCGATACCCATCATAAATGGTATAAATAAAACCAAAATATGGACACAATATATACCTACCATATGGCGTAGGTACTGACAAATTCAACATGTCGGCCATTTTTCAAGATGGCCACCAAAAGCTCCTTTTTTGTAATAAAAATAGGCATAGTTGGTAGTTTTTCAATAGTCTAGGAGTCGATTTCCAATTATTTTATGATAAGCAGAAAAGAGGTACTACATTAAGTACCCATCCAGTCCTGCAATAATCCAACATGGCAGCCATTTTTTCAAGATGGCTGCCAATAAACTAAATATATAGGTAAACTCGACAAAGTTTTGTAACATTCACTGATCTGGGGGCCGATTGTGCTGTGTGTCTTATGCAGAAACCAAATTTGGTACATCTAGACCTATCCAGTGAGATATACCTGTAGCTTTCTGTAAACATCAAAAATGGCAGCCATTTTATCAAGATGGCTGGCAGAAAGCTGAATTACCACTTAAAATGGGACCCCCAATGGCCATTGCACACAATCCACATTTTGCCATGTATAATCTCTCTCTCACCTCCATTGTCCTCGAAAACTGGTACCAGTTTACATCAAAACCCACTTAGGGCATGGAAGTCGGGATGCCTCTTCTATTGGCACAATACATTTATTATGTATTTACATCCATTTCATGATTGTTTCCCGTGCCAGTAGAGGAAACGCAATGAATCCCGAGGTTTCGACACGCGGCCAAATACAAAGTAGGAACATAATGTTAATACAATACCTGTTTTTTTTTTTAATGCTAGTACTGCATGATTAGCATGTATCCCACTCATCATAGGTACAGGATTGAGGTCACATAGTTTCGAATTGGTATTCTGTTGCTGATAGCAGTTTCTACTTCCATAATGTAAATTGTGTTTTCCTGACTGCAGCGCTACACAATATTTGTATTACTGCTTGATATTTACCAGTCAGTTTCTCTGTACTAAGTGTCCCTTCGTACATCAAATAATTATGTATCATCTATTAATCTGCAGGGGACCTTTCTTGCTGACTTCACCTTTTACTTGAAGTTATTGAAACATCTGTGAAAAACAAAATGATCTGTGATGTGATATGTCTTCACGATACTTACCGTGGCAGCGACGTCCCACGGCCCGAAAAGTCAAGGGTATGAAGCTTTACCATCGAGCGACCACATCGACAATATCGAGAAAACGAGGGACTCTCCGGACTCCACATCCTGGTAACCTCAATGAAGACATCGACGTACTGAATGTGGCAATCAAAGGGAAAAAACGATTTCCTCCATCAACAAGCCACCAAACATCGTTTGTTGTATCCCTCCACCACTACCAAAAACACATAATAGTGATTTGTGATTACAGCAGGCACAGCTCGCAATGGGGACTACGATACCACTGGAGATGATGGAAACACAAGTTGAAAATATGGGGCCCTGAACATTACACTAAAAACTAATCCACGACCCAAAGCTTTCAAAGTCGAGTGCCTTGGAAGAGATGATACAACTAAGATCATGACTTCTGCAACTCACTACTTGCTCCCACCAGTCGCAAGTTTGTAGCTGAGCCAATTCCAAGATCCCAACACCAACCCATCGGCCACTTACAGTAATCACGCTGAACAAGGACCCCTATTCAGGCGCAGGTTCAACTTTGCCAAGGCAGACCGACATGCTTTTCACCGAAAACCTTGATCTTGCTCTTACAAAAACTCTCAGCAGACCCAACGAACCATGAATCATTCGTAGACATCGTCAAGAAGGTGTCATTTAGACATATCCCGAGAGGCTGTCGCACAACAAAACATCCCAGGCATCGACGAACAACCCAGTCAGTTTCACAGCCTATGACACAAATCCCTTCTCAGAGGAAAAATCACATTTGGAGAAGAGCTCATCTCAAGGATATCTCAACGACAAGGTAGGCAGATTGGCTACATACGCGAGCTCAACAGCATGATCACAGCACGATGTCACATGATCACGATGTCACAGCATATCAAAGTATCAAACTAGGTCTTGAAGAACGGAAAAGGGCCCTCAAGACAATTCAAATTCAAATTCAAAACAGACGCAAAACTACCTGTTTTTTTTTTTGGTAAAACTACGCAGTTTACCAAAAACATGTCGTATTTCACAAGACCTATTTCTGCCGAAGAGCTACAGAAAGATATCTCCACTCTATAGGTCAACAAGGCAGCATGCATCGACGACATTTAGATCGGAGCAAAATGAAAACATATAGGCCCTTTTATCACGAAAAATGGCTGCGAGACCCCCTTTTTTCCAAAACAGTGGTTCCGAGGGGCGTCGCTATCCCTTAGCCAGAAAAGGACTCAAACGAAGCCAAAAAATGTTCAAACCGATCTCGCTCCTGTGCCAAAACATACAAGCTGTTTTAAAACGTTATGTTTCTGACTTTCCAACCAGGAAAAATCCACCAAAGGGACAACTTATCAACCTGACCCAACACATCGAAGACGGTTTTTCAGAACAATGTCATCACCTGTGCAGTACTGGTAAATATATCTGCTTCTTATGACACTGTCAATCACCAAAGGCTACTTACAACGATTCATGACATCACACATGTCACAGAAGACGTCAAACTCACCAGATTCGTCCAGGAAATGCAGAAGGTGCAGAGCAGATGCTTCTTTGTCGAAACTTGATGGACAGTAGAGCAGATGACAGAAAATAGAATACGAGTCTTCCCCAGGGTGGCTTCATAGTGGCAACACTCTTCATCCAATCAACTGAAAACACTGAAAAACTTCATATATGCAGAT
>JBAMJV010002570.1:0-116821 GCA_037951105.1 Echinarachnius parma | reverse complement strand
CCCCCATCCCCCCGTGATCGACGCCCCTGCTTACATGCATGGTGCTACCGAAAAACAACGGTGTATTGTACATTTTGTTACCCTCAAGGGGGAAGTCAATGACAAAATTCTTCGAAAAAGGTTGAGTTCTGTCATTTGTATGGTTTTCCTCCGATATATATTAGGTGTAACGGTGCATGGTGCTACTGGAAACAGTTGAACAAAGTTCCCGAATGGTTTTGAAGAAATTTAGGCCCTTTTAGTTTTACAACAATTTGATTTTTATTTACCCTAAAACTCATTTTCCTGAGGGCTGCGTCTAAGACATAGTGCAAATGATAATCAAAACAGTGAACCGTAATCTTCGGGCCTTTTGGGTCGAATACAACAAAAAATCAATTTACTTCCTATATGGTGGATACCGTTTTTGGACTATATTTTAGTGCATGTTATATCAATTCCGGGAGACCCCAGTACAGCTAGCGAATAACAGTATTGAAGTAATTCAATTTGAACGTTTGTATGTTTGTGTTTATTTATGTTCATCAAATGATGATTATTATACAGAAATTAACTCGCAATATATGATGAGTAGAAGAAAAGGAAAGGTGTGCGTAGGTCGAAGGCCTATTCAAATATCACCAATTTGCATGTAGTAACTTTCTGCGGTGTAACCAGTCAATAAAGAAGCAAATAATAATAAAAACAGATAATACCAACACTATCATTATATTACCACTATATCCACAACTATCACCCCCACCCACAGTGCCACCTCCACCGCCACTACCCCAAACTACGGCACCACCATCATCTCCACCACCACCACCACCACCAACAACCACCAACCACCACCACCAACAACTACCACCACCACCAGCACCACCACCACCACCACCACCAACAACAACAACCACTACCACTAACCCACTGTCACCACCACAGGGAACCACCACCACCGACAACAACAGCAAGACTAATCTAAACAGGAAATGATCACAATGTTCTTTACAAAGGCGCTCTATCTAAAATTCGAGAGTAATGACCATCATCATTGAACATGACCATTGACGAATCAATAATATGTTTGTCTTGAAATAAAAGCGCAATTTCCGTGGCTCTAATCCCGATGTTGAACTTATAAATGATCCGCCACGCGGAAATCCTAATACAGCTTTTGTTATCCAAGCATATCCAGGAAAATTTGGTTTTGCATTGCGCGCCTCATTGCTCCGCGAACACTTGTTTATTGGCGCCGCATTTGTACTGTGTGTACCCATCGATCGGTGTGTGTACCCCGCTTTTCGTAAAATGTACACAACGTTATTACGGTTATAGCGACGAGCAACGGAGGATGCGCTGGTTGCTTTCTTGTGTGTGATTTACGCTTTATCGGGGATGGATAAACGACATTACTTCTACATTTTCTCTTAAAATGATGACATCTCTTCCGAAATGGATGTTACCGGAACGAGACGAATCTCCACCGAAGGAGAACACAACATTGTGACTTTGCAAGACATTTTGGAAGCGTTTGGGGCGCCGCTGAACGAAGAACAGGCTTGGGCGCTGTGTTACCAGTGCGGGAGATTTCTATGCGAGGATAACAAAATTAGCGATGGTGTTGTGTGGAACTTTCAATTGGATAATGCGGACGGCGTTCTACTGAGCGAGGAAGGGAACGTGCGGATTTCGGGCTCCGCACCGGAGAACACTGGTAGGTACCCCCAGGAGGTTCGGGGAGGAATGGGGATGCGAATGAGATGGTGACCGCAAAAAATAAAAACACCTGTTATGTTATTTTCGCGGTCATTTGATTAACAGAATGATTAATTTGCCTAGTTTTCTCATTTATTATACAAATTAACATCCTTACAAGTAATATTTTGACAATTTTCATGTAAATATGATTTCCATCTTGATATTTTGTTTTTTTTATTGGTTGGCATATTTTTCAGGTTTTGTCATTTTCTGACGTATAATGATCTTAAAGAATGTTTGATCCATGGGTAGAAGTTAGAACAATTAATCTGTGATGTAGATCCAGCAGAATTCACATTTTTAATACACTTTCATGTACAAGGCTCTTCGCTAATAAATTCCTTTTTTTTGTATACTATAGTAAGATTATGGCAATTTATAAAAATGGCCTAATTACAATTATAATAATTTTAAAGAATAATAAAAGAGCATAAAACACATATTGCGGCTATAAGTTTCAAATAAAAGTCATTGATATCTTATCTTTCTCAACTACAGAATGTACAAGGCAAGCTGAAAATGATGTGAGTATATATTCTTCTTTATATCGCAACGTAAATTTTGTGTAGCGTACGTTGTTTACTACTAGGTCAAAATATTTTATTATAGGTTTTCCTTTTCCTTAAAAAAAAAAAAAGTAACTGTAAAGAAAATTTGTTTGTAATTTTAAATCCAAGGTTTCTATATAGCAATGTCAATAATAATGCAAGCCTGTTATGTCTAGATTCTGGTTATATGCATTTCATACAATATGATACACTTGAAGTTGAAACCTGAGAAAAACTCAAAAGGTTTTACATTCAGTTTTCAAGGAATGCTGTTACTTAGTTTGTTATTTAGTTGCCAATTGAATGAATTAAATAGAAATAAAATAAATTTAAAATGCTTCTAAAGAGATGATCATGATTATCAATCATATAAGGCGCAATAATCAAAACATTATTCTTATTCTTATTATTATTAATAAACAAGCAATTAAAAATGCTCTATATAGTAGTGCCAATTTAAGTAAGTACTATATTGTCTCTTATCGTTGAAGCAACATTGATTGTCAATCTCATCAATTCTATTTTTATCTTTCTGCCACCCCTGCTTGTACAGCTGATAAAGTCGCTTGGGAGGGTCATCTACAGTGCATTGGACTATGGGCTCTCCGCAGAGGAAGAGCGGGAGCTCTCCCTCCCTCTGGAAGAACTCATCGAGTTTATGACGGTCCACGAGGAAGGTGTCGCGCACGATGACGGCGGAAACACGAACGATAACAACAATGTGGCCGGCAGGAACGAGGCATGCGACAGTCTGAATGTGGACGAAGGAATAGTGGATGAACAGGAGTGGGATGATGAAGATGATGATGGAGGAGGAGGAGGAGGGAGAGATGGAGTAGATGGGATGAACAGATTGTCAGGAAAGACAAAAGACACTGGTAGTGATGGTAGAACGGAAGGAAATATAGAGGACAAAAGTAAGAGCTCTCAGAGGATACCCCAACTGATGAAGGTAAGCTTCTCAAAATATTTATTTTAACATTAAATCACCCTACTCGCTTGAGATAAATTGGCGACACTGAGTCACTTTGATTTAAAAAGAAAGCCTTATTTTAAAGTAAAACAAGAGAAAAACTAGACGCAGTGCACTCGGGGAGTGCATACCTCTGCTGGCACCAACACTTAACAAATTTTGATGTTTGCGTGACCTTGACCTTGCACTTTGACTTTTGACCTTGACAATTTAATGGGTTCTATCCTAGATGAACATGAAGCTTCTACGAGCAATTGGTTGGGATATCTGTAAAATTGTGCGCAGGAGACTGGTGACGAACAAACAAACAAACAAACGGGACTGAAAACATACCTCGTTGGCAGAGGTAACAATAGACAACCAAGCTTCTGGTGTGGCTTCATGTACATCTTAGGACGGCCCTTGGATCAGTACTTGTAATTCGCCTTTATAAATTAAATTCATTTCTTTAAAATTGTCTGTTCTATATTGAGAAGACATGCTATTTTCTACTTTTTACACAGTCCTGGACATTCTAAAAGATTTCACTACATGCTGAATGCATACACCGTATAATATATGCTCTTAATTTAAGTGCAGATATGTGGGGTAATTTGTCAAATGTGTGTAGTTGTGTACCATTTTCAGGAGGTATACAAAATACAACTCTATGCAGGTTGACAGCATTTTGTTAATTCTTTATTTCAATTTGACAGGCCACATGCTCATAATTCATCATAAAATAAAGCTTTACTTGCTGATTATGCTCTAAATTCCAGCACATATGCGTGGGGTACATTTGTAATTGTCAAATGCTGCCATATGTTCTCACTCCAGACCCCTTGAGGTCAAAGACACCGGAGAGTGAGAGAGTGTACTATTACATGCTCTGCCTGTTACCATGGTAACAGCTTGTACTCTGCATGTATGTATGAGTGGTTGGTAAGTGGATGCATAGACGCTTTGCTTCTCACCATGGCAACTGGATTTGTTTAAACACTGTTCATGAATGTACATTGATTTGATGCATGCATGGAGAGCATATAATCATATCAATATATGTTTTCTACTGATCAGGCTTTCTAAGCATGTTATGCTTACAAACGCTTGAAATTAGCACTGCCCTGGGGCCACTACAAATCTAAAGTGGGCTATGAAAATAACATAGAACTGCTAAAATGTACTTGCCTAAATGGGCAACTTAATGTAATTTAGATTTGAGTTTGCCTCAAAGATACTTTTCAGAGGGCAAGTTTTGATTTGAAATTCATCATGAAATTCATAGTATATCATCTCTTACCAGGATTATTTCCACAGGAAATATAAATCACTTGTCTCAACAATTCATCATATTATATTGAACATAAATGTGTGTATACATTTCCTGAAATGTCTCAAGCAGTATGGTCCATTCATAGTTCTGTAATAAAATTAGTTCTGTAATGAATTATGAAGAATTTCACGGCAATGTAAACAAAAAAATAGTACTGCATGTTCTTCAGCCAGTGTATTTGATACGACTAATTAAGTAGTAAAAAATTGCAATGCAAACTGCAAAAATATACTAGGCCTACTAGTAATTAATTTCATGATTAATTTAAACAAGTAAAAGGGATCTAGTAACTCCAATGTTGGCATCTGCAGAAAGTGATGAATGGTTAATATAATGTGTAGTTTTGTGTTCTGATATTTCCTCTGGGTATTGTGTGAAAATTTCAAGTTCAATGGACGTTTTATGGCCGAGTAATGAGCACAAATGCAAAGTGATATTTGCTAACTCAGTGCTCTGACTTTGTACATGTTTATGACTATCCAGTGGATAGTTAAATATCTGAACACTTCAATCGTAAATATCTTTCTAACGAAATGGAAATTTGAAAAAAACAAAACCTGTCCCATGCTTTTATTGTTAATTAATATGAATATGACAAGGTATGAGAGAACCACTAGAGGGTCATTCCATGTCAAATCACCCAATGGATTTCATCGTACCCCCTTCAAATTTGTTCATATTTGGTATGTATGATATTTCAACCTTTCAAAGCGCAAATATTTAAGTTTTATCCCAATCCGCCCAACGGTTTTGGCGCTATGGGCGATTCTTTGGGGGTTGTTTTGTCAAAAATGGGCGTGGGCACCGTTTTTCAAATCGCCATTGTCCGTTAACCGTTGGGTCAATTTATTTTTTAATGGTGTCATTGGACTGGAGATGTTATATGCAATCCATTTATGCCATTTGTTTTCATGCATGAGCGAGTTTGGATACGACAACCTTTGACCTTAGGCTTCAACCTTCCGTTTTACCTCGTGGATCAAATAATTTTGAGAATTTTTTTGGCTTAAATCTTGGCTTGATATAATATCTACAACATATGAAAGAATTGGAGATGTATTATTTCTTGTTTTTTCTACAGCCTTGTTTTAAGTTTGCAAATTTCATGTAAAATTGAATTATTTTAGACCTACACCCATGTCCAAGAATTCTATAGGGGTGTATTGTATGAAAAATACCTTTTCAAAGTCAGGATTAGAGCCTATTCAGACTCTGGCTCACCACTGTTAAATAGACCTGGTAATCCCCATACAATAGCAATCCAGACAAATGACATTCTAATGATACCACATGTTTCCAACCTGACAATGGCCCTGTTGCAGAAAGAGATAAATCAATTGTGAGTCAGATCAAATGTTCTAAATGCACACATCTGATTGGTTGAAATGCAGAAAATGTCTCTCACTGCAACAGGGCCTAGGTGGAGATCTTTTCTTGAATAAAATCTTTCAAGTTCAAGTTCAAATTGCAAACTTGTACATCAATTATGAAAGCAAATATCTACAGGTATCCCTTTTCAATTAATTTAATGTTTCTATGCAAGTATGCAACAGAAATTCATGCAATAGTAACATGATTTGCAATTGTAAACATTCAACCCTGATTATTTCCAACTAAACCAACAAAAAAACAATGCTGTTTGATATTCCACTCATTTTGATTTTTAATGCCACTTGTTTTTAAATGCATTAATTGCAATAAAAAAAACAGTGCAATTTGAAATTTCACAAACCATAAATAATGCATTAAGCAAATGTGACGATTCACAGAAATGGACAGGCATGCGCAAGTTCTTGTGACTTTTGAAATTAGGTCATTTGTCTTTAATCTAAGCTCTTTCATAGCATGAAGAGATAAGTATCTCTGATTTTCACACATAGTGTACGAAACAACTGTAGAAATATTGTGGTAAGATCAAATCTTAAACAATCATTGGTTATAAAATTATGAGCAGTTGTCTAGAGGGTAGTTTGTGTTTGGTATAGTTGGAAAGAATCAGGTTTTTTGTACAGATTGCAAATCATGAATTTATGATGCATAGAAACATTAAATTCATTGAAAAGGGATACCTGTAGATATTTGCTTTCATAATTGATGTACAAGTTTGCAATTTGAACTTGAACTTGAAAGATTTTATTCAAGAAAAGATCTCCACCTAGGCCCTGTTGCAGTGAGAGACATTTTCTGCATTTCAACCAATCAGATGTGTGCATTTAGAACATTTGATCTGACTCACAATTGATTTATCTCTTTCTGCAACAGGGCCATTGTCAGGTTGGAAACATGTGGTATCTAGAATGTCATTTGTCTGGATTGCTATTGTATGGGGATTACCAGGTCTATTTAACAGTGGTGAGCCAGAGTCTGAATAGGCTCTAATCCTGACTTTGAAAAGGTCTTTTTCTTACAATACACCCCTATAGAATTCTTGGACATGGGTGTAGGTCTAAAATAATTCAATTTTACATGAAATTTGCAAACTTAAAACAAGGCTGTAGAAAAAACAAGAAATAATACATCTCCAATTCTTTCATATGTTGTAGATATTATATCAAGCCAAGATTTAAGCCAAAAAAATTCTCAAGATTATTTGATCCACAAGGTGAAACGGAAGGTCGAAGCCTAAGGTCAAAGGTTATCGTATCCAAACTCGCTCATGCATGAAAACAAATGGCATAAATGGATTGCATATAACATCCCCAGTCCAATGACACCATTCAAAAATAAATTGACCCAACGGTTAACGGACAATGGCGATTTGAAAAACGGTGCCCACGCCCATTTTTGACAAAACTACCCCCGAAGAATCGACCATAGCGCCAAAACCGTTGGGCGGATTGGGCTAAAACTTAAATCTTTGCGCTTTGAAAGGTTGAAATATCATACATACCAAATATTAGCAAATTTGAAGGGGGTACGATGAAAATTTTCACTTTTTTTGGGTGATTTGACATGGAATGACCCTAGAGTTCCAAGTAAGTTTTGTGGATTTGGACAATATTAATAGATCCCTTTAAGACCAATAAAGTAATATGGGGAAGATGGAGACATTGGAATGAAGACGGATCAAAATAAACCATGAAGAATGCAGAGTGAATGTTATGCAGAGCTCTATAAATCAGGAGAATGGCAGATTCATGGCAGACAACCCACTGAGAGCAGACAAAACTGGGTGATAAATTGTCATCAAGATAAATTGTCATCACTGAGAGTGGGAGGGAATGTCTACCAGGATAATGGTTCATAAATGATGTCTAGAGCTACATATATATATATAAATGATCTGTTTTTGTTCTGGTTTTCAGCTTTTAACAACAATTATAAATTGGAAACATCCTTGTTATAAATAACTGTCAAATATAAATCCCTTTTAAACAAATTATGCTTTGAATAACTGGATTTGTCAAGGTATAATATATACAACATGTACATTTGGTAATAAAGAATGAAATATGTCCACTAAAAGTAAGTGGGTGATGACAAATTAAATTCAGGAGTGAAAGGAATGAGAGCATGTCTACTAAATGAATGCCTAAAGAATTAGCTGTTATTTGTTTTTTTTTTCATTTATTTCCCCCACAAATTATACTTTGAAAAGTGGACATTTTAATAATGAAAACGTTTATTTTCATAGACCTTGTAACACTGGTCAGTCAATTTGGGACTTTTTATGGTGCTTAATTAGACAAAATTGCAAACATTTCATTTTTCTTTTCTTGAAGTACTATTTAGTTAACTGTGGGAAAATCATGGGAAACATTTTTATTTGATTCTACTCTGTAGAGCATTGGCAATAAAAAAAAGTACATGTGGCTTACACTACAGTGCATTATGTATTATGGAGATATGGATAAGATCTGACTACATGTACATAAAAGTCTTTCAAAAATGGCCACATTTTCTCAGATTTCTCACCAAAAGAATTCTAGATGTTTTAACAATAAAGGTGTGTCGTGTGAATAGGGACACATCTTTTTGCTTTTGATCAGCATGAGGTCTCTTGAGGCCACCATACAATAGGAACTGAATTCCATCATGCATGATAATTCTTCTTTCGTTTTTTTTCCCCTTCTGCTTCTGAAAAGATCTACATTTTTGTCTGGTATGGGTCCCGTTTTCTTTTATTCACTGCAAAAAAGAGATGACGTTTGCATTGTGTTATTTGTTACCAATGAAAAAAAAAAGATGTAAACATACCTATTGAAATTGCACTATTGATAGATTAGCAAAAGAAAGCAATTGTAAATAAATGGAGGAAAAAGAAGAAAAAAAAAGAAAGAAAACTTTGGGTTTGGTTACTCAGTGATTTAGGAATACTTGAACAATTGCTTGAATGATATACTGAAAGGTGAAACGCGTAGGAATTCACACTTCTCAATGTCGAGTCTTTGATAAAATTGAGGTACAATTTGTTTGATAGGGCTTTCAGTTTTCAGGTACTTGATAATGGAAGCCCCCTGGGCTACCCAGTAACTGTCATGCCTAGATACATTGTCAAGCATCAACACTTACTTGTCTAGTAATAATAGCTTGGCTTATAATTCCTAGCAAGTCAGCGATCATGTGAAAATAGCCTATAAAGTCGCGTATTGCACATTTAACGACGCAAGTTTGCTCCTTAATTTTATGCCGTCAATGTACACCCCATTACAAGTGATAGCTTTAATAGCATGGAGTATGAATCCTTTACAAGGAAATAGCTTGTAAACCCATGTACTTACACTTTTAACTACTCACATTTGCTAGATTTATTGGACTAACTAGTACAATATGTGTATGAACCTGGATTAAGCTAGTGCCATGCTAAAGGAAAGAGTTAAATTTAAACAGATCAAAACATGACAACTATATATGTTTATTCACACCAGTAAAAGTCCTTTCCAGCTCACAAAATTTGAACATGACAGATTTCCCTAATCTGAATTTGAGCACTAAAAATGTAAGTGTAGAGCTTTGCATATGATTTATATAGTATAAATATGACCAAAATCATATGAGAGGACATTTTAACATGGTATTGGTTGACCACAAAATATGTTTGGGATTTTTCAAAGGAGATTTTATTTATTTATTTATTTATTTATTTTGGTATACATTTCAAACTGATCAGCAGCAGTGCTGAAAGGATCAGTGTACATTGAACATCAAAACGTACATAGTATAAATACTATAAACAATACAATATAGCAATTGTTACATTCGAATTTGAATGAATTGGAACAACAAAATTTACAAAAGTGAATCACTATAAAATAAACAAAGCTACATTACACAAAGAACAAATATCAGATCATTGTGCATAATTGCTAATCAACCACATTTCCAACAATGAATTGCATACAGCAATTCATAACTATATAGGTAATATAAAGTAATTCATAATTAAAACTGTTCTTAGTTATTAATCACCAAGCAATTAATTAATTATAATATATTTATCATTTATACCTATCAGCTGAATACCTATTGTGAAATCATTATTATATGAGAGCAAGACTATTCTAATATTGATATTTCAATTAAAATTAATTAAGCATAATTTAAAAATGAATATTTATGTACCTATTATAAGTTTAATATCAATATTTTACCAAAATTCAAGGTACCAAACTGCAAGTTTATGAGTATTTGTCATATTACATAAATACAAAAAACAATCTAAGTCTACAATATTATCATCTTAATGATCGTTTAACTATACATGGGATACGTAAGACCAGTACTTAATTATTGTGTCCCGGTTTTGAATGGAAATATTACTCAAAAGCAAATATTAAATTTAGAACGAATTCTAAAGAGAGTCCTCAAAATAATATTGGGAGGTGACTATATGCCACTTTTGCTCTTTCATTGTGCAATTTAACTACATTGGAAGCAAGAAAAAACCAACTTTGTGAACAGTTTATATAATATCTTTAGAAAACACCCTGTTTTTAATGATTGGTTACCAATTAAAAAGAAAATAGTGCTCTTCATTACCTTGTTCATATTTTAAACAATGATACAATTCAATTTTTGTATAATCATTTTCTTTTCTTATGTACAATTGTGTATGTTGCTGTTTGCGTAATAATCATTACTTTTAAAACTTTACAACTTTTAACATGTATCGTGCACTTTACAAATGTAACAAATGTACAATTCAGCCTTTGGCTGCCAACTATTTAATTAATAAACTCTTTTAAATTCAATTCAACACAAATAACTTAATTACATTATACCAAGCAATGCAAATCATTACTAACAAAACACAATCCATGCTTTAAACACAATGCCATGCTTTAAATCGACAACTCACAGACCATCTGATTCCCTAGCTACCTGGGTAGATTAAATCCAAGCAATGTGTATTTTACAAATTACTGCCTTCTGGCTATTTAAGAAAACGTCCAATTCGATCAAGCTTCCATATATCCGGTGCTGTGGAAAATAGAGAATAAAGAGGGCCACGAGTGCCACGGGTAAAAGAAACTTGAAATTGAACGTTCAATTAACTATATATTATAAACATATATTATAACTTATCGCTTGCTAGCTATCGTAATCAACATACATGGTTCCAGTAGAGAGTGGGTATACCCATTCAAGATCATTTGATTATAGTAACATGCATGTGCCAGAGACCCCAGCATTTTGGGGACCAGTCCTGAATGGGTTACAAGTTCTTTTCATTGCCATGTATTGATGGAGGCCAGGTGATAGACCGGAGTATGAATATATATTTTGAGAGTGAGAGTAATTAGACGGAACCCCTGCTAGCAGAAAGCCATCTGGTCAGCAGAGCTATTAATACGTACTTCAGAAGGCTTGGGGTTTCGCTGCGTTAATTGTGGGAAAAGTTCATTTAGCTGTGAGGACTATGTTTATTTCTTTTGTACACATAATATTATGAGATTTCTGCTGCTCCAAGCAAAGTTTGAATTTGGTTGTGATTTTTGTTTTCATTATGATTAAAACCCATTGAACATGGGAAATATGGGCTAAGATAACTTATTTTATGTTGGCTACTAGGCATGATCTTTTCAAAATCACCCCCCCCCCCCCCCCCTCCCAAAGGAGTAGTGTCTATATTTTTTTTTTTTTTAGTGATTTGGGGGTTTATGCTATATTGCATTTGTACGGTGAACCTGGCTTCATTAGGCCAGCTAGTGTCTACATCACACAACAACTAGAATTTGTTTACCATGTTTCACCCACTCTTGACATTGCATGCATCTACCCCCGCGTCCAATACTGCCTCTTCACAATCTGACTACTGGATAGTTGGTGTGCATTGCATAATGGGGTTACGTACAGTAACTACAAGGTCTCTCTCCATCGATATCATTAAGTTATGCACAACGACAGGTACTGTATGCGTGATCATGCACTACATGCATCATTAACATACAGTATAATATATTTCTTCATCATCACATACATGCATAATTTGTGTGCTAGGTACTTTAGCTGTAAAATAATCATGGGATAGTGCGCTTCTCTAAAAACTTACTCAGTAAACAATACGATTAAAACCAAATTGGCGATATTTAGTAGATGAGCTCAGCAGTATTTTCTTAAAATAATTAAAAAGCAAAGAACATAAAACAGTGTATAGTCTCTCTTCAGAATTCAACAAATACTGGAACCGTTGTTGTAAAGTGTTTACCATCTTCAAGTCGACTGCTTTATTACAGTCGCTCTGTCAAATTAGAGGTACACGTAGGCGGTGGATGTGAATTGCATTACCATAAGGTCCCTTTCCAGTGGTGTAAAGTGTCAAACGGGACGATCAGTTAACTCGTACTGGTGGTATGCACTTGGTTGATCTTCAATCTTCACTAGGTCAAGCTGTCCACGGTAGATAAAAACCTAACTAATTCAAACCTGAAAGACTATTCATCTTCATTTATAGACCTCCCGAATCAAAATGAGAATTTGATAGTGGGTTCAGTCAAACTTGTCTTAGTGGACACCTGTCTGTAGCAGCCAACCTGCCTGTAGCGGCCACAAAAAAATGGCCCCTACAGAGAAGAACATTGTTATGGAACCTGTCCACAGTGGCCATATTTCTTGTCTCTCACTATACACAGGTTAGACTGTAAATTGCAATGTACATTGCATTACCATATGGGGGCCAGATTCTCAGTGTTATGCAGTACGTGCGCATAAACTAACCTAGTTAAAAATGAGGGTCTGCGGTTTAGTATCCCCAAACATGACAATCTTTTAAGTCTCAATCAATTAAAATGACACAATGCGTTGTGTACATTTATCATATTCTACCATGGAGGGTAAAAATTACTGATTTGGGTATTCAAACACACCCCAACTACGCCACCCTATTAAGCTAAAACATCCCCCTTGAAAAAATCCTGGGTACGACTATGACATTTATGTATTGCGTTTCCATGAGTTTATTTTATTTGATGTGCAGTGCTATTCAATGGGTAGTACCTCACTAGGTTAAGCTGTCTACTGAAGATATAAAGGTTGCTGACATTTACATTTCTTCAAGATCAATCATACCCCCATTTCTCTTATCAAGACAACCTGTCAAATGACAATTTGATTGTAGGTACAGTCAAACCTGTCATAATGGCCACCTGTCTATAGCAACCAAACTTTCTATGGTTGCCACAAGAAGTGATGCAGAGACGAACAAGGTTTTTGAACCTGTCTATAGAGGTTACCTGTCTACAGTGGCCACACGGATGGTTAGGCCTACTATACACAGGTTTGGCTGTATAGGCACTGTGCATTAAGGTCACATGTCAATTGGTCTGTATTCACTGGGTACATGTAGTTCTCTATCAGGTCAAGCTGTCTACTTTAATTGTTTTTGTTACTATTTCTTGTCTTCCTCTGAACAAGCAACATTTGCCCCCAATTCATTACATCACCCTGTCAAAAGGGTAAATCATTTGACATATAGCGGTATATGCACTGGTTCGTACTCCACTAGGTTATAAAAGCTGTCTACTGAAGATGTAAAGACATGCTAAGACTATTCCATTACGGCGCAGATTTTGTCTTTCAACAAATCGATTGTGGGTGTGCATTGCAAATTAGCATTTAAGGTCACTGTCTTCCAATTCAGGCACTGCTTTCATCGTATGTTGCCTTCTTCATGGCTTTTAACACATGCCCCCAATTCATTACAGCCCCCTGCCAAATGTCAATTGGATTATGAGAGTAAATTGCATTACCACAAGGTCAAAGGCAATTTCTTGTAGCTAAATTGTAATGATGTACTGAACCACACATAGTTCTTGATCAGGAAGATGCTCATGATGCATCAGGTCAAGCTGTCTACTGTAGATGTAAAAACAGGCTAGGACTACTTCATTTCAGCACCGATTTTGTCTTTCGACAAGTCCATTGTTGGTGTGCATTGCATTTAAAAGCATAACATTCTGTATAATAATAATATATCTCGCTGTCTTTGATTGCAGCAGTCTTTCATTGTTGCGACTGTTGTTCCTCTTCTTCAGGACCAGCAAGGATTTGCCCCCAGTTCATTACAGCCCCCTTCCAAATGTCAAATGGATTATGGGAGAAAATTGCATTACCACAAGGTCAAAGGCAATTAGATCTGAAGCACAGTTCTAAGTACACACGTGCTGTTCATAAGTCTTGATCAGGTGAGGATCTGAAGATGAACATAAATAAACAAGCCTTAGTTCTTTACTCTTTTTAAGATGTTTTTTTTCTTCCACTTCATGATCTTTCCCTGTCAAATGACAAGTTGTAAACTTGTCCATGTGAAATCCAAATCAAGAAAGTGAATTGCATTATGAAATTCATCCAGTGAGATCTTGAATGTATGTAAAACAATTCAGTTTGCTTGTTTATTTAATACTTTGCCAGCACATGCACACAAATGTAGATGTGAAAAAATACTATCGTTGTTCACCTTTATCGATACTACTGCATCTTATCATACTCTATTACAGCACACCCTGTTACATGACAAGACAAGTGGATGATAGGTGTGAATTACATAACCACAAGGTCGTTATGTAGTAGAGCAATTATGCAATGCTTTTTTCATGGCCCCTAATGATAAGTGCCCCTAAAACTGGGGAAAACATTATGATTCTGTCATGTATGCTTGCATGCTCTGTTGGGCTAGTAAAATTTCTGATTCGTCCTAAACTGGTTGCTGGAAGCTCCATGTTTATGGCCCTGCGCTAGCAGGCCAGTGTTACTTTCTAGCCCGAAATAGAAAAAAACATTTTATATTCATCAGCATGTATGCTACTGCAGGGTCCATCTTGTTCTCTTATTTAGTGTACTGCATCTTCTCCACCTGCATTGCACCCCAGTCGAATAACAAGTGGTGTGTGGGAGTTGATTGCATTAACCAGAAAGTCAAAGACGATTGATTGAGCATTCTCAGTAAACACAAAAGCACAAGTATACAAATTGCGTACTTCAAAGCAATCTTAATTCTTGTTTAAATATTCTTTAGCCTCGGGACTACCTGCCTGCCCTCACTTAATGACAACTCCCTTTCAAATAACAAGTGGCATGTTACAGTACCTAGTATAGTAACTGCGAATGTACATAGCATTTACATAAAGTCACTTATCAAAAGGGGCAACCATTATAAATAATGCAGTACAGTTTGTGTTTGTCTTAACTGTGAAGCAGAAGCGAGACATAGCCATTACTATTTTCAGCGGCAGCTAGTTGATCAAAACCAAAAATATGAAATATTGATTTGAAATATAATGATGTAACTTACAAATTGCTACATAGTGTATTTATTTGCAAGGATCTTAGTCAATATGTTAACAATTTGTTAATAATCATCATTTTTTGGTTTCAGCTAACCATTTTATTGCCAACTGTTCCAAATATATGCAGAAACTCAATATAGCTCAAACAGTAATAGGATAGCTTCAGCGTGAGCTAGGTCTACAATCTTATGTTTGTGTAACATGACAGCTTATTAAAGATTGCTGAAAGCTTGCAGCGTGCTTGATATGAGCTTCTTTGATTTTTGCATGGGGCATACAATATTTACAGTCAAACCCGTCACCTGTCATCAGCAGCCAACCTGCATATACTGGCCACCAAAATGGATCCCCTGCAGAGGAAAAAAAACGATGCTATGGAACCTGTCTACAGAGGTCACCTGTCTACAGTGGCAAGTTTTCTTGTTTCCCGTATGAAAACTGTCTTGTTTTATTGTTTTCTTGTCACCATACACAGGTTTGATGTTAGGAAAACTGTCTATAGAGGTCACCTGTCTACAGTGGCCATTTTTCTTATTTCCTTTAGTTTGTATGTGGTCACTATACCCATGTTTGACTGTATACACAAGATCACCTAGGGCCCATACACACCTAACCTGATAGAATCCTCTCTCATAGTACATTTATGTTGCGTACCACGGGGCGCAGCAGGCCATAATGTATGCATGAATTCACTGCAAAGTGACATGACTGAGTGGGCTATGTCTGGGCCGAGGGGGAAATTGTCTTGAATGTAAATTTGCTCTGTCCAAGCTGGTGCTACCATCGCGATTGAAATAATCTCCCCAATTGCTGATGATGGTCTTGGGGACAGTATTTTGAATGCAGTTTTGCTCTGTCCAAGCTGGTGCTATTGTCGCAATCAAAATAATTTCCAAATGAGGATGTTCAATATTGGGACGTTTCTATAACTCAAAGGAAAATGTTCAATTTAAGAGATTTTCCTACACAATGTTGGGGGCAGGTCCAAGCTAATGTCCCCCTTGATGATGAAAATTCATCTTCATTTTAGCATATCAAGTTTGGTATCATTTAAAAGCTAATAGTCTGAAGTTTAGATTTTTAGTGTGGAAATTTGCATAATCTGCATATTTAACGAGTAGGGGTCATCTTATTTGCATATTTCAAATATTAGTGTGACGTACGGGACATTACATTTTTATTTCTAATATTTATTTAATCAATGGAGCATTACTTTCATATATGGGAACTAGTAAAACTAATTACTAGCAATAGTTGACCAAATTTTAAAGTTTCAAAATTAATTGATTATGTTAATTAGGGCGTGTCCAAAATGCTATGTCCCGTACGTCACAAAAATGCGCACATTTTTAAATATTTCAGTATGAAACAGTTAATTTTTTTCTTTCATATACTGTGAAGTTCTAATTTATCATACTCCTGACCAGCTAGCCAAGTTTGATGAAAAAAACATGTTTCGTTTTGATTTTATTAGCTAATTAACAAATGTGACGTACGGGACAAAAGTGTGACGTACGGGACATTTTCAGTGTTAAAGCAATGGCAAGGCAGGTAAAAATTATTTTTTTGTGTTTTAACCGCTAATCATCAAAATAATACATGCTTAGATGCTCCCCAGAAGTTCAGAATAGATAGGTCTTACCTCCAGGAGCCATCTCTAAAAAAAAAATTCATGTTCCATTTCGTACTTTGTGATATAGCTATATTTTCATGAACATATATCTTGAGGGGGAAATTTGAAATATCTTAAAATTACCTTTAATTAATTATCTAAAATACTAGACAATCAATTTGAGTAGGGAAATTGCGTGTCAATGAAGGAGAGACAGTAGTACACTGGTTAAGTACACTAAGACATTCCAAACGGGTTCAAAAACTGTAAGAAAGGGGTAAAAAGGCACAAAATATAATCACTTATTCTTCTGAACAGTCCCATGTATAGGATTTGATGTAAGTTGCCCCATTTTCGATGATTCTGTTTAATTTACTCATAGTAATCTCTTTTTTGGCAAATTTAAAAGTAATTTACATCAGAAGAATGTAACCAACACATATTGGTACCAGAAAAAATAGTTTTTGTTAATTATTAATTAGGAATTAATTAGCTTAATTAATTAACATTTTTTTAAAAGTCGTATCGTAACTTTTTGTAGAAGTATTTTTTTTTTTTTCATCAGAATATATTAGATTTATACAATAATAACAAATATATTGCAAAATAAAATGAAATTAAAATAGAAAAATGACATAGTTTTAGTGAGGAAAAAATGTCCCGTACGTCACATGTCCCGTACGTCACGCGCATACCTATTATCTTTCATTAATTATCGTGGGAAAAAAAGTTGTGAATTAATTAATTTTTTGGTAGTGTGTACTTGAATGTTTACTGAATGCATATATTACAAATTAGTTAGTATTAGCCATGTAGATTCAGAGCATTTTCATGATACATCATTTTCCAAAAAAGTCAACATTTCTCTGGTCCCGTACGTCACGCTGCATATTAATTAGCATAATTAAATATTAATGAGCGATTTTAATTTTTTTTTTTGCATTTTAGGAAGGGACTGCAAGTAGCTTCCCAAAGCACCAAAAATATTCTAAATCATAGCTTCTTCCTCCGAGTAATAATCAATTAAAAGCTGTGAATGTCCCGTACGTCACAAGTCAAATAGCTTGGACCTGCCCTGTTTCAATCGGGATCATTTCTAGCCCTCGTCTGACGATGTGTGTTTTATTAAAGACTTTGCTATTGCATGTCAATTATCTGTTTTATAGAATGAGGGACAGAATAAGGGACCATGCAATTCTACTACAGTGTGTGGACTAAAGTGTAATTATGTCTCCAGTTGAAAGTGGATGCGCATGTGCTATGTCATCCATCACATCCACTGTCTGGATCAAGAGCTTGGATTTCAAGGTTTTGGTAACTTGATTTAGGCAATGCATTTGACCTATGTATGCATTGGATTAAAACAAGACTTCATTATGTCGTAGTAATTAAATATTTGATTTGATAGAAAAAGTAACATATATTGTAAACAGTAAATTGGGTGATCCTCCTCCCTCTGTGGTTTGTCCCTTTGTTGGTAATGTAATACAAGCAGAATATGCATCTAAGCATATTAAAAAGCATGGTAAAACAAATTGTAATCAGTTAATTTGGTGATCCTCCTTCCCCACTGTTTGTGATAGTGGTTTGTCACCTGGTTGGAAATCAATACAAGCAGGAAATGCAAATACATTATTAAAAAGCATATATAGTAAAACATATTGTAAAGAGTAAATTGGGTGATCCTCCCCCCCCTCCTGTTGGTGATTGTGGTTTTTAGCTCACCTGAGCCAAAGGCTCAAGTGAGCTATTGTGATCGCTTTTTGTCCGTCGTCCGTCGTCCGTCGTCCGTCGTCCGTCGTGCGTCGTGCGTCGTGCGTCGTCCGTCGTGCGTCGTCCGTCGTCCGTAAACTTTTTACATTTTCATCTTCTTCTCCAGAACCAATGATCGGATTCCAACCAAACTTGGCAGGAATCATATTTAGGGGTAGAGGAACCAAAGTTGCTAAAATGGTGGGCGTGGCCCCCAGGGGGGCCCTGGGGGAGGGCACCAAATGTAAAAAATATGTAAATTTTAAACATCTTCTTCTCAAGATCCAGAAGTATGACAGACCTGATATTTCATATTTAGATGCCTCTATTGATGAAGAATGAAAGTTGTTCACAAGATTTTTGTGGGTGGTCCCATAAGGGCCCTGTGGGCGTAACAGTTTTTTTGGGGGCCCTACCATAGGAAATATACATTTTCATCTTCTTCTCCAGAATCAATGATTAGATTCCAACCAAACATGGCAGGAATCATCTTTAGGGGTAGAGGAACCAAAGTTGCTAAAATGGTGGGCGTGGCCCCCAGGGGGGCCCTGGAGGAGGGCACCAAGTGTAAAAAATATGTAAATTTTAAACATCTTCTTCTCAAGATCCAGAAGTATGACAGACCTGATATTTCATATGTAGATGCCTCTATTGATGAAGAATGAAAGTTGTTCACAAGATTTTTGTGGGTGGCCCCACAAGGGCCCTGTGGGCGTAACAGTTTTTTTTGGGGCCCTACCATAGGAAATATACATTTTCATCTTCTTCTCCAGAACCAATGATTAGATTCCAACCAAACATGGCAGGAATCATCCTTAGGGGTAGAGGAATCGAAGTTGCTAAAATGGTGGGCGTGGCCCTCAGGGGGGCCCTGGGGGAGGGCACCAAGTGTAAAAAATATGTTAATTTTAAATATCTTCTTCTCAAGATCCAGAAGTATGACAGACCTGATATTTCATATTTAGATGCCTCTATTGATGAAGAATGAAAGTTGTTCACAAGATTTTTGTGGGTGGCCCCATAAGGGTCCTGTGGGCGTAACAGTTTTTTTGGGGGTCCTACCATAGGAAATATACATTTTCATCTTCTTCCATCACCATTCTCCCAAATATGCAAATAAATATGCTAATAGGAAACCCAGACACTTGTTTACATCTAGGACCATGTTTTCACCCAAATCTTTCTATTTATAGCATGTGTTTTCATGTTTTGATGTTTTCATGCTTGACCTTGTTAGCAGCTTTCATTGCTAGTACCATTCACACTGCCCAAATAGTTATGATTATTTAAGTTGCAATTCATTATTTTTTTTGTTATTATTTTTATTTATTTTTTTTCGGGGGGGGGGGGGGGGGGGGGGGAGGGGCGGTTTTGTGCGTGAAAATAGTAGTTCGGATTATTTATGAAAATAAGTATGATTCAAATCATCATGTGCAATACACTTTTGGTGTATCTTTTTGCAAGTGGTGTTTGTGTGTGTGAACAGTGTAAATTGTATCAGTTTTCATATCCAACATGCAAAATGCATGCTTACAGTATCTTCAGCACTCGGTCAATGGATGGGTGCGGAATAGTTACATGTAGGTCAAAGTTTGGTCCAGTTGCTCATGTGCATTTTGATTTAAAAATCGTACAATCCAGCAGGTTGTGAGGTGTTTTTTTTGCCTGTGTGAACATGCAAGAAACATACTTTTTTTAATGACCCAGCACAATTAAATGAATTAAATAACCTTACTTACTGGGATAGTTAGAATCAAACTCTAAAATTAACCAGCCTTTCGGTGGTCTAGTGGTTTCACAGCATTCCATTTGCACACTCAGTTGCATTGTGCTTTTTCGACTGTTAGAGACCAGAGAATAAAATGATGCTATTAAATTAACCCATTGGAATTAAATGAATATAAAATATGCAAAAAAATAATCATGATTTGAAGCAACATGCAATTGTTACTTTTTAGCATGTGTGAATGCCCCTATTGTATCATTGATGTTTTCTAGGTCACATTTTGTTTTTGTTTTATTTTCTTTCTGTTATATGCATTGACTACTTATTCAACAATTCTAGCTTAAATTTTGCACAGAGGTATATACTCCTTTAATTATCTTTAGGGAGGGGATCCAAAGTTGCTAAAATGGTAGATGAAGAATGAAAGTTGTTTGTGCATTTTGGTGTTCCTTCAAAAGATGATCAAATGATCAAATCATACCGAACCTAGCTGTAATCCCATCAAGGACGAGAGCTATTTTAAGGCACAATTGATCATTGTTTTCCTCTACAAATTGGCAACTCCTAAATTTCATCGACGGATCAATGGCATAAAAATAGGTGGAAAATATTAAGTAATAACCATTTAAGACAAATATAGTGACTTTGCCGCAAAGATGCCAATTTGAACACAAATATATCTGTTTCACAAATACATGTATCACAATGTGTTGCCAATTTGAGGATTTTTTCTAAATTATAGTTATTTACACAATAATAAAAATCATTAAAACATAACTAAAGCAGGTAGAGTAACAAAATAGGGCTCTAAAAATAAAGGAATTTATGCTCTTTCTTCCTGTACACCTCACATAACTAGTCTTATTCTTACCTAGCTGCATGGGACCCAAGAATGGCTCGTGGAAATGTGAAATGAATTTCAAATATTTTCTTCTCCACATCAACAAGTATTACAATCTGGACATTTTGTAACATGTAGGTATCTATATACCCTAAATCTCCGTGTATAAGGCGCACTTTTTTCCGTCGGAAACAAATAGAAAAAGTTGGGGGTGCGCCTTATACACAGGTACAGCAAAAAAAATAAATATATAAGATAGGTAAAAAATAGGTAAAAAATTCAAGTTTATTAAGCAAATTACTAATGAATATTCATACATTCATGAGCAGCAGTACTCATTATATATGCAATTATCTAATAATTAACAATTTGTTATAAATTTTTCTCATAATTGAAGATCTTTGTAAGTAAGTGTCCCAAAACAAAATTTCTTTTTTTTAGAAAGTAGGGGGTGCGCCTTATACACGAGTGCGCCGTACACACGGAGATTTACGGTAAATGACAATGCAAGTTGTCATATCGCAGAATGGCCCCATAGGGTCCCTATGTGAGTGGGGTTAATATGCTGAAGTGGTCAGTGGCTGGTGAAATGTGTTAAGCTTTGTCTTATATGTGTGTCTGTCTTTTTTTATGATTCACCCAAACATTATGGTAAATCATAATGTTAGGTACAGGGGATCAAAAGTTATTGATTAAATAGTACATCACATTATAGATTTTGGCATGATTTCAACTGATTTCATATCTTCTGAGGGTGCCAGAGAGAACATGCGCCAGATGTGAATTGATTGACCTCAGGTGAGCGTCGTGCCCCCCTGGGGCTCTTGTTTACTTTGTTGGTAATTGACTACATTACAAGCAGGAAATGGGCAATTCCACGGTAACGGAAGGACATTCAGACACAATTTTGGAACTTCAATCAAATAATTCCAGGATCCTGCTTTTGATTTTTTATTCTAAATGACATGTCTTTGATCCTTGTTGGAACACCTTTGATTTCCACTATTTCTAAAATTTTGACCGCATTATGTAAATTAGATATGGACACTAATGAGGCCGGTAACGGAAGGACGCCAAAATGGACATGGATTTTCAATTTTTTTAGTTATGACCCAATCTCTGTGAAGTTACGAGGTTTATCATGTTAAGTTGGCTACTAGTCAATTTCCTTATGTTCACAGAGTATAACACCACCTTTTAAGAAAAATATCTACATTGGTATATTAATTATGAGAAATTAATTACTCCAGTGTTCGGTAACGGAAGGACGGTAACGGAAGGACCTCTGAAAAGTCTATTGGAATTGTACAATAAAATTAATTTTGAAATTTAAAGACCATTTATGAGAAGGAAACTTCTCTTTTGTGGTATAAAATGAGTTTGTATCATAGATAGCATATGGACATCACAACCATTTACATTTCTATTTTTTTCTTACTATATTTCATGCTCCAATGGCTCTTATTCATGGTCAATCCATGGTAACGGAAGGACACTCAGACACAAATTGTCAACTTTAAGAAAGACATTTTTAAATACTTGTGTTGTTAGAACAGTCTATTTTGATAACAATACTTCCAAAACATACAGTTTTAAGGTCCCATAATTTTTTTGATTTTTTAAATCTCCGCACATTATTGAATATGCATACAAATGAGGTCGGTAACGGAAGGACACTAAAATGGACAAGGTTTTGTTATCAAATCAGTTTTAACTAAAACTCTGTGATATTAAATAATACAAAATATTTTAAGGGTACACATTTCATTCTCTGAAGGGTTAAGAAGAATTTACTTGTTCTTTGATTTGTCCGCAGATATTTGAGTTATTTCACACAAAGCGGACCAATGTTCGGTAACGGAAGGACATAATGGACTATAATGTATGATATGACACAGTAGGGTCATTCCATGTCAAATCACCTTTAAAAAATTTGAAAATTTTCATCGCAGCCCCCTTCAAATTTGCTAATATGTGCTATGTATGATATTTCAACCTTTAAAAGCGCAAATATTTAAGTTTTAGCCCAATCCGCCCAATGGTTTTGGGGCTATGGTCGATTCTTATGGGGGAGTTTTGTAAGAAATGGGCGTGGGCACCATTTTTCAAATGGCCATTGTCCATTAACCGTTGGGTCAATTTTTTTTGTAAAGGTGCCGTTGGACTGGGGATGTTATGTGCAATCCATTTATGCCATTTGTGTTCATGCATGAGCGAGTTTGGTTACGATAACCTTGGACCTTAGATTTTGACCTTCCGTTTTACCTCGTGGATCAAATAATTTTGAGAATTTTTTTTGCTTAAATCTTGGCTTGATATAATTTCTACAACATATGAAAGAATTGGAGATATATTATTTCTTGCTTTTTCTACAGCCTTGTTTTTAGTTTGCAAATTTCATGTAAAATTTAATTATTTTAGACCTACACCCATGTCCAAGAATTCTATAGGGGTGTATTGTATAAAAAAGACCTATTCAAAGTCATGATCAGAGCCTATTCACACCCTGGCTCACCACAGTTAAATAGACCTACTAATCCCCATACAATAGAAATCCAGACAAATGGCATCATGGTACAAGGGCCCTGTTGCAGAAAGAGATAAAATCAATTGTGAGCCAGATCAAATGTTCTAAATGCACAAATCTGATTGGTTGAAACACAGAAAATTACTAGTCTGACCACGCTACGCCACTGATAGCTGGCCATTGCAGGTATTGTCTCATTATTTTGGGTTTTCATATATGAGAGACCAATTTTTGAACATAAATTTTGTCATAATATGTAATATGAGGTACCTTGTCCATCTGTTACCATGTGTATGGTAACGGAAGGACATTTTCTTTTGTTATTTATTAATTAACGAAGAAACAATGAGTAATACAATTGTTAGCAATGGGAAGGCCTACTTGAACTTGCTTTGCACTGAAGATTGGTCTGCTCTCTAACAATTATGTGAGCCACAAAATTAAAAATATTGATTTTTCGGTAACGGAAGGACATTTTCATAGGCTGAAAATAAGAAGTCATTGAAGCATAACAAATCAAATAAATCATACAAATTTACTATTTTACGAAATGGTCATATCTCGGGAGTCAGAATAATGGATTTTAGGCTTAACTGGGGAAATATAAAACAAACACAGGATCAAAACACTTTTTCACAAAAATGTCAAATTTGTGGGGTTCAATTATGGTTATAAAGTTATTATAAAAAAAAAACTAAAATTATGTAAAACTAAAATTTTCTCATTGAATTCCAAAAATATAGAATTTAAGCTTTGATTTGATACCAAATTTGTATCATAAAAATGCTTGTAAAATTTTTGGTCAAATGTCCACTTTGGCGTGGAATTGCCCAAATGCAAAAGCATATAAAAGCATCATAATAAGATATTGTAAAGTGTAAACAGTAAATTGGGTGATCCTCCTCCCCCCTCCCCCTCCTGTGTGTGATTGTGGTTTGTCACTAAAACCCCTTCTTAACTGAAAGAAATAGTCGCGGTGACGTCCTGACGTTGTCCGGATGAGATTCTACACCGTTTCAATTAAGAAGCTCCGATCGGTATAACATCAGGACAACATCAGGACAACATCGGGGTGAAATTCACCCTAGACGGGTCATGGTGATAGCACGGTGACGTCCTGACAACATCAGGATGTCATCCTGATAAACCGTGTATTAAGAAGCGCGCAGAACCTTACCCGGGTAGAAGACGTAATGGCCGTGAACAAAAACACAGCGCGCGCCGATAATATATGTCGCCCCAGCTGTTCGCGTGATGAGGGAGGTGCGGTTGTTATGGTATCCTACCCGAGTGAGGATTTTGCGGATGGTAGAATAAGAAGGGGTCCGAAGGCTCGCTGCGTGTTTTACGGCCTGACCCCCTACTGTTTCTTATCCACTAGTCGCTCGGTTAACATCGAGGTAAGGTTTATTTTTCCCAATTAAGAAGGGGTTTTAATCAGTAATTGAATACAAGCAGGAAATAGAAAAGGGGAAGCAGTTCGTGACTGAAGGTGTGAAAGATGCCAATATGTTGGATAAGGATGAACAGACGACACTGCATGTAAATAAGACGGTAGGGAAGCAAATGACACGAGACACTCTCACAACCCCCTTGTGTCAGATATAATTAGCATTTGAGCGTCTGACGTCAGAATTGTAATTGAACCCTAAAAGTAAACTTTATGATAGCATCAAAAACCTGTGATTTCCCTATGATAATGGAATAATTATAAAAATAAGATATAATAAACCTTATATAACCTAACCATATGCTCCATGAAATTATACAAGTATACATGTACAGATTTCATTTCATTTATTGAAAAGTACATGTATACTATATATTTTGGGAGGATGATAGCATTATGTGATAATGGCATTAGAAATTCTGGAAATTAGAATATGACATACATATATAGGATACAATTTTTTGTTGTTGGTAATCCTATACAAGCGGAAAATGCAAAAGGGGAAACGGATTATGACTGAAGGTGCAAAGGATGACAAAATGTTGGATAAGGATGAACAGACAAAACCACATGTAAATAAGACGGGAGGGAAGAGGATGACACGAGACACTCTCACAACCCCCTTGTGTCAGATATAATTAGCATTTGAGCGTCTGACGTCAGAATTGAAATCGACAGGAAAACTTCCTCCTATGAGATTAGGAGTGAGACTGTCTGAACCACTCTCAATATCGGGTATATTTGTGTGCCTTTTCAGGCAGATGGTGTCATGGATACATAATATTAAAGTGATCCATTAACTTAAAAATTGTTCCCCAAAGTTATATTTGAGACTGAAATTATATATATGATATGTAAGACTTTCTTAGAAAAAAGAATAATGTTTATCTAGTAAAAACAGAGAAAATCAAAGTCTAATTTTATCCTGATCATTCACGTGAGGTACAGTGGACGATACTCTTGACTGCGGTAGAAAGCTCTTCTGTTACCATAAGCCACACAACAAGGGAAAAGAGAAGTGTGAAAGCTTTAAATGATTTTGGTTGAATTTCACAAAGTTAATGAATCACATTGACCCGTTCCCTACTAAATTGTGCAATTATCATGGAGTTAACCAGTTCGTTATTAGAATTTGAAATCCCCATAGTGTTAATACAGGACACACCAGGTTCCCACAGGCAATGGGTTAATACAGGACCTACCCGGTTCCTAAACAGGAGCAATTGGTTAAATGAATATTCCATTTGTGTGAAGAAAATATAAATATAGAATGAAACTACATGAAGGGCAATATTATATACATACACACTACAATTTTGCTACCTTGCTATAAGGTCAGGGTGGCCAAAGTAATACAAAATGCTGTTTTATGTCTTCAACTGAATAAATGGACCTACCACCTGACGTATAGCCTCAAAAAGCAATTTTCCTTTTGTGTGAAAGAAAAATTAATATGGAATAAAACTAGGGCATACTGTGCCCTGTACACACACATCCATTTTAACTAAATTTCTACTGATATTAATTCTATCATTGCCAAGGTAAAGAGGCAGCCTTTGTAATGAGATGCAATTTTATGTCTTCAATTGAATCAATGGTTTGGCCACCTCGACATTCCAAAATTGAATGGAATAGAGTATAGCCTCAGAAAGCAATCTTGATATGGAATAGAACTAGGGCATACCACTATGCCCCGTATACACACAACAATTTTGACCACTTATAATAGCTTTATCATAGCTCAGGTAACGGCAGCCATCATAATGAGATGTCATTTTATGTCTTCAATTGAATCAGTTGGCTCGACCACCTCGACATTTCCAAATTGAATAGAGAATGGAAAGAGATGATGATGATTGCTCTCTTATGTATGGATAGAAATGTCAATATGAAATGATAAAGTAGGGAAAATTCATAAATGATATCATATTTGTGTTAATGCATCCACACCATGCACAATTTGCTATGGTAGTCTTGTTTAAAGTTGTTATCAGGGGAAAATACAAAGGGGTGAAGTGATATTTAGTCCCCCTAAAATGATGGGAAAATTGCAACAAAAAAAGCCCCCAAAATGTGAAAGAACTGTGGTATATTGACACAAAAGTTATGTTTAAAATTAATTTTAGAATGCTTATTCTAATCTACGCAAGCTTGAAAGTAAAACGGGTACTGTATTGAATGATTATTTTAGGTTTTCAATTGAAAGGGTTTAAGAACCTCGAGACCTTGATTACATTGAATCAAACATATGTGAGGTTTATAGCCACCTCAAGACCTTGACATTTAAGCATTGAATTGAGTAGCATGATGATTTCAGGATTCAATCGTAAGCCAAGTATAGTATTCCAGGCAAATAGCATTCCACATAGTATTATTTTTATACTGAACATTATCCAACATTATTAATAAAGTTGAGGCCTACATATATGCTGCATGTCTTCTGTCTCCATTCCAATACACTAAACCACCTCGAGTCCTCGACATTTCAAAATTGCATAGAGCCTGAATGGATGAGCATGAGGATGCAATTCAATGGATATTGGATGTACATATTATGTACATGTACATGGTGGGTGTATTCATCTGCAGTGCAATTGCTCCCTAATGAATTTGCTTTGAATATGGATGTCTAATTTTAGATCAGAGCTTTAATGATGATGCTGATGCTACATGTAGCATATAATTATGCGCATATGTATGGCGGTCACATCTCTCATTTTCAAGGATGTGATATGAAATTTTATCACAGAAAATAAAGTCAAACCTGTAACTGTTATAATTGTTGCCTCTATATAACAGCCACCTGTTTATAGTGACCACATAAACCTGTCCATAGTGGTCACCTCCAAACAGTGGTCACTAGATGTCTAATTTTAGATCAGAGCTTTAATGATGATGCTGATGCTACATGTAGCATATAATTATGCACATTTGTATGGCGGTCACATCTCTCATTTTCAAGGATGTGATATGAAATTTTATCACAGAAAATAAAGTCAAACCTGTGATAATTGTTGCCTCTATATAACAGCCACCTGTTTATAGTGACCACATAAACCTGTCCATAGTGGTCACCTTCAAACAGTGGTCACTAGTCAGGTTTGACTGTACCATGTTAGCGTTCCACACAGTATTATCTTACTATCTTGTGTGTACACATCAGCAGATTTATTGCTCCTCGGTGAACTTGATTTGAATGTGGATTGTCTAATTTTAGATTAGAGCACCGTAATAATGATACTTGCATGATGGTTACATCTCACATTTCAATGATTTGATTTGAAATTTGTTATCATAGTAATACCTCATTGTGTATACCAGTTCAAACTCCTACAGAGTATTCAGGAGGATTAAACTACCAAGTACCAAGTGTAGTATTCCATACAGTATGTTCATTTACTAGTATTTACTGTGATGTGTACACATGTGTGTACATCTTCAATGGTATTGCTCCCTAATGAATTTTATTTGAGCATGCCATGTCTAATTTTAGATTAGGGCAGCGATGATAATGATGATACATGCATGCGATGGTTGCATCTCGTATTTCAAGGACATGGTTTGAAATTGTGGTATCATAGTACGTAATACCATGTTTTCCACACAGTATAATTTTCTACTCTTCTGTGCACATATATGGGTCAGAATTTTGAAAAGTGCACTTTTAGGCCCAAACAGGGTAAAATTCAATTTATTTTTTGTATTTAAAGACATCTATCTAATGTGAAAGCATGCAATCCTAGCTTTCAGGCGTACCCCATTATACTGGGAAACTCCATGTGGTTCCGTTTTTATTCACTGTTGAAGTAACCCATCTCCAAAAGGCGAACGTCCGTGAGGGATTATGTAGATATAGATTTAGTACCCATATATCTCATTTATTTTCTGTCATATACAGCTTATATTCGGACAATTTACTTCTAAGACTTGCTTCTCTCTGTATGCCAAACGTGGATTGTGTTTTATTTGCCAAATAGAAAATACAAACGTCCAAACTTTGACTGAATTGTAATATTTCTTTTTAAATAATGTATTATTCGGAACCTTTGCTTTTCTTTAGCCGCATTTTTTAGGAACGCACCTATATACGCTCGTATTCCCGTATCACATATTTTAATGTGCATGTTAATAGGATCAATTGCTGTCTAGATCATATATTACATAATTACATGACCAAAGAGAGTATAGTTTTCATCACGGACGTTCCCATATCGCTCACGGACGTTCGCCAGAAACAAGAATGTTGGCAGAATGATCTGATCTCATCAAAAAGAGTTTCTATTCTTCGTAAATGGCTTTAAAACAGGGTCATTATAGAAACAAACTTGAACATTGCAATAAACCTTTAAAAATGGTTTGGTTTTTACATGGACCTGGTCGTTATAACGAGTCCTATTATTGGTTTAAATTGATTTAATGCTTATAGAACAATATGATGATAATACTTTATCTATTCCTATTATATTTAAGCTAGAGACCATGTATACATCCTAGTCCGATATAAAAGTAGCATTTCCAAGTCGCCTGGTCCCTCTTTCTTACTATATTGTTTTTAATTACAATTTCACGGACGTTCGCATACATTTCACGGACGTTCTCTGCCTGAACAGTCTTACAGAAATTGATGACAACATGTATTTGAATCTCCTCCAGACCAATATAAAACATATAAATTTATCAGTTGATATGATTTTAGCTATCTGAATTAATTATAATGACATGTCTGCTACTTAACTATCACTCTTAGTGGACCTGTGGAAATCGTAACCCCTAATTTTACACCGGCTTTCCCCGGTTGGGCACTCTATAACAGAAATGCCACTATACTTCTGTAAATAAATGATTTTACAACATTTCTGCAAACATAAATAACATGTATAATCAAAATAAAGGCCATTTTCCAGTTACCAGAATACGGTTTCTCACATGAGTCTTAATGTCACGGACGTTCGTATTAATTTCACGGACGTTCTCGAATTGCCTATAGTGGTACCCAAGTGTCCCATCTCGAGTCAATTAATTACAGAAATAAATGTAAGTGCCAACATAACGTAAGTGCAAACATATATGCCTATCACACGTTTCAAACCTTGCCATATATATTTAAGATGTATTTTGACTTTGGGAGACCCATAATATATAAACTGTTATTTTGGTTTGTGTATGTTGTACATATATTTCGATTCAATTCGTATATATGGTTTATTAATTGAAAATACATATATTTATCTATTTCAGCTATATGGCTGAATTGCTAATATGCATTTTCACAAAACATAAAACAAACTGAGGGTAACAAAAGCCATGAGCAAAGTAAATAATATACTCGTATAACTTATTTCTTAAATAAATACATATAGATTGCATTTTAGATCATACATGTATATGTTTTGTATAAAGAAATATTAGACATAGAAACCATTACGCTAAACATATTATATGTGTTTGTTTAGTATCGCATTTTATTATTATATTTAGAAAGAATATTTTAATTTAATGTAAAACCAATCGCATAATTATTATAATAAAAACAATCATTTTAAAGCCTAACTGTTTAAATCTAATTTGCAGAGATTATAAATTGTTTTATAACATTAATATGTCAAAGTTAAATCTTTCAAATAATCACGTTGATAGTTAATTCCGATGTTTCCTGACCCACATCTCGTTTCCTAATTGTTAACCTCCAATCGGTTTTAATGTTTCAATTAGAATTAAGAACAATGTTGACCTTGAATGGTTTATTATAAATATTGCGCGAGCTGAAATTTAGTTGTATAATATTATAATGATCCTAGCAAAAACAATATTTTTGATATATCAAGAAAGAACAAAACAGCCAATATTATATATTATTACGAAGAAGTCATCAAAATAATGCATAAATCTTACAATCTCTATTAAATGGAAGAAGTCCAACAAATCTAATCCCTTGCTAGATATAATTTCAAACAATACCACATAATTTGGCACTATTAACAGATTGAAGCAGAGATGCTTTGAAAACCCATTCATACGTCATCATAATAATAAATGCGTTTGTCTCTAGATCTGCATACTTACGAGCTGGATATTGCAGCTTTGCACATCAGGCATAAATTATGATATAATTATGTATTTATTATCGTATTATCATTATTATAATTATTATTATTTTATTTGTTTATTTTCTTTTTTGAGGGGGGGGGGGGGGGGGGAGAGAGGGGTATGCATGTATTCGTTTCTTTTTCGTAATACAGTCAATATTGTAAAGCAAGTAGCTATCCTCTCGCAAGTAGCTGACGACCTTTGTGATGTACCTCTTCTGTTCAAACAACTGGCGTCATACAGCCATTTAGTTGGACTTAAATCCGACAGGCAGATGAGAAAACAGTCTCAAAGCCTGCAGCAGAGGAGGAGCCGACAGTCTCAAGTTTTGCAGAGGGTGGGGCAACAGTTTCCACTCAGACCTTCGGTTGAAATGTTGTTATTGCGCCATATACCCCCTTATTACCATTATGTTTTGAACAGCTTTCTTTCGCTTGTAGGCCTGCGACTGTGCACAATCATAATCTTGGGGTTTGCCTTCCTATAGTATAATGTCAACGCTGCACGGGTAGAAGTAAATATAATATCTAGGGGTATTACAAAACAGCTAAGCAAGGTGATCAAATGTAAAACGAACCTCCGTGACGGTGACTAAAAATCAACATATTCATGTGTGGTTGGCAGTGACCTGGGTCGAAAGGCACACACAATGGGCACCTGCTGTCAAAAAATTGTGCCAGTACTTGAACTTTTACTAAGATTTTTGGGGCCATAAATGATGAACGAACGTCCGTGAGCACAACATTTCATAAGTTTGTTCAGTTAAATGACTTGCAGGAAATAAATCCATATGGGATATGAGAGACATAACAATGTACTAACAACATCAAATGGTATCAACTTGATGTGAGCGTTTAACATGGTAACATTATTAGAACAATTTTCATGATCGAACGTCCGTGAACGAACGTCCGAGCGAACGTCCGTATCATAAATAGTTGTCAAAAGGCTTCGAAAATGCCTGATATAAGTTTTTGGTTAACTGCTTGCCAAATAAAATTGCTGTACCGGTGTCTACGTGCAGATAAGCAGCCTCAGATTCGTAACTGGGTCTACTCTTGCCGGACGTTCGTTTTCATCACGGACGTTCACGAAGATCAGTTTCGGCCCAAACCAAACATTGTATTTGATAGATAGTTTTCAAATAGGCAAAATACTGTGGCCCTACTGTGAGTTCATCAGACTAACCCCAGCAATTGATGACTAGGATGCACTTCGCTGAGCAGTGATGATACAAGACGACAGAACGTCCGTGACGAAATCCAGTATAATTTCATACAAAAAAATGTTACTCCGCGAGCAGGAGTAGTTAGCCAACAATTTTTGTAGAATGTGTTCAGTGGGTTCAACCCTTAGTTTTGGCAATAGTTTTTGTTTTGACAACTAAGTAGAATTCTGGTTGTATGGATTTTAATGTATGTTCACGGACGTTCACTTATTATGACCTTTCCTATTGAAATGTACCATGAGATCATATCAATGCCGCTCTACCGCCAATTCTTATGTGATACATGCTCAAGACATGTAAGATAGAAAATATAGACGTTAATGCCTTTAAAGTTGATTAATATTTTTTTTATCAGGCTAAAAAAAATCATAATTTTGTGGAAAATGCCATTTTATGCTATTTTTTCACATATGAGGTCCTGTGGCATGAAACCAAATGTTTGAAATGATATAAAACTATACATTTTCTGAAAGCCTTAATAATTCTCTTTAATATGAGACCCAAAACAGATATATCAGAGTTAATGGTGAGACACAGCAAATGATAGAAGCGCTCAAGGTCTGGAAATGGCTAAAAGTGCACTTTTCAAAAATCTGACCCATATGTCTGCAGTGCTGTGGATCCCTGATTAATTTGATTTGAGTACGGAGTGTCTCCTTTATAGATTGGAGCATCTTGCATTGCAAAGCATGTCAGATGAAGTTCAATTTGTGTGCATGAGTTAAGTGCCATGGAAATTGTGTAAAATGTGTATGAAACAGAAAAACCATATATATGTGCATATTATTGAAACAAAATATATGTCCATACCATACACCTATAGTCATAATGTATATTTAATGTAAATTTGTAAGTGTGTGAAAACTATAAAAGTTTCTAAAGATACAAATATGTGAGAGAATATGATTATCCTTGGCTTACCTTTTTTGTAATTAGGGAGTAAGTTCACGTTAAAATGGAACATATTGATGTAAAATAGCATGGAAAATTGTGCCATAAACTGCCTTCTTGCTGTATATATTCAAACATTTTTTTCTTTCTCCAAAAGTCAATATGTACATGTTTGCATGTAGTCCTATAAATACAAGTTCCCATAAACAACAAGCATTTTATATTTTGAACATTACAAATAAAATATCTTGTGTGGGAGTACAAACAATTTTGATGGAATAGATTACAATCTACAATCTTGTCCACAATTTTGTTTACAACATGCTGCACAATGGTCCCTTTTATGATAAATTAATTATTCACAGCGGGAGTTATTTTCTGCATCATTAGACTTCATTAATAGTTGTATTGTTGTTTGACTCATTCCATACTTTTATTTATTTCTCATGGTAGGTTTGTTTAACCCATTAACAATTGGCCTTGTATTAACTCTATGACGATTGCAAAATCTAGTCGGGAACAGGTTAATATACATGTAGAGGAATGAATTTCATGCTTATTTTCTACATTCATAAAGTTGTTTGATTGTCATCTTTTGACCCATGCTAAGCCTTTATTTGATTTTTATTTACCTCATAAACTAGATATTTTACATAGAAAAGAAAAATGGGCTTTATACTTGTTTTCTACATGATTAACTTTATTAATGTGTCTGATTGACATAGACATTTACCATTCATGTAGCCTTTTTTCTCATAGATATCTATTTATATTGAAAAGTTAGCTGACGTATTGTTGATAAAGAAAAATACTGTAAATATGCAAACTATTATCAATTAACAGTGTTCAGCATGTCAACAGCCAATGAATCCTAAATTTAGTGTGTGCCTGTGCATGATTTGATGAGTATGTTTGTGTTTGTGTACTGTAATGTTTATAATGATTTCTGTTTTAATAGGTGTGTCTACTGTTAATTATCTTCATCAGCATTTTGACATGTTTCCCCAAAATCCTAATTGTAGTCTAGATGCTTGTGAATATATTAAGTAATTGTATAATTGTATGTGTGTGTTTCTGCTCATGTTTGAATGTGAATGTGTGTTATACTGTAGTTTGTGTGATTTTGTGATTGTTTGAACATACTCGTATGTGTGTTTGTGTAGTATGTTGGTATAGCTGTATGGAAGTATGTGTGCGTTTGATGTCCATTACCTTCCGCCGTTACTTAGTGGAATTAGTAGGCTGCATTCTAATTGATGACAGGTGCACTCATTTGATACAGTAATGCCAATGGATATTGATCGGTTCTGGCAATCTCCATTAAGTATGGATTGCGTTCATCGGTCATTGAAGTCAAACGTACATGTATATGTATGCATGTTACGTATACCGTCCATCACTTCGGACATTTGTAGCCATTTATTTTATATTCGCTGTAACAAATGGAATTGATCACATCCTAAAATAGTTTATGCCATCAAAAATAGAGAGAGAGTAAAATGTATTTATTTAATATGCTTACAGTAGTTTTCTTTTTGCAGTACACAAGATGTAATCAAAGAATACTATACAACATTTGAAGAATGTAGACCTGTTATTTTTTGGTGTAAATAGTAGAATGATTAACAGAAATATATTGATAAAAGGTACTCAAGATACTTGTGATATACTGTAAGGCATAATATGCAGAAATCTACACAAAATCATGCACATTTTAAAATATTGGCAGACTATTTGTAATCTTTATTGAATTATATTAACCTTTTATTACAATATAGTTATTCGTAGAGATGTAATACTACATTAGGTTCCTGTTAGAATTGTTTGAATCTTCATTAGTGAAATGTAGAGTTTGCAGACAAGCAAGTGTCAAGGGATCTACAGAGGAAGGTCTCCATATAAAGTTATCGGGGGTGGGGGGGGGGGGGGGGGGGGTTCACAAATATTCTAAGTTGGACAGAAAAATTAGGTAAGCCTTGGAATAAAATATAATAAAAAATCAAAAATGAAAGAACATGAAATCTCCCCGATAATAGAAAATAAAGTGATTTGAATCAACATTTGTATGCAGGCCTTAAACAAACTTAAACAAAAGAATAATGGCTTTCCATAGTGTTTAAGTCCAAGTAACATGTAGAGTTAAGTTCAACTTAGTATCTTTGTGAAACATCCCCTGGCCTCTTTTGTAAATATTGCTGGGGCTCGAATGATTAGCAAATGATTTCCCAGATTTCATTTTACAAGTGGTATTTGCCTTCATAAATTATCCATTCTTTGTACGCCAGAGATCTGTGTGCATTTCCCGCACAAGGGTGATCATGCATTGGTTTAATGACAATGATGCTGCCAGTGGATAGTTATACTGGGTACAAATTGCATTACATTGCAGGCTTGCAGCAGACTGTTGTGTTATAAAGGGATAGATCTATCGTTTTTATAATAATACTTTACATAACATATCTTTTTTGTAATTAAAATTTGAAACAACTCATAGTATTTTAAATGTATTGTATCCAAGTTGATGAAACTTGCAACTAAAATTGATCTACCTTTTGGTGGATAGTTATGGGGCACTAATACTATTAAGTCAATGGTTTTGTTAAAAGGTTATATTTAGTGCTTAAATAATTGAAGAAAAAAATAGTACTCATATTTCATCAGATTCTACAAAAATGTATTCAGATCTTGTGCAACTAGGGTTATCATGTATTGCTTTAATGACCATGGTGCTTTACCATGGCTGGCTCCAGTGGATAGACATTCTCGTAACTAATTGCATTGAGTTAATACAGTCGACTGTTGTGTTAAAGGGGTACATCATTACAGAAGGCAATCAGCAATATAATTTTGATATTGTAATTCAATAAACTCGATTATCTACTGGCCAATTTTGTCTTGGCTCATCAAAAGTCCCAAATTAGCTTCTTTTTTGGGGCGACAAGTTGTGCATGCAATTTCATGGAATGAAATTTTGTATTAATTCTTTATTTATTGCTATGTAACAACTTTCAAGCGTAATGTTAGTACACATATATATGTTGAATAATACTGAATGTCTTTTCCAAAATCCAGTGTTTGGGCAAATGGATTTTACTGTTGGGCAAGTATGATACACAACTCACAAGTTTGCGTGATAGGGCAAGCAACAATTTTGTTTAGCCTTGTAATTATAAAATGCATGCAATGAGTGGATTAGTACATATTTTAATTGATGTGAAATTTGAACATAATTTCCAAAGTAAAACCTTAAAAACAAGATGTTTAAACAACATAAGGTTCTATCCATATATATGTACATTTTATCTCATATTGTAGTATCATCTAAGTGCTAAAAATCTCTCCAAATGTATTAAAATCAAGCAAGCGAATCCCTTATATTTGCATTCAATTACCACCTGCGTTTATGGAATGTGGAAGGATATGTATGCCTTATTTAACCCCTTCAGAACAAATCCTGAAAATACTTGAGTTGCGGTCAATGGAGAATGCATGTTAAATCAAAATCTAACTGTCTTGAATGAGTTAACCCAGTTAAACCTCTTTTTTCTGGCTTAGACGTATATTGGGTTAAATGTTTCGAAACAAATATCAATGTAAAGAAATCTGATAATATATACATGAATGTACACATAACCATGGGAATTATATTGCATCATTTTAATACAATGGGATATATCATTTACATGTTTTACATGGAGACCTTTTTTGATTTATGAAGAACACACATTTTCCATATCCGTTATCCATACAGTAGACACCTTGGGCTTGGTTCTCAATTGGTTAATGCAAATCTCAGTGTAAACAAATCAGATAATATATGTACACATGCCAGAGAAATGAAATTGATAGAATTACATTTGTCAGACAGCCATGCATCAAGCCTCGAAGGTCAGTCCTTTTTGATGTCATGATTTCAAGGACACCCTGTGAATTTTGTGAAAGCGCAAGGTACTGATTGGAACGGTGGAATGAAATCATTGTACCGAGATATGCACATTTACAATAAACTATTGTATTAATTCCTATAATGAATCAAATATGTACAAAATAATATAATTGTTTGAATTTGTCTTGTGCTCCCAGGATACTTTGTGAAAGCATTTAAGTATCATCTTTAGAAATTCACAACATATATATTTTGGAGTTTAGGGGTACTAAAACCTTTTAATCGTATCATTGTGGCATTCAATCTTAGAAAAAGTTAAACAATTCACGAAATATACTTTTGGCATTTACTGTCACAGACAACTTTGAATATTGTCTACATGTATTTGTTTTATTTTATTTTCTATTATGTTATAGACCTTGGGAAACCCTACTTTCTTTGTTCTTTTTTTCATTTATGTTATATAATTGCTAACCCCAAAATAATTTCAAGCCTCTGGTAGTCCACAGTGGTTCTATAATTCATCATAGTGTTTATCTGGGGACCCTGAATAGATTTGATGACTTTTCAGTATGTGTGCTTGTGTACGTGCGTGTGGATACATGGTAGAGTACTCCTCGTCCATTATGCTTTTCCCTCGGTAGAAATTATTATAATCATTATTAATAATTCAGACAATGGGACATATCTATCCTTCTCTGCAAGATGGTAGATATTTATATGGAAAAGATCAAATGAGATATGTATGCAAGTAACTTGTTTGATAGATGTGTGTGTCAAAAGTACACATAATTTTGTAATGCTAATGATAAACTTGGATAATTTTAGAGTATGTAAACCATACAGCGATACATGCATGTAGAGTACTCCTCTACCATTATATGCTTCTCCCTGAGTACCCATTACGTTAATCATTATCAATAATTTAGATTGATATAGCAGGCCTCCGCACTTAAATTTTTCCTGCAAACGGCCCAGGCCTGCAAGAAAAATATTATTCCTTTATGTAGTGTTTGATGGCCCCAAACAAAAACATCCTGTCCAAAAAATATGATTTCATTTTTAAACTGAGAATTTACTCCCTTTATAATTGTCTGAAATAAATGAATAGCTCTTTGCCACAGTATTTCTTGTTAGTACTCTACATGTTACAAGATTATTTGAAGAAACAAGAATTTTAATACAAATGTACGAGTTTGCATTCAAGTGAATCCCCTGTTTTGGCAAATTGTGAAACTGTGAATAACTTATTAACATTTATCGCAAGGGATGGAAAACAACGAAATATAACATTCATATTTGTGCAGTATTACGTTTCAGGAGTCCCTGGTGTTGGCTCAGTGTGAATATGATAATACACTCGGCCTTGACTATCTGTCAGAGTGGTGGATACACTAGAACATTGATTGCTTTTTGATGAGCTTACAACAGACAGGGAAAATATATTTCTAAGGAAATCCTATTATCGTGGCCTCTGTCATCCTAACCTTTCTTCAAAGAATGCCTATTAAAAGTGCTCCCCTCCCTTGTAAATCATGAACACTCCCAAAGTAGCTCCTCTAAATTATGTGCAAAACAATATTGTTATTTAATAATGATAATAAACAGTCCTTAATCACACAAAGTTTAGGGTCTCTATGTGCGTATAAAGAAGAAAAAACATATTAGAAGGGGATAGGATAAATACACTTGTAATATATTATACAGAGATAGCTTAGAGACAGAGAGGAGGAACAAAGCAGGCTAGCGGGCTTGAAAAGAATTCTAAATTATTTTCTAGAGATATGTGCAGAACAATTCTGTTAATTACCAGCAGGCTTAAAAGAGCTCTGAATTATTGTCTAGAAATATAATATTTTGGAAAAAATTATTGTTAATCGCAAACCAGCTTGAAAAAAGCTCACCTATATATATATAGGTTATTGTATTCAGTTATATGCAAACAAATCATGTTCAACGCTAGCAGGCTTGGAAGAGTTCTAATTATTGTCTAGAGTTATGTGAAAAATAATTGTCAGCCTTGAAATTGCACAAAAAAAATTGCCAGATGCTGGCAGGCTAAACAACCAAGCCCTTGAAAATAACATGTATCCAATTTAGTCTGCCGCAAGCATAGTCTCGGTGATTGGAAATGCTGTTCAAAGTATTGATCGCACTGATTAGCTTTTCAACTTGGTTCTGAGAGTAAGAGGCGGTAGATGTTCTCTCCTATCAAAGAATAGTCAATATATAGCTCCAGGTGTAGTCACATTGTATATATGGAAAGTAAAGGGGAAGAGTATGATCGTGAAAGATATGCCCATTTCACTTCACCACAAATTTAAGATGGTCATAACTTTCAAAATGTTGACCCTTTTGAGTTTTACTAAATTTCCAATTAGTTTTTTCTTCACTTTTCTTGTTGTATCGCAAAGATTCCAATTTAAGATTTCTTCCATACCATATTTGTGTTTCATTTCCAGTATTGAAGCTGTACATAGTACAGTTGAACATAGTTTTGCCCCCAATCAATCAGAAATTCTATGCTACTGGTTTAGTACATGTACATATATCCTTCCTGAGGATAAGGGACGAAAAGACGTCCATATCTTCTTTAGATCTTCCCAACATGCATACAACCATTATTTTACCATAAACGATCAACATTTTTTACTTTCCGTCATCTGATGCTAACAAATTTTACCCTGTTTTCCTTGTGGACCAAGTGGGCAGGTAAAATCCAATATTTGCCCAAATTTAGTGGCCTGAAGCTGGAATCTCGTTGCTCTTAATATTTAAGCAAAGAGAAACGTTACAAATAAGTAAGTTTGAAATAAACAGAGTTTTGGTGGTCCAGTGCTTTTTTGGTTGCCCTGGTCTAGTCCAGTGTTATCTCTTAGCCCCCTGGGGCCTCATCTTACTATCAGACTCGTACTGTTGACCTTGCAATTCACTATTCTTCAAGAAGATTTTAGATGTCATCATATGGGACTCAAAGACCTCCGTGTCTTCATTCATTGCTATAAAAGCTAAATAATGTTCATATTTCTCTTTGATATCTGTGGTCATGTTGTATCTCACGATACCAGGCCATATATTTCCTTAAATACTTTAATTTATAATTCATAACATGGGAGGGACACTTAACACCTTCATATCATTAGAAGCTCCACCATGATTACCACAAATTGTCTGCCATAAATTGATTAATATATTCTGATGTCCTTCTTTGTTGCTGTGGTCACGCCATATCCCTAAGGCCGCTGAGGCCCCCTTGACTACCAGGCCGTGTGCAAAGCCGTCCATTCTGAACACCATGACTACCATGTGTAGGGCAGTCTATATTTCTTTCAAGATTTTGGTTTCTAATCTAAGGGATATAAACATGACAACACCTCCTAATATGTTGATGCTCTTCTATGAGTACAACTACTTGTACGTTTCTGGCATTAATTGCTAAATTTGTTTTTTCTTCATTTTGTATTTTGTAGTTGTGTTCCTGCCATATCCCCCAGCCCGCCGATGCCCCCTTACACTACCAGGCCAGTCTATATTTCTTTCAAGATTTCGGTTTCAAACAGTCCAACACCTCATCAGTTACTGAATGTTTTCTCTTCATTTTCTATTTTGTAGCTGTGTTCGCGCCATATCCCCCAGCCCGCGGAGGCCCCCTTACACTACCAGGCCGTGTGCAGAGCCATCTATGCCGAGTACCAAGACCTTGCCAGCTTCCTGAGAAGGATATCAGGGGGTAAAGAGGTGAGATCAATGAATTTTAATTAATCCCTTTGAAGCAGCAACATATATATGATATCTACTTACCAAATTCCATAATTGTAAAAATAATTCAATTAAAGCAGCAGATAACTTATTTGCTCTTATGTATTACATTTAATGGGAATCATTCATTCTTTCTAAATATAATAAGATATGAATGGTTAGGACAGCATGATACAGAGAATGAAATACATGAACAATATGTTCAATCACAATTGAACTATGGCGTGAAATACTTCAAAATATGCATTCATTTTTCAAATGCAATAATTTGATATGACGGCACTTGGAATACATATAAGTGATGTTCTTAAGGTAAATTGGTTTGGAAAATGTAAGACTTTTTCCCCACCACAACCCCAGAAAGAGAGAAGAAAAAAGATGGCATCTATCATAAATTGCACTGATGGTATTAATAAAACCATTCAACCTGCAGAAGCTTAAACCAAAAGAAAATTACAAAATCATCAAATAAATGTCTGTTATAAGTTCTGACGCAATGGGTGTTTGTTACGAAGTACAAAGAAACTGGTAGATATTGCCCAAATACAATCCTTTTTAACCTACACAAATATTCCATAATGTAAACATGACCAGGATGACGTCAATATTGGTATTCTTTTGTCAACAGTCTTCATGTTGAATCGTTGAAACATTCCAGAAAAGAAGTAATTTAACATTTGCTTAACAGAGTAAATTTTATTTATAGAAAGAGAGATCTGCAAATTGTCATGACAATGCTCACAAAAATAGAAAAATGGTGTACATTTTTTTGAAGGGCCATAGACATATTTTGTTTGTGTACTTGAAATCCTCAATTTTTTGTTTTTTTGTGTAAATGTGTACTTTGAATGAAAAAATTAAGGTTACTTTTATAGGCCAATATGTAGCCATATTAAAAAAGGGTGTGATTGGCATGAAATATTAATGAAATGCTGTGAATATTGTAGATAATTATTTGATACTTTGAGAACAATCATGTGTTTAATTTTGTAATAAGAAGCAACACCACTGGGAGTACTTTACTTTAGTCAATTGAAAAAGTGATGGCATGTTAGTATAGCATGTGGGTGAATAGTCAATACATCTGTTTTCTATTAGAAGGGGTTTGCAGTGGTGAAAATTCAGTAGGACTACTCCTATTCCTAAATGGTTTACAAAGGGGGTATTTTTAGAGGGTCGGTGAAAAATTGAGTGGGCCGTTTATGACTGACCAAAAGGCTTGAAAACACTGGTAGTTGATTCTGAGATAACTTTGTTTAGGGCTTGCCCCTTTGTGTCCTAAATAATTGTATGCTATGCTGGGAGTCAACAAGCCACTGTATGAATGGGTGAACAAACCAACGAATAAATGAATGAATGAACGAACAAATGAATGAATGAATGAATGAACAAATGAATGAATGGATGGTGTTGGTGGCAGGCAGGAAGTTCATAGCCCACACAAAAGTTTTATGTGATTTTGAAAAAATCTATTTAGTAAAAAAAATCTGAGGAGTGGATATTGTGGGGGAAAAGTTCAGTGTACAATGACTTTAGTCCGATTTCTAACATACCAGGATTGATTTTTGAAGTTTATGAATGAAACGTGCACACTGGTTGAGAGAACTTTAACATGTAAAATAGAAAGGGATACATGGATATGAATATAAAGAATTAACAGTGTGGTGGTAATGCATTTAATTCATTAATCATTATTTATTGTTTACTCTTTGTTTGCCTCTTCATTCCATATTTAGATATTGATGGCAGTGTACTATTGATATTCAACATAGAGGATGAAACGAAACATGTTTAAATTCCTGATACTTCATAGGGGCTTTTCTGTAATGTTGTAACAGTTTGGGGCTAAATTGTTCTGAGCTTTTGTGTATTTTGTAAAATTATTGTATCTTTCTCTTTTCCTTGCTATTTATTTCATCACTTTGGTACACTAAACTTCTACACAGAATTTTGAAATTTTTCTCCATTCATAAATTATGGTAATTTTTAATTTTTTAATTTGTTAATTTTTTAATTTTTTTAATTTGTTTTTATTTTATTTTTTAATTTATTTTATTTTATTTTTATTTTTTATTTATTTATTTTTTATTGTTTTTTGTTTGTTTGTTTGTTTGTTTGTTTTTTGTTTTTTGTTTTGTTTTGTTTTTTTTTTTTCTTCTCATGTCCCTTCCGGGGCGTCAAATATATATTTTTTTCACTCTAATTTTTAATTTTTTTATTTTTATGTCCCTTCCAGGGCATCAAATTTTTATTTTTTGACCAGTTGAAAAGTGTACCACATGAAATTTGCGATATTTGATGTTGCGAGATGGCGGATGAGCGCTACGTCATTGACGTTCTGGTTCTCTATTCTTGCCCGTTATTTGTTTTAGATATTGCAAACTCTATCAGATCGTGGTGATGACACCGATGGTCATGTACAGGATTTACAGCCAAGACAATGGGTGAGTATTCAAACAATTTTAAATCAATCTTTCTTTTTAAATCATTTTGAAATAAGGGACTTGCAATTTCTAACAATATATTAGCTATAAATATGGATTGCAAAATGTACTTCTTGGTGTTTTTTCCTTTAATAATGATGTTTAATTTTGAGTATAATACATCATATTGTACAACTTATTAGGCTCTATTTAATGTGAAATGTAGAATAAAAAACAAATATTAAAAATGGACAAAATATTCTTTAGCCTATTTCAAACCATAATTTACAAAAAACATTATTATTAGGGCAGGCTCTATTTAATGTGAAATGTAGAATTAAAAAAACAAATATTAAAAATAGGAAAAAAATATTCTTTAGCTTATTTCAAACCGTAATTTCCTTGATATAAACAAAAAAATGGACACATTTCCCCCTTCCATGACCATGTTTATCTTTATTTCATAATTATATTGAACTAGGATTTGGCATAGGAATGTATGAATTTTCCCTATCACATTCTTTTGTCATGTTTTAGATTCATTGAAGGCATAATGCACAAAATATTCAATCCCTTACATGATAACAACAATATTGCTTAACAAATTCAAATAAAACTGTAGAATTTAATGACGAATTGCAGATTATTTGTGCGTCCATTTGGTATGTGAAAAATGTAACTTAATTAACGTAAACAGTTCTGTAGCAATCGTGCGCTCAGTTACATTTTAGTCTCCTTTCATTATTGATCTGGGGCCACCTCGGATCAGCATTCCATCGCGAGCTAAACATGGTTGATGAGTCATCTCGAACTGTGAAACTTGGGCAATACTTGCTCCTTTTTTATTAAAAGGCAAAGTTATCTTTGTAACCATGAGTGGGCCTCACAGCTTCTTCTTTGACTGAGAGGGTTTTTTTCTGTTTATTACTGCCGGGGGATTTCTGTGTACACATGGGATTTCTTTCTTCACAGTGATATGTGCTAAATTTGAGAGGCTCTTTTGTGTGAATTTCAATGCCAACGGCAAACATGCGAAGAACTCGTGATTTGTGCCCGAAGTGGGGAGAAATTGAGATAGTTTAGGAATGAAAAGGCAGTATATTTCTAATATATCTCGATCACGCCCATCCATCATTAAATCATCTAGTCTAAACTTGTGACCTCCGTGTTACCATTTCAAAGATAGGGTAATGGAGGAAAAAAAATCATTAATTAATACTCACAACGAAAAATGTATAGGCGGGGGAAACCTTGTTGTGTTTATGGTGTGTATTGATCGTGATGTGTATGACTAAGGAGGCTGCTATTATGATGAGAGAGTGTGTTGTATTTACTGCCTTTGTTTCTTTGTTTGTCGATGAAAGGGAGTGGTTTTCTAAAATAATATGAGAAATCAATGAGTTATTGCGTTTAATAATTGAGTCATTCAATGAGTTGTATAAATTATATTTGTATTTGTATGCCTCTCACGTGAAAAGTGTTTTTACCATGGCATAGTTGTTGGTAGATGCTTGCTTTCTATATGGATGGTGATTCACAGAATCAATTTTGATTATTGTGATGAAATATTGAAACATTGGATATTGAAAAATCTAATATTTTGGCATTGATAACTGACAAAATGTGACAATAAATATGTTATGCCCGGATGATATAATCCACACTCACATTTTATGGTGTGTATCATAACCCAATTTGACATACATGTATGTCATGTATTTTTTGAAAACCATCTTCGAAACAAATCGGACAGGTTTACATCTGTTTTTAAATGATCCATTTTAAACTTCCCAGTTTTAGAGCCCCTAACGTTTTATAACTCTGGTAGCTCCGGGCCCCCATCATGATCCTATCCATTATTTCTTGTCACATGGGATGATATTCATATTTATATCAATTTTATAATAATGCAAATTATTAAATGGTAAAATGGAATTAAACAGATGTAAAAGTAGATAGAGCTCCAACAGTTTCAATCTTAGCCTTTAAGTAGGTTTTTACAAGAGTTCAAGAAACTATGTTGATTTATTTTTGGTGAATTGGCAAAGTTGCCAAAGGGAATGGTATTATTTTTTTGTTCTTGACCTATGAATCATCTTGCATTATTATTTTTCATTGTTTATTTGTATTTTTTTTATTTACTAGTTTACATCTTGTAGCTTAGGATATATGAAAGCATTCATATAATTTGTGTTTATTTCTTCAGAAAGTAAATACAAATGAACTTGTGATACCCATTCATTCATTGTCACCTAGTATGCTTGACACGACAGATTATCATCGCTTGCTGCATACATTGTCAAGGGATTTGACTCAAATGAATGCATAAATATGTGTGATGAACTTTTATGAGAGTTATATTCAGTGCTGTTAATTTCATCTTACAGAGTTGAGCCTGAAACAGAAGAATGAACATTAATTGTCCTTAAATACTTTCTGAGAGGTTAGAAAGAAGATAAAATATCTTTTGAAATCTCAGTGAGTTTTGAGAAGTATATTTAATTAATACTGTTTTCATGTCTTCTTCAAAAGAAGAAAATTATATGTTCACCCCAGTAGTAAATCAGGTCAAATATTTCTGAGAACAAAAGAAGAAAATCGGATATTTTAAACTTTTTGAAATCAAAGTGATTTACTTCAGTGAGTTCTGAAAATTATATTTTGTACTTTCATGTCACGTTCGTGTGCTGCACGAATTGTGTAGTTAAGCGAGCCAAAAACGAAAGAATAATTGACCCCAAATTACTTTCCAGGAGAACAAATAAGAAAAGATATCAGATATGTTCAACTTGGTCATGGAAGTGAGTAAGGCAAATAAATATCCACCCACATAGCTAGGCCTTCGTGATTGTGATATACACAGACCAAATTCGAAAGAATTGCTTTCAAACCAATACTTAGAAGAAATCAGTTTCAAACTCCACACCTGTCATTATGAGCCTGGCTGCATTTTGAGGACTTTTGCCCCGTCATCGATTTTCCGTTTTGCTGATTTCTTTCATTTCAAGCATGTCTGAACTGTAAAAGTTCATGTAGATATGAATCTCTGAAGAAAACCACATTAGCGCTCAATTATATGCTGAGGGTAATCAAAGTTTAATAACCGAATTCTAAAACATCTATGTGCTGTGTTTCTAACAGACTGGAATTAGTTAAATTAAGTTGCATGAAATGAAACAAAAGATATAAATTGACACTATTTAACAAAATAAGGTCACAAAGAGGCCATTATAACTGGTATGTCTGTCAGTCAACCAGAGAAAGCATGTCGTATGAAAACAATTTATGAATTACTGTTGGAATGATTCAAATTATGAAGAAAAAGAAATCAAGTTATTGTTCAATTTCCAGTGAATTCCTTTCTTTTCCTGACAACAAAAAAGTAGTTCATTATTTACTTTTCAATTAAATAACTTCTCTTCCTGACAACAAAGGAAGTATTTCCTGCGTACTCAATAATTAGTTTGCTCCTTTTCCTCAATAATGAAAAGAAAATGAGTACAGTTGATTCCCTTGGTTAGCCACAGAGGCCACTCTAGACAGTGGTTAAAAGAATTTTGGGGACAAGATTCTGTCAAACCCAAAGTTTACAATAACTGGTGGAAATTGTTTATCAATTAAATGGATGCATTAACAAGAACAATTGTGGTGTATGCAGTGTCATTACACACTGTTCCACATACACCAATCATAACTCGTTAACAAAATATCATTAGCCTCTTGTGGTTAACTTTCTTTTGTGTGGATATATCAATCAAAATCAGCTTTTGTTGTGGCATATAAGCACAAAATAAACCAAGGGCTTTACCTTCTGGTCAGTTACAAGTAGGGTAAACATAATTTATGCGTGACCTTAAAACTGGGTCACTTTCAAAACAAAGTAATGCAGTAAGATCTATGATATTTTGGTTGCATATTTGGGAATCCAAAATTTGACAGGCATGATATTATACTGGCTGGACACAAATTGTTGGTGTTATATTCTTTGACAATTGCTTTTGAGGGAAAGTGTAAAACAGAGAGCAGTGTTTTAAAGCAAGAAGTCTGATATATTAGCCACATTTTGCTTCTTTTTGGGCCCAATAAATTTATGTTTAGACCATTGATAGTTCAGAATAATTATTCAGTAATTGTGAGTAAGCAGTCAAAACAGAAAACTGGGAAATTAAAAGTGTGGATCCCTGCCATAACGGTGCAACCTGTGAAGGCTATTAGAAGTAGATCGACATAGGATAGGTGTCACTCTACATGTCAGCCTGCATATTATTTTCCCACAAAACATGTCTATTAGTGAGAGCTACAGTACTCGTACTGAACAACAAAAAAGAAGTAGATTTATATTACAGTATTAAATTGTGTTGTGTCTGCACGCTTCTTTCAACTCTTTAATGCAGTTTCTAAAGCCTCATTGTCCGAGAAAAACCTTTAAAGATTTTTTGAGGGGGTTGTTTCTTTCTTTATGAATACGTTATCCAGACTTGCAATTGTTCTGCAACGCTCAAGCAGGTTTTGTGAAAGGGGCCGCCGAAGTTGAGGAATGCAAAATCTGGTAGTTTTTTGGCAAACTGTAGCCTCCGTTCACCTTACCAAAAATCCTTTCTTCTTTTTTTGCAGCCAGCCTTTTGTAGTTCTGTCCCTGGACAAAGTTTTTATCTGATTACTCGCTATTCTACATATTTTCATCTTCATTCTGGGGCACTTCTTTTGTATTGTGTTCCCATGTGATACCGCAAGTGTGCAGACGTTCCTTAAAAGAAGGAAAAAAGAAGATAACAATTCATGTTAGATTTAGCAAAAAATAAGAAATTAGGAAAATTAAGGAATCTTTAGCACCTCTGTTGGATTGTGTACGCATGTGTTAGCAAAAACGTACATACAGACTACTGACAATTTTTCCCATATCAACCTAGTTAAAAGACAAATATGTAAACATTAAAATCATGTTTGACTAAATAGTTATTACTGGATTAAGAGAAAAAGAATGAAAATACTTTTGCTTGAAAATATGACAAATATGCAGGTGTAAATCTGTCAGGGGTTTCTTTTGTTTTCAGTGGAAGGGGGGGGGGGGGGGGGCAAGGTGATAATAATTATATTCATTTACCCCCCCTCCCCCTTCCCCCCCCCCCCCCCCCCCCCCCACCAAAAGACTTTGGTAAATATATGCCAGTGGAAAATGCCAAAATCTATGTCATGGTAAGGTCACCTTTATAAATATAATATTGTGAGGAAACTGCTTGCATTCATTTGCTTCTGCTTTTGTGTGGTTGTAAATAATAAACTGTTTGCGTGGGAGTTTTTGAGGATTCCTTTTTATACATTTTTCAATTTTGTTCTCACTTAATATTTGTAGAAAGAGGCTAATGATAGTATGCTCTTGTTACAAGAACATTTTTATACTTTTTTTAGTGCTAGTACACTAATGGTACAGAATATACTAACTTCTCCGTAAAGGAAATATGGCTACCCTATCACTTTTGATAGTGTTACTGTTCATTTAAAGAGTATTTGAAGCAAGTCTGACTGTACTACATTCTTTTTATTCCTTCATCTTTAAGTATTTGCTGTCAACCTAAAAGCACATTCCACTACTGAAAAGATCAATTAGGGTCTTTTGTCCTCAGCCATTCCTTTTTCTAAAAATATAAACATGTTTATTTCTAGATGTATTTGAAGAACATTTTCCACACCCCTTCAGTCCCCCTCCTCCCTAACTGAATGTGATGCAAAACAAAATTTGACAGATGATTTGCATAAAAGTCATGATGTATTTTAAAGAAAGAAGACTTTTTTTACGAGTATGGTAAATTGTACCTGTCAGAACTTTTCATACTCTCACAGACTACAAACAATCACTTATAATTAGATCAATGTTCCTTTCCATTCCTCCAAATGAATTGTGTTTCCCAAAATAAAACATTACCCGGTGATTCATAAGTGATGGTGTGATGATGAAGGCAAAAAGACTTTAAATTTCCCCATTTTTGCTAACACAAAGCTGTAAGTAAAAGCATGGTAAACAAAATGTACCCGTCAGATTTGTCCACACTCTAGCTCTAACACGCAACAAACAGTCAGCTATAATTAGATCTGTATTGTCCTCTCTTCCCCTATATAAATTGTAATGCAAACAAAAATACTCATGATAAATACTCATGATTCGGAAGTGATGGTGTAAGAATAAAAGCAAAAAGACTTTAAAAAGTTTATATACTTTTCATTTAAGCTACCATGTTTCTAAGTTAGAAGTAGAAGTATTGTAAACAAAATTCACCTCTCAGATTTTCTCACAGCCAACAAACAATCAGCTATAATTAGACCTGTTGTCTCCCCTTTTGACACAAACATGACAATTGTATTACCAAACTGTGCACATTTTAAACAATCTTCTAGAAATGTAGGCTTGCTGCTAGCTACCCTCCTTTTACAATGTTTTTAACCTCCTTAAATAAAAGTGCATATAAAGCATTTATATTGTACCACCTTCCTAGGTGCACTATTCATATGTGCATTATTACCCTTAATCATTATTAGGTAGTTTGAACCCACATGATTATCATGTGCACTATCTCATTTCCCTGGTGAGCATACTAGCCTGAGCTGCTATACAAGTACACTTCACAAGTAGCATACAGACCTGCTATTTGACAAACTGGAACATGGACAAATTTAATGTTCAATAAAATTATTATTCATATGAAACAAATCATATGACTATTTAGACAAATTGGGTACAGATGAAATGACACAGCTACAACCATGTTAGTGATCAACTGGCTTACACCTACCAACTCCATGCACTGCACTTACAGAGGCTGTACAGACCACATTGCAGTTTGCCTCTAAACTTTGTCTTTCTTCTTTTAAAAATAGACCAAATCTCGCAGATGTCCTTGATTATCGAAACGAGCCACAAATTCCAGATTCCCCTCTCATTGGTTCTCATACTTCAGTGACAAAAGACTTGAGGACTTTTAAAGAAGTGCACTTAATACCTTAAGTCTACAAACTGCACCCTGAATTGCTTGTATGCATTTCACTCACCGGTCTCCTCAGGGATGGTATCTCTTTTGATACCGCTTTCACACCTAGGCTCAACATTTCAACTGTTTTGGAATAAAAGAAAACAAAATTCACGGTTAAGGCAACATGTTATTTCACAGTCCTTTTTTGCATGTAATGTTCTATGTTGTTGATTTTTATTTCACCTCAATATTGTACTGTTCCTAAACCTTTCTTAATCTTGAACCTGTAGATCAATGTAACTTGAACCTGTTCTGTGAAAAATGGACTGGTCTATTCAATCCGTGGTTGCAAAAATGATGTTCCTTCAGTTGCAGAATTGATGTTAGTTAGCCTGACATTTAATAGTTGTCAAATTTGGTCGGGTGTTAAATTAGCCTGTAGCGCTCTAAATCATAGGGCAGCTTGGACTAGTATGCTCCCCTGGGAGTTGAGATGGTGCACAAGATAATTGTGCAGGTTTGAACTGTACCTGATGACCAAGGGTAATAATTCACCTCCGAATAGGGAACCTAGCTAGATACATGACGCTCTATAAATGCTATATTATTAATTTTAATCTTCAGACTATTTTAGGGTCACTTCAGAAAACGCTAAACTTTGCAAGATGTGAAAGGAGAATTAGACTCAGGCTTGTAAGATGAGCGGTTTGCCCCGGTATCTGTCGGAAGAACTTGAAAAAGAGACTTTACTCACCCTTCAAATAAACCCTGGGTCACTAAAATGGTATCTAATGCATTCGTAGTTAGAATCTGTATAATGATCTCTTTTGCACCAAAAAAAAGGATGACCCAAAATAAGAATAAAGGATATTAAAAACTCTTGCTTGTAGAAGTGGTTTAACCTGGCAGTATCCGATGGCAGAATATGAAGTGGAAAGTTTAGTCACAATTCAAATAAATCCTTGGTCACGAAAATGGTATCTATTACATTTCCAGAAAGATGTATGTCTACATGTATATATATATATGTAACCTTTTTTCGAAAATTAAACTTTGATAAGCAAAAAGAGGAGTAAGGAATACTTATTGGATTCTGAATTGTAATATGACTTGTTTCCCCTAGTATCTGATGGCAAAACATGAAACGGAAGTTTACTCCATCTCCAAAATAAACGCTAGGTCACTACAAAATCTGGAATAGTGTCTGTTACATTTGTGGAACTTTTCTGTCATCCCAAAGTGACGAGCAGAATTAAGAATAAAGGAAACTCTTTGTTCTCTGACACTAACCAAGATAAGATATGAAAAAGAAATCAAGATCGAGATTAAGATGAATATATAAATGATGAATATTTAAAATGAATATATATATTTAAAATAAATATATATGATGAAAATGGTTATAATAGATTAATCATTTGCTATCATTTTCACACAGGCCAAGATATGGCTAAACGTGGTCAGAGATCTTCGGAACGGCGTCAAACTCAAGAAGCTCACGGAACACGCGAGGCCGCTCGCACCGATCGAATATGCCCTCACGCCCTACGAGATGCTGATGGACGATATACGATCCCGCCGCTATTCCCTTAACAAAGTTATGGTGAGAAGAATCATTTGTTAACTTTTGATCACATCATCACTATACATATATCTAGCAATTCTTCTTTGTATGATAAAGCCAACACAGATGATCTTTCAACCTAATTTTATGGTGAGTTATTGTTTTCCATTTTTCTTCACATGATTTCACATTTTGTTTTTAATGTACATCTTTGTATAGCTTTATAGTTCCACTTTGTCAATACACCTACCTGCTAGAGTGCCAGTTCAACATTGTTTTTATTGCTACTTGCAAGTTGTAAAAAGATAATAAGTTATTTACATCTTTGAACAGACTGTGCCCTACCTACCCTTGAATATTCTTAGAATGCAGAATGTGAATAATGTGTATTATTGTTAGTAGTAACGTGCACAACTGATAGATAGATATTTATGGTCACATTGTTTATAGATGGATCCGGTTTCGAGAACACCGTTATTCGAGACGACCATAACTCTGGGCCATCCAATAGTACAACCATGTTGAACAAACATATTGATCACATTGCTTTATTTAGGAGACAAATATACACGTGACATGTTGTTTTATACAGTTAAATCATGCAATATTCAAATCATGATTTGCGGTTGCACTCGTCTATTTGGCCTAAAGTTATGGACGGTTGACTCAACTTGCTCTGTTCTTGAAACTTAATTGGTATCTAATGTCAAGTGAATTTGATATTTGTATTTATCTCAATATGCAAGACAAAAATGTAATCAATGTTTAGCCTTTCTGTCATCTTCGATAGGTTGTACCTGTTCTTTCATAACATAATGTACATGATGAAAGTTTGTGGAGTTTGTTGCATAATTTGAGCATTATACAACACACTGCTGTTGTTCATAGTCATAAAAAGCTTGATATGAATGTAAATTGTCTTGTTAATTGTATGTTCTTACCTCAACTTTGACCGCTTGTAAACTGTTTATTACTAGTAGAAGTATGTGTGAATGTTTGTACATTAAATATTGTTCAGTAAATGTCATTACCGTAAAACTCCGTGTATAAGACGCACTTTTTTTCCGTCGGAAAATTTTCAAAGTGGGGGGTGCGTCTTATACACAGGTACAGCCCAAAAAAAAAAAATATATATAAGGGGGAACATTTATCAAAATATATCTTTTTCCTACATAAATTATAGTGGTTAGCAAAACAAAATGCAAGTTTTTAAGCAGTAACACTGCTACTAATTGAATATTCAGATATTCATGAGTAGCAGCACTCATTTAATATTCAATTTTCTAAACAGTGGTTATACATTTTTCTCTACAAAAAAAGATATTAATGAATTTAGTATTTTGCATATTTAATGAGCATTGCTACCTCATGAATATATGAATATTCATGAAAAAAAAAAATTATAAAAAAAAAAAAAAAAAAAAAAATATTAAATTTTTTTTTAATAGAAAGTTGGGGGTGCGTTTTATACACGAGTGCGTCTTATACACGGAGTTTTACGGTATATAGATTTCTAGAAGGTAATAAATGTTATTCATACCATCGTTATAGAACAATTGTTTATGTATACATGTTTTTATAGATATGAACTCCATTATGATTTTGATTTGATTTGATTTTCTAAAAATGTATATATCATCTTCTCCGACAGTAACTGGTGTATAAGTTTTTCACTTTGAACACCATTCCTGTTATTGTTCTTTTTATATTTAGAATATATTGAAAATTTAATTTTATCTTGTAGTATAATGAAGAGGAAAATTTTGACTTTGGGGCTAAATATCCCTAATCGGTGAAGAAGAAGAAAAAAAGGCGCACAGCATGAATCATGAATTATTGCTGTCAATGCACTATGAAATAATGCAATTTAAATCGCAACATAACAATGACCTTTTTTCTAAATAAAAGACATATTTTTCAGATTTTGAATGAGGAGAAATCAGAAAACATTTTATGGCATTATTAATGATCGAAATGGCAATAAGTCGGCCCCGGCCAATTCATCAACTTTTCTTTTTGATTGGAGTTCATTGTAATCAATCCCATGCATGCCATGTGTGCTCAACTTCAACAAAATAGCTGCATATTTTCATGTTGCCCTCCTCTCTCTTTTTTGTTTTTTTCTTCTTCTGTCTTCTTTCGTCTCTTCTGTCCCCGTTTTTCCCCGCCCTTAAAGGTCGATGGTAAGATCCCGCCGAAATTAAGGAAGGAAGCCCACGATATAGTGCTAGATTTCATCCGTTCCAGACCACCGCTCAAGCCAGTAAGTAAAACAAAAGTATACATATTCATAGTTAAAGAACTAATATCTATGAGAGACATATATCTAACTTTGTTTTGCCAAGAAATAGAACAAAAATTTAATTTGATAAGTAAAAAATACTAATTTAGAGTAAAACAAATTATATTCTGAGAGACATATCAAACTTTACTTCTCTTTTGTCTCTTGCCAATAAGTAGAACAAGATACATTTAATTTAACACAACTACTAATTGAAAGAAGCAACAAACTTAGTATGACATTTGTCCCTCTCGTTAAATACTGCATTTACTGCTTCTACTAATATTAAGGAGGAGGAGGAGGAGGACGAGAATAATGTGAACAATGTTGATAGGAAGAGCGCCATATGAAACTGTGACACAAAGAAAAACAATTTAATATGCAGGGCTTGACACTAACACGGAATTGAACCATTAATCATGCCAGCAAAAACGTATGAAAATCACATTACTTGTGTATCCATACAATTATGAATGATCCAATCTATTTTTGTTATGACATATTCCAACAAAAAAAGGAATCTATACAAATGTTACAAATATGAAAAAAGGTTATTAAAGGCCAAGTTGAGTTTTGGTAATTTCCAAAGTGCCCCCCCAACATCGATTGTAACGGATTTGGTTGATTTCAATTCCATATGAAAGATCATCGAAAAAAACATGGGAATTAATAATAATTTCCATTCAAATGCTCTAATTGTTGTGAAATTTGCTTTCAAAATATCATATAAAAGTGGTTGACGCCCGGGTATCACTTTTTAGAACCGCTAGTGCGAGGCACTAGCGTTCTATGTTCTCCTAATAAAAGACTGAAACCAAATATTTGTGTGCACGCTAATTGTGCTTAAAACTATACATATGATACGGTACTTACCAGCAATTTACTCTCCAATATGTGATCCAACTACCGGGTGGATTAAGATTATGATTTTTCCTTCCATTCCGCAAAAAATCAGTGATATATGCGCCTCATGGACCAGTCTCTCCGTGTGTTAGCGCGACTGTGAACGAAAGGCGAACGAATGCGAATGGGGCTTGCGAGTTGCGTCAACGGCAGTGTTGGAGTCATACTTCTATGGTTGCGATACATTATACACGTACTACTGTATAGTATTACCGCACACAGTGACTGCACTACAGTCCCGTATTACCGCACACTGCACTATACAGTCCCGTATTAGGACCTACAACGCTAGTGCTTCGCGCCGAGTTAATTTGACACTTCGAGTTGTAACGGCTCTTTTTGAATGATAACAGGGGTTTTACTTTGTCGTTTGTAATTGTGTATACTTTTCGAGCATGGTGAAGTTATAACTATTAGTTTGTATCGTAATCGTGCAGGTTTTGGTTACTAAAGTTAAGTTTGACCAATACTCAACTATCCCTTTAAAAGATAAGGAAGGCTTCTTTAAATAATGCAAACATAAACTTCTGAGGAATTCCATAAATCTATACAGATAATTTGGTACCCAAGAATGTTTTTAATAGCTTTTTTATTGACATATTTTGTGTATTCTCTCTGCTCCATACTTACTATTTGTGTACATTTTACGACTTGTTTGATTTCTCTGTGTATTTTTCTGTTTTTATGGTTGTATTGATGCATGCACAAAGCTTACATCCCTGTTTTGCTTCACAATGTTACGTGTCAGTTACATTGCACATTTTATTTGTACTCCAATGTAATGCCTTACAAGTATGTTTAGTTGACATGATCAGCACAATTTTTATAATATTAATTAACATTTTCTATGAATTTGTTAGAAAATAGACCCAATTGTATGGTTCTGACTATTTTGTAAGGTTATGTTTGCTGTTGTTCATTTACAATTAAATTATGAGTTTATTGATGGAAGATTATAGACAATAAAGACAGAATGCCTCTTGTCCTCTGTACAGAATAATTGTTAATTGTAATCTGGCATATCTATTAATATTGCAGATATTTTTCCCAACCTGAGTGAACGAAAAACAATATAAAGCAAATATTCCAAGTTGTAAATTTCCTGTTAATGAGTTGTTATCCTGTTTTAATAAAACAATTTTGTTTGGTCATTTAGCCTCTGAAGAAGATTCTGCTCGGATCGAAAATTAAGTCCCCATATTGACTCTCTGTTTTCATTAAATAATTTGATTTGTTCATATTATTTAAGTCAATTAACAATCCTTTAATCAGATAAAGCTACTAGGCAGTATTGATTGTTCATGGTGCTTTAATACAAGGTTATTTACTGTAGGTAAAGTGCATAATTCATAATATTCTTTCAGATTGCAGATTTTTCTTTTTTACAAGGGAAAAGAAATGAACATATCAGAGAAATATTCAAAGTAATTCTCCCTTATTTGTGAAAGAAATATGATATTTAATTCATACATGCACTTATTCCCATCCGTTAACAACCTTTAATCGGATAAAGCAAGGCATTATTGATTCGTTACCGTACCTAAACGATTGTGTACTGTTGGTTTAGTGCATAATTGAGTGTAATCTCTATTTTAAAAAAAGGACAAAATGAACAGAGATATATTCCAAGTTATTCTCCCATATTTGTTATAGAAATGTAATATTTAATTCATATGTGCACTTATTCCCATCCATTAACAACCTTTAATCGTATATAGGAAGGCATTATTGATTGGTTACTTTGACTACAAGTTTGTGTACTGTTGGTTTAGTGCATAATTGATCGTAATCTCTATTTTAAAAAAAGGATAAAATGAGCATAGAAATATAATATTGAATTCATACATGTTCTTATTCGTGTTCGTTAATAACCTTTACACTGATAAAGCTAGGCATTATTGATTGGCTACTGTGCCTACACGATTGTGTACACTGTAGTGCAGTGTATTATTCATTGTAATCTGACATACCGGGATTAATATCCGGTTATTACCCGGAGGGCTAAATTGGCCTTGTGCGATTGCACGGTTACTGAGTAATTACAGTGTTGCGAGTGTGCTATCTACTTTTGTGCATATTTATGAATATTTGGCTATTCATATTTGAACCATTAATCAAATAAGTGTTTTTAGCAAGTGTACAATATATACTATGATTCATAATGCATATTTATGAGTATTTTCCCATTTATATTTTAACCATTTATCAAATTACATTGTTGTGAGTGTACCTATGTATTTTAGTGCATATTTATTAATAGTTTCCTATCCATATTTTAACCATTTATCAAACTAGATGGAAAGCATATCATATTTTTCTATGGATGGTTTGGAATAAAGAGCACTTATTTATGATATTCATATACTATTGACGTTACAAATCCTGTTTGATATATATTTTTGTTTATTTCATATGCCTGTTTAATGTGGAATCTCAGTTGAAACTAAGCTAGTGGGGTTTCGTGAATACAGGCCCAGATTTTCAAGTTTATAATGATGACAATGATAATTTTCAAATTAGACACACATGCATAATCCGCACATGAAATACGCTCTACATTTAAGCGGTCATAAGCTAATGAAAATGGTTGTTTAAATATATAATATTTAAATTTGCCATTGTTAGCTAATGACAAAGGTTGTCTGAATATATTATATTTTGTTGTCATTTTGTTTAGGTCCCCAAGGAGAAGCTGAGACAGGAGCCACTTAGGGATGATAGTTTTCACGAGACCCTGATGAAGGCGATCCGATCTCAGCCAGAGCTCAAACCCGTTCCGATAGAAGAGAAACCTGGTGAGACTAATTCCCCCTATTTTATACAGATTTTATACCTATTTCGTACTGAGCATGGTGGCTTAGTTGTTAGAGTGTCCGCCTCATGCACGGGAGGTCCCAGGTTAGAACCCAGACCGGGTCATACCAAAGACTTTTAAAATGGTACCTTCTGCCTTCTAGCCAGGCGCTCTGCATTTATAGAATGGAGAAGTGAAAGTTAATCACACGAGTTACCAGAGGACTTGCCCCCTTCTGTATTTTTTTCTAAATTTAGTAGACGTGTGGTCTAGGGCTAATGAATCAGAGATAGGCGCTGCCTTATGTGCCAAAATTGGCACAGGGAGGACTTTAACTTTTTAAAAACTTTTTATACCTATTTCAGAGCTAGTCTCTAGATGAATCAATTTCTGATATTCAGAATACAGCATAGGAGATGAATGTATATTGTTATGTTCATGATTAACTCAAACTACTCCTGATAAGGAGATCCGATCACAGCCAGAACTCAAACCCGTTCCGATAGAAGAGAAACCTGGCGAGATTTAAGAATTTAAAAATTAATGATATATAACTGCACTCCAATAAATTATCTTTGGGTGATATTTCAGTCATCTCTAAACCCATTTTCATCATACCAGGTGCTTTTGAACCAATTTTACTATTTAAATGATCAGTATTTATAGATCCTCATAGTGATAACACTTCTCTCTTATCACCTGAAATATGTTCAAGCCCAATACCAGTTTTGGGAAAGTAGCCGAAAACATCTATATTGACCAATATTGTTGAATAAGTATTTAAAAAGGGCTTGTGTGGTAAAATCCGAACCTAAGCATCATTAAATACAGAAATCCAATGGCCGCCCGTGAAATTTATAAATCTACCGCCCGTTCGCAGCTGTCCGCGCCGCTAGCGCTGGGCTGGAGATATCGACAAGCCGGGGACAAGCCCGTATAGCGAAGACCACGAGTAGAGCACAAGGTCATTTGCACGTAGCGTATGCGCGATTCTGCGTTGGCGGTACGATTTACAGTAAATCAGTTTTATAATTTTGCAAATATATCAATTAGTAGGCGGTTTCCTGGCCAAATTTATATAATCCCATGTTAGTAAAATTATATTCTTTCACATGGTAATAAGAGCATTCATTTCATTTTTTTGGGGGGGGGGGGGGGGGGTGGGGCGTTCCCCGCTACTGTCATTCACCCTTAATTATGGAAGTGTCTCCCACACAATAATAGATTTTCCTGGTAACCTGTTGATGAAGTCTGATATAAATAGCTCGTCTGATGTACATGTCTCGTGCTTGGTTATGGGGAATACATTTTATACCCAAATCAATTAATGTTGTCTTCAACATTCAAACCCATTCACGAACAAGCTTGAACTGAAGTATCTTAGGCTGACGTCTAATATATTGATACTTAAATGTTTTACCAAAATTAAATTGTCCTGGAATGGGTTAATGTTTGACATCTTGACATGGTAGTCCCCCAGGGACGTGATTGGATTAGTTCATTGTTGCGAATGTGGCCTTATTGAAGGAGCTGACACTTAATTAAGTATTTCCTCCTTATTTACTGAGAAACTGACAGCTTAGTCTAAGGCATGGAAATACAGAATGTAGTTCTTTGTTTTGACTTTTAGAGTAATGAAGAAAAAAGTTCAGCAAAATATTAACCCCAGAAGTATAAATTACAGATATTGTATATTCAATACTTGTAGTTATCCAGATATTTTCAGATATGCTGAATCCTGAAATATGTTTTTAAGGTTGTTTCCATCTTCTTATTTATTGTCATTTAATTTAGATTTCATTGGCTTATTCATTGATGGACTTATAAAACAGATTAAAAGTAAAACCTTGTAGCTTTTAGGTGTTCAGTCTTCATTGACACATGAATCATTTGGAAAGAAATGCGTTTATATTATAAGTATGAGATATTTAAGCTCATTTTTCAAGCCTATCTGTTATTAATCAAGCATTCTCAAAATGGTTGTTTTGCATTGCAATATAATAATAATCTCCTGGAGATAGTTTGTGATAATTTTTGGAGGCCCTGTGAAATTGATCACTGTATTATTGTACATATCCATGAGTGAGAGTTAAAAAGGCACTAAGTCATTTTTTTTGCTAAATTGAGTTCCGTACACTATCTTAGAGGCCAGAGCCTTCTCTATTTGATGCCAACAATTCAGAAAATAACGATTTCTAATGTTTGGATCATTATCAGAAGTATGAGAAAGCTAAATAGGGTTTCTATAGGGCTCTCAAACTTTTAACATGATTATCTCGAAAGTAATAATAGTGACTTAGCGCCCTTCTCTTTCCCAACTGACAATATTGTTTAATCAAGTTAATATACCTCACTAGACCTTCCTGAACACGGCAGTGAAAGTGTGAAAAGGGCTTAACTACCTTCCTCTGTATAGTAACATATCCCAAGGTCCAAAGAATTATTAGTGCTTAGTCTAGGTTGTTAAAGGGACCTAGTAACTTTGTTGACAAGTGCAAAATCTGACAAAGGATTTCTGTATTTCTGTGATTTTGTTTGCCCACTGAGTGATGTGTGAAAACGCCATGGTAAATGAATGTCATATGACTGAGTAATGAGCGGAAATGCAAAGTAATAATTGCTTACTCAATGCACAAACTTTTTATACATGTATGTACACACTTGAAAGTCTCCCAGGGAGATTTTAAAGTCTGAACATTTCAATCATAAATATCTTCATATCAAAATAAAAATTTGGAAAATTAAAACCTGTTCTATTGGTAATGTATATGAGAACCGTTAAAGTTCAAGTACATTTTATTGATTTATGAAATGTTACTAGATCCCTTTAATATAGTCAGTTAATTAATGTCTGACAACAAGTGATTGGTGCATGTTAACCAACACTGTAGGGATTATCTCATTAGCCGACTAAGACTCGCTGTAATTAATTACTGTGGTTTTGTTTAAAGGGATCTAGTAACTTTGTTGATATGTGCAAAAAGTGATAAATGGTTGGTACAATGTATATTGTTGTTATCTCATATGTCCACAGGGTATTGTGTGAAAATTTCAAGCCAAATGGACGTTATATGGCCGAGTAATAAGCAAAAATGCAAAATGATATTAAAAAACTCATTGCACTCACTTTGTACACGGTTTTTGCGATCCGTTGGATTATTTAACATCTGAAAACTTCAGTCGTAAATATCTTTTTAACGAAAGGGAAATTTGAAAAACCGAAACCTGTCCCATGATTTTATTGTTAATACGAATACAACAAGGTATGAGTAAACCGCTAGAATTCCAATTATATTTTGAGGATTTGGACAATGTTACCAAGTCCCTTTAATGGGGGTCCATCATTCCCCCTGCCCCAGCCCCCAATGGTCCCCTATGCATCTATATGACTTGTATCAATAATGAATGACTACAGTTTTGTTTGATAGGAGTCCCATCATTTTCCTCCCCCCATGGTACCCCATGTATCTCGGTCAATCGTAATGATAATGATCGAGGAACATAATGATATTTGAATCCCCAGCCCAGTATAATAGAGAGCCAAGGGCCAGTTTGAATTGTATGATCTGTCATTTGTACATATCATTCCCTCATCGTATGACTCTTAAGATGTATATATAATATTATTATTATTATTATTTATTGAGTCAAAATTCAAAACAGTTACAGAATATACATGAGTTACAAAATGCAAAATACAAACAATACAAAATCAATAATGAAAGAAGAAATATAGATCACTCCCTACTCAGGCTAGATTTGAAAACCTGAGTGCCAGTTCAAACTGCAGGTTCTATCATTGTTACCCATATTGCCCCTTTGTCCTTGGATATGTGGATCATCATAAGGCACATAATGACTTCTATCTCCATCCAGTTTGAATTTGAACAGCCAAGGACTAGCTAATTAAAACTTAGGGGTCTGTATTCATTTTCACCCATCCCACCCTCACTATGCTCCCCCCCCCCCAATATCTGTGACTCGGATAGCAGAGGGCCAGTTTAAACTTCAGGATCTATCTATCATCGTCACCCACCCATCTTGCCCCTATCTCCTTGATTTGCAGAGATAATGAGGCACATTATGAGTTTTATCTCCACCCAGTCTGGACTTAAATGACTGAGGACTTGGGACTACATTGTTGTAGTTAAGACTAGGGTGTTTTCTTTCATTTTCACCCATCATACCCTCATAGTCCCCCTATCTATGTGGCTTGGATAGTGGAGGGCCAGTTCAATCTTAATGATCATAATTTTTACCCATCTTGCTTGATTTCCAGAGATAGTGAGGGACATAATGATTATCTATCCCCACCGAGTCTGGATTTAAATAACCGAGGACTTGGGACTAGTTACGACTCGGGTGTGTTCTTTCATTTTCATCCATAGTACCCTCATCGTCCCCTCATCGTCCCCCTCTCTGGGACTCTGATAGCGGTGGGATCTATCATTGTCACCCATCTATCTCCTTGATTTGCAGAAATAAAGAGGGACATAATGATTATTTATCCCCACCCAGTCTGGACTTGAATAACCAAGGACTAGCTATTACTTCATTTTCACCCATCGTACCCTCATCGTTCCATCGTCTCCATGACTCGTAGAGAGATAATGAGGAGAATTAGTCATGTGTCTCTCCACCCAGTCTTAATTTGATATTGACTGACACTGATAGCTTGTTATATGGTCCGTCAGCTAGTCCACCTACTGTGCCCCCTGTATATCTCCCAGACTTTGCGCAGTTAATGAGTCCTGAGCTAATAATAGACCCTCCCCATCCACTCTGCATTCTACCTGTCCAAATTAAACTGGGAAGCAATTTCCTTTCTCCTATTCCCTTCCATCGATCCACTACCTAGCTTCGATCGATCGCAAACTTTTTGCAGTTGCTTCGAGGAGCACACTTTTACATGGATGGAGATCGACCGTCTTATGTCGTGATTGGAAGTTTATAAAGGGAACATTAAAGAGAGATTTTGAAATTTTTGCATCAATATCTTTGAAGATTTATGTCTAGCAATGAATGTCATACAGTTGCGTTGAGGAGCACTCACACTACAAGTCATATGTCATTGGAAAGGAGCATTTAAGAGAGATTTTGGAATGTTTGTTATCAAGATCTTTGAAGATTTACGTGACAATGAACTTTCATACAGTTGCTTTGAGGAACACCCACACGACAAGTCATATGTCTCTATTGAATAAGTTTCAAGGATTCTAAAGAAATCTCCAAATATTTTCTAGGTCTCTCAAGTCAAGATTTGTATTTAGTTTTAACTTTTAACATAATTATATATGCACCAAGGAGCACACACAAACACATGGCATATAGAAACCTTGGTTGATAGATTCCTTTCCAATGGGGCAAAGTAGATTTTGAAGTATTTTAAGGTCTTGCAATACTTGTTTTGAAACTGTTAGCATCAAAACATCATCTGCGCAAGATTAGGCTGGTGACACTCGGCAAGCGGAGGCCAGATTTGGAAATATGATAAATAAGATCTGTCGTTGACTTTCTACAAATGTGGGCCAATTTATAAGACCTCCCAGAGTTTCTTAGACTGCAACTGCTGCGTCATCTGTGTATCATTTGGACTTGATTCCTGATCCTTGGACTAGACTGGATAAATCCGTTTTCAGCAAATGGACAAAATTGTGTCTGGATATTAAATTATATTTTGAAAGCGACATTCTGCATTTGGATGCAATATATATATATTTACTAAACATTAATTGGAATCAATGTGTGTCTGATTTCAGTGAAGGAAGGGTGATTTGAAAGGCTCTGCTGTATTAACTTGATGTCCATTTGGATTTGACTGGTTTTGCTTTTATTCTCAGAACTACATGTAGAGCATTCTCTTTCAAGATATTGTTGATATCATTCTTGCTTGTTTTACTCAATGAGGAACTTGCCACAGCAGTCTAAAAATAATATTTTGTATATATCTTGATCCACTCATACAACGAGGAAATATTATTTGAATCGAGCCAAGTTGTACGTTCGTCTCAAATTGGATGCTGCTTTTCACTAAAGAATTTTTAATTCAAACATAGGAATCCCATTTTCTTTGCTCTTTTCAGTCATAAAGAATTTTTAGACAAACTCATTTAATACTTTTTCCAAGATTTGAGAAATTTGGAATTCAAGTAACTCCTCAATCATTTGAAGATGTCCACCCTTCGTCGCCGTGGCAGCCTCTTCGATCCTCCGGACGATCCCTTCTCCGCTCTGGACGTGTCCCTAGGACTAGTAGAGGCCTTCAACAAGACCGCTCTGGCCCACTGCTGGCCTGAGCCCTTTGGCCAGTTCCACTGCGGTCTGGTCCACTCTCACTCATCCTCTTCTCGCGTCTCGTTTCCGTCGGCAACCGCATCCAACTCTCACAAGAGTTCCTCGGTTTCTTGCGACTCGTTGCTACTCTCGGAACCCGCCTCTCCCATTCACTCTCCAGGCCCTCTCATCTCGTTTCCAACAAAGACCCCATCTCGCAGCCATCATCTGAAAAAATTGTCATGTAAATACATACCTAGAATAAAGAAGAATCATTGTACTTACATGTAGGTTCACTGTATTCACCATTAAAAATTTGGATGTCATCTACAATCTTCATTGAAGGATTTTACCTGATTTTCGTGCTTTATACCATCCTTTTAAACTTGTTGAATGGAATGGATAGGTATTGCATCCTCCTTGAAAACAATACTGGCTTTATTATGTTGACATTTTGTTACATCTTTATTGTAAAAAATGAAATACAAATAACAGCTTTTGTTTTCTTGGCGTAGAAATTTTTGTTTTAATGAGAAATTAGTAACCACTGGAAGCTATGCACAGGTTTGACTGTAGTCTCAATTTCTCTCCATCTACTTCCTAACAGACCCTGCGCCAATTGCGACATCAATGACGCAGAAGATGAGGCTAGGATCAGTCTTCTCCGATGGGTCTGAGGATGACCTGTCCCAGGTTTCGCTAGACCTGGACTTGTCCCCGCAGAGAAAGGTCCTGAAGGCAGAGTTCTCACTGGACTGGTCTGAAGAGGTAAATATAAAGCTCAGCATCAATATTTCTTAAGAAATGTTGTTTATTAAATAGGTAATTATAATATTATAGGTTTGTATCATAGCACCTAATAGGATTGATAATCAATAATAATATGGACACTTCTATAGTGCAGCTACTATACTACAAATGCACACATGTACTCCTTTCAAAACATTTCTTAAAGTGAGGCCTGTAAAGTGTCTAACTTCACGAAAATTACTTGGAGCTTCCTCGTTTCTCTTCTACCGTGTTGTTTAGCTTATGGTAAGAGAATAATAAAATAGGGTTATATTTTTTCAAATGCCCCTTTAGTATGATGATATCTATCATTCAGCTCAAAAGCGTTAACAAACGGTCATAAACCTCATACACGTCCGTTGTACAAGCTGACGCATATTTTCGCTTTTTTAACCAGGAAAGCAGTGTTCTTTTTCAATGAAACTTTCACACATCATTCGGACATATCTTACAATGATTTTGGTACAGGATTGAAGTCTCAAATGTCATTTTGGGCAATATCTGACACTTTACAGGCCTCACTTTAATATCTTTATGATTACATTATTACCCTGGTTATCCGATACACATACCTTATCAACAAGCATCGGTTGATTTACTATATAAGATCATGTTATGAACTGTTATATATGTTTTACTGATATAACATAATGTTAAAGTGTTTCTATAGCAACTTTACAATCTACCTGTTTTTATTTGTAGTATAATAAAATGTAAAATTAAAAAGAAAACATGCTTTTGGCAAAGGAAGCCCAAATATTTGTATTTAATAGGCCTTTCTTTTACATGCATGAGAGTACATTTTGCTTTTCTTTGAAGTAAATATAGGGTTTTGAGAATATTTCCATGGCTAATGAAGTGATTTAAGCCTACTCTTACAAAATTCCACCTTCATTTCATACATTTTGTTTTCCTTGGGGTAAACTAGGATTTGAAGAATATTTTCATGGCCTCTGAAGTGAAGCCTACATATGATACAGGATAAAACTCTTCTTTCAAATGGTATTAGTGCAGTTGTTTACAGCATACTTTTAAGAATGTTCTTGAGAACACTGAAAGGTTGAAAGGGATTATCCGTTGAATCCCCTGGAATTAGCATCCACTCAAAAGGCACTTGGAGATAATGGCAAAAGCTTGTTTCGTATTGAGATCCAGCTAATCAGAAAAGACTGAAGACCCTTTTATTAATATTGAGGAGCGGCCTTGTAGGGTCTTTGCGGTTGCCTTGTACAATAAGCATCCACAAAGCATATACATACATGTATATGCTTTGTCAGGTGAGAGTGAAAAGGATGTCAAGTCCATTTTGGGCTAAATTCGTTTCTGCATACAAACCATATTGTATGTTGGAGCCTTGTTTATGTGATGTCAAATTTTCGGATAATTATTATTTTCTAATTTTAGAAATATTTATCTAGAGCACAAAATTGGGCTTCTACCATGTGCCCAACTTCAAATATCATGATTATCTCTGAAGTACAAAAAGTGACTTGTGTCCTCTTTCTCAACCGATGGATATCTGACCTCAATATTATGGGCAGATACATTGTACATCTAATATTTACATTCATGTTTTAAAAAGATAATGCTTTGACTATGAATAAATCTTAAAGTTTGAAGTTCTTTGTATTCTTAATAGTATGCAATATCCTCTATGTATAATACCCAGTTGAGCTTTTCTATATAGACAGGCTGATTTTTTTTTTTGCGGAAACTGGGAATAATATAGTTCCTAATATAGCCATATTTATGACATCATGGTCATACTTTTTTTGCCCTTTCTATTATACTTTAATCATCTCTGCCCCCCTTACCCTTACTAGTACCAATCCCTGAATTTTCCACTGGCTCTGTACACGTGTATATGTAAACTGATAAAATTAGAAGGTAGTGACTTCAATCATTCTTTCTTGGAACTGAGGGTTAAACCACATCTCGCTCATAACTAAGCCATGTTCATCCCCACATTGTCATAGAACACCTTGCCTTGTCTATATTTGCACCAACAATATGACTACTTCCTCTTTAAAGGGATCTAGTAACTTTGCTGACATGTGCAAAAAGTGATGAATGGTTGATGAAATGTGTATTTTTGTGATCTGATATATGTCCACTTGGTTATGTGTGGAAATTTCACGTTAAATGGATGTTATATGGCCGAGTAATGAGCAAAAATGCAAAGTGCTATTCGCTAACTCATTGCACTGACTTTGTACACGGTTATGACTATCCAGTGGATAGTAAAAAATCTGAACACTCCCATCGTAAATATCTTTTCAACAAAAGGGAAATTCGAAAACCAAAACATGTCCCATGCTTCTATTGTTAATACAAATACAACAAGGTATGAGAGAACCACTAGAGTTCCAAATGAGTTTTGAGGATTTGGACAATGTTACTAGATCTCTTTAGACTTTAAGCTGTTTTCATCACTTCATTGTCACACAAGGTCATTTTTACTTCTGAGGAAGATTCTGCTAGAATTGAAAGCTTATACTGACTTTCATAATGATATTTTCCCCTTTAAATATCATTACTTCCTCTTTTATCTCCTCTATACTGATTCATTAAATCTGCTGCTGCTTCTGTGCCATCCACATGAATGTGGTTGTGAGAGGGCTATAAAGACAAAAACTGGAATAAGGAGAATTAGCCTTGTAATAAATAACATCCTGTGTAGCCACACCAGCCAGGCCCTATATGAGTAGGTCGTCATGGCAATACCAAGCTGAATGACCCCATCAGGACTCACTCTTGTGTTTGACTACGTGCACTGTATATCGTTGGGTGAAAGTGAGAAGGGCGTATAAAGTCAATTTTCTTTCGCTAAATTGAGTTATTCATCATAATAATAATCTGTAGGTCGGTCGTAGCCTCCTGTATGTTGTGATATTTTCAGAAAATAATCTTCCCTAATTCGGGGGAATATTCATAAAATAATATTCATAAAAAAAGAAAGCTAAATATGGTTTCTACATAGCTTTCAAACTTTAAAAATGATTATATTATTACAAAAAGTGACTAAGCGCTCTTTTCTTTCTCAACCGATGGAGATATACCTTGTGGTCTTTTCCCAGCCCATGCTGCTGTGCATTGCTTTTCTCAAGAAATGACTATATTTAACCTCGTAATAGGATATTCTCTCTAGGGGGAGGGCTGATGCTTGTTAATTAGTCCAATTGTTCTTCAAAATAATGAACTGGGGAGGGGAAAAGGGATTGACCTACAGGCTAAGAGGGTATTACTTTTCAGACAAGGCCTTAATCAGCCCAGCTGTTTGATTATTTTCACTTGTACAGTATTTACAGCTGGCCAGCTGGCTAGCATGTGTCTTCTGTTGTTGTTTTTGTAAGTTAGGGTCAAGGTAGTGCCAGGTTGGGCAAGTCACCTCCTTGTGACTTTGTTTGAGCTTTGAAAAAGAGACAAGACCAGTTTTCATTTAGCATTATATCTTAACCATCCATTATGTATAATCATTTCAAAACCATTATTGGTAAAAAAAAGAAAAAAAGCTGGCTCTTTGCAATGAACAAAAACAACACACAATTATGATCAAGGCAATTATACTATTTATGCCAATTCTTTATTTCATAAATATGTTTACTTTGTAAATACACATATCTTAATTGAGAGCAATCATTCTCTGGATTCTTTGCCCATAGCAATCATAAAGAAATAATATATACCTTTTCTACATTATATTTATTTCTACCATTATTTGTAAATTGATTCAAGATTATGTGCACATATTTAACTCGCGTGACAATCGCCATGATAATGTTTGCTGTACAAATATACTTACATTCAAGACTGAAGATTTGGTTTAAGAAAGAGTTGAATTGCAACATATTTGAAAACAGAATGCCATTGACATTCTACAGTGCGCACACACAGAAAGAGAGTGGATCTGAACCACTGTCACATAAGCCCTTTCATGAGAAACTACCAAAAAGGTTGATAATCACTAACATTTCTCTACATTCCAGTAAACTTATGTACCTTAAGATATCATATAACCTGGTATGTATGTATACATGACATGTATACAATCCTAAATTTGGCCTTGTAAAATCTTTAACACAATCCCAAATTCCTTTTAGCTCTCAACACTCAGTATTTAGTTCAAAGAAGCTTGCAATGTAACCCTTAAAATACTGCAAGTTAATTGGCAAACAGTAAAAACCTGTCTAAGTGGCCACCAGTCTATAGCAGCCAGCCTGCCTATAATGGCCACCATAATCCCATGCAGAGAAAAGCAATGTTAGGAACCTGTCTATAGAGGTCACTTGTCTACAGTGGCCACTTTTCTTGTCTCCTCTAGTTCGTCAGTATACACATGTTTCACTGTATACACAGTGTATGTTCATATAAATCCAGCTATAACTAGCATGTGAGGGTTTAATCATCAATGCATTACTAATGCATCCTTGTATCTCAGTCTTGCTAATAGGCTTATTTAAGAGATTTTCACTCCTAAAGCTGATTTAAGCATGATATGCTCCAGTAGTTGAAGAACTTATTTACCAGAAGGAAATGTCATTGACACAGTACATGTGACCAATGGTAGAATGCATGTACATATCTTTCCTCTTCCTTTGATTAGTTTTCCCTATCTGACTACAAAAAAGGTTGCACTTAGTGATATTTTTAAAAATGGGTCAGTCTTTGCATGAATGCATTTGGTGCTTTTATCCTACTCTTTTCACTTTTGTTGAATGACCTATTATTGGATAACAGGAAAATGGGTAGATAGAGTTGATAGATTTGGGTTAAGATAACACAGATGTATTTGTATTAAATAGTAAGGGTCTGTTATGCTTGTTGGGAATTGGTATTTCATTTATTGGTATAGTTTTCAAAAGGTTAAAGTGGAGTATAGTATATATGTGTCAATATATCTAAAGGAGCTCAGAAATTCACCTCACATTTTTATACGAAAATGAAATTCACAAGGTTTATCACAAATCCTTCATATAAGTTGTATTTGCAACCTGTTTTCTTGAGAATTTATCTGATTTTTTTACTGTCTGTCTACGAGAAGAATTTATAAAAGAAATATAATTTTTTATCTTAAATTACACTATGGCATTCTTATCATCTGCCAACAGGAATCAGAGAGTGAATCGCACGAGTCTGACTCCTATTCGATGCCCAGGAGTTCGTGGAACACTGTCAGAGACGTTGTGAGCGCCGCATTCACCCTCGCGCGGGGAGACACGACTAAGAACACCGGCAAGAACAACAACGGCGGCGATAACGTGCGGGGAAGTCAGAGAAGGAAACGAAGGGATAACGTCAAAGATGACGATACGCCACCTGCCGAACGTAGGAGGAATCGAGATAATCACCGCAACAACCGCGATAACGTGGAGGAGGGAGAAGAGGCAGATGAGGAGAATGCTAACGACATCCTGGAGCGAGCAATCCAGAAGATCCTGGATGATAACATCGAAGGACAGCATACGGAGCAAGGCATCTTCCTCGATATAAGCCGACCGGTAGTGCAAGGTTGGTATATACTGTCATGGATAAAATGTTCTGGTTGATGGTGTTGATGACCATGATGGTGCTGCTGCTGATGAAGTTGAAAGAGGATTATGAGGAGGAGGTAAAACGAAGATGATGATGTTGATGATGTTTATGAAAATGATGGTGATGACAACGACAATGACCATGATGATGATTACAGTGATGATGATAGTAAGGTGATGAAGATGGTGATGATGGTGAATGTGATGACAATGGTAATGATGATGATGATGATGATCGTGGTGATGGTGATGATGATGCAGCTGATAATTATAAAGATGAATTTTTCCTATCAATTCTTCATCATAGATAGTATTTCAATTGTCATTTCATCCCAATTTTTTTCCAACAGACACCAGGTCATCGACCCCAAAGACCCTGACAAGTCGTTCCTCCCTGTCCAGCTTTGATGAGATCAGATCAGAGGAGATACCCCGGGAGAGTCCGAGGAGGCATAGTGTGGGTCCGTGCCAATCATACAAGGTACGTTTTCAACAATGCTAGAAACTATTTTTTTCTGGGGTTCCAGTCGAGCAAGTTGAATTGACACTCAAAAAAGTGTGATTGCCTGATAAAAGAAGTGGTTATTCCCCCACCCCCAACAAAAAAAAACTATTAGAGAAAAACACTACAAATTGTGTATAATTTGCTTGCAAATTTGTGCTTGTAAAATGTTCCATTAATAAAATCGCAGTGGTTCAAAGCTCGCACAGAGTATTCACAGATCACTAAGTTGACAAAGCAGCTGATGTGCGGATTACCTTCCCCTCATCAGACTGAGAATGTGGCAACATGATTAACAGTTTGCTTTATATGGCAATTATGTACATTTTTAAAGGATTTAAAGAATCATGGTGGTATGTTTTGTCATTTTCTGTTTTGAAGGTTGCAAGCAAGATGTACCGAGAGGAGGACTGTTTGTCGCTGACCGTCGAAGAGGTCATCCACATACGCAGTGTCCTGGTCAAGGCTGAAATAGAGAACCTCCAAGTGGACAAGAAGCTGTACAAGGCTGTGCTACAAGATAAGGTATTCAAAATTGTAATTGATATTTAATTGTAATGAATGATGATTGTGATGTCAGATATGATGTGAATGATGCTGGTGATTATAATATATACTCCGCACAAAAAGTTCCGCAATCGGGGTTTGCGCATTAATAACTTTTCTATTAGGTTATTACCATTAATAAATTTGGTATCATTGGAAAGCGTGAATTCTCCCCTTCACATTGATATAACATTTGCTATGAGTATTTCATCATGGAATGTGCATTGTATCCAAATGTAGGGCAAAGTCAAAAGTGAAATGTTGCAAAATGCACTGATTTTGTCAACAGTGTGCCTTCCTTTTGTTTGAAGATTAAAACGTGGCTTGAATGCCTATTACGTTATTGCCATTCATAAATTTGGTATCATTGGAAAGCGTGAATCCTCCTCTTTAGATTGATATAACATTTGCTATGGATATTTTATCATGGAATGTGCATTACATCCGAATGTAGGGCAAAGTAAAAAATTAAATTTTGCAAAATGCACTGATTTTGCCAACAGTGTGCCTTCCTTTTGTTTGAAGATTAAAACGTGGCTTGAATGCACGACCACCTCACCCCCATTCAAGCCAATGAAGGCACTCTGTTGACAAAATCAGTGCATTTTGCAACATTTCACTTTTGACTTTGCCCTACATTTGGATGCAATGCTCATTCCATGATGAAATATTCATAACAAATCTCATACCAGTGTAAAGGGGAGAATTCACGCTTTCCAAAGATTTATGAATGGTTAAAATTTATGGATGGTTATAGCGTAAAACAAAAGTTATTAATGCGCAAACCTCGATTGCGGAACTTTTTGTGCGAGGTATAGTTGGTGTTGCTGATTATCTTAGTGTCCTGGTCAAGGCTGAGATAGAGAACCTCAGAGTGGTCAGTAAGCTGTACAAGGCTGTGCAACAGGATAAGGTCTGATTGTAATTTATTAAGATAAACTGTTAGCTGATTCAGCTTAAAAATGTAATCATGAAGCACGTGATGTTGATATAAGTCTGGGATTACAATGACAGTGACAATAATGGTGGTGGTGGTAGTGATGATGAGGATGGTGACGATGGTGAAGAAAATGTTTCTCTATGGAAGAAAAACCGTCTTTTTCTACTTTCTGCAAGGTCATATCAAATACGCATACTTTTTTAGTAGTAATCGCGAAGAATTCAAATTTTTTTAAAGAGTTTTCCTTTGCATGAGTTCTGAGATTTTAACATAATGTATACTGTTTTTTCTCACTCACTGTAACCTTAATCTTCTTTGATATGAACAGGTTTGCTTTTCCTGCAAGAAGAAATTCACCCTTTTCAAGAAGAAGTTTGGTTGCAGACTATGCAAAAAGTAAGTACCAAATACAAATTATATGTATTTGCTGAATAGATTTGTTTTATTTTATTGACTATAGTACATATTCCGATAATTGCACAATTCATTGGAAATTCACACTTGACATACAATTCTGTCTAATTGTCAAAATTATTTTAATATTAACCATTCTTTGTATTATTTAGAAATACAAACAATATGATATAAGAATAAATAATGTCTTTGTTGTAAATAACCTTTCAAAGTTTTATTTGATCGAAGGGAGAGACTGACAAGACTGAAAATAGAATATAGGGGTATAACTGAAATTACTTATGATCATTGGAAATTGGAGTAAAGTTTACGGTCAAGTAATTAGAAATGATAATTATGATATCATATGCACTTCATTGAGGTACATGTATTATGATGTTGCTTGTAAGTACAGGTTTTCATGGAAATTCATAGATATTCAGTCGGTTTGCGGTTGAATTATGTATGAAGGGAGGGATTGGAGAATCTTGAGAAGGATTGTTGGTATTCTTTCTTGGGCAGTCCTAAACGGACCAGTGGTAGTCCTGGAAAAGATTATTATTCTTTATCGAGCCCCTTCTACCACCCTCCCCCACCTTACTATAACTCTGACCTGCAAATGTGCATTCCATAACTATTGGAGGAATGGGCTCCTTTGAATGTTTGAAACAGATAAATGGCACCATACAAGTACTGTGGATCATCATGATTTGTATTATTATTATTATTTTTATTTTTATTTCCATATCTCTAGGTTGATATGCAAGGAGTGCTGCGTGAAGATGTTTATACCTAAGGAGGAGTTTCTGCACATTCCCATCGACTCTCTCAGCCCTAGCCACCCAGCCAGCCCCAAGAAAAGCCCATTATCATCACCACTTAGACAAAGAAGGTACTTTGATTTTTCTCTTGTTTTGATGAAAGTGTAATGATCGATATTAGACGTTTCCCTGAGTCTTTTGGTGCGGTTATATTTAGTTTCTAGTTTTCTACACATTCTGATGTAATCACTCTGCCCTAGTGTGCTAGCCAGTCCCGAGAAAAACTCATTATCATCACCACTGAGACATAGAAGCTACTTTGAGTCTTATTGAAAGAATGAAGATATTATAGTGCTCCTAAGTTCAATAATGGTTTGATGAGGGTAAGAGTTAATTCCTACATATTCTCATTGATTCACTCAGTCCTAGAAGCCCATCCAGCCCCAAGAAAAGCACATTTCCATACCACTTTGTCTATGAAGGTATTAAACTCACCCTGTGTTATTTCAACAAAACATTTGAATAACGTGATAGCATTTGTAATGTTTGGGTTAGGGTTAGAATTAGTTTCTAAGATTTTATCACATTCCCATCAAATCGATTAGAAAGATACATGCAATGTTACTTTTCTCTAATATGAATCATCATTTGCATATTAACGTTATTTTAACACCCTAATTTCTGTATTGTCTATTCCCTTGCCAACAGCATCAGCGATCCACCGACACCGTTCCTTGTGTCAACGCCAAAGCGGGATCGACGGCAGCAGAACCTGCACGTGTGGCGCAAGCCAACGCCAGTGGAGAACGTGTGCTGCGAGTGTTGTAACTTCCTCAAAAAGGCTCGCACCGGTCCGGCCCCCAAACCATCTGGTGGGGCTAGCATGCCAACCCCACACTTCAAGCTCAGCTCGGCTCCTCAGCTTCAAAAGATGAATAGCATTTCAAGTTAATGATCTCCCATGGGTTATGACATTCAGACAGTAATCATGTGCGTTGATTGTTGGACAAAAAAGTTTTATGGATGGTCATACTGGATCAGAGTCATGACTACAATTAGTGGCGCTAACTTGCCATCGCCACTCTCCAAGCTCCGCTCGGCTCCTCAGCTTCAAAAGATGGACAGCATTTCCAGTTAATGAGCAACTGTGGATTATGACGACATCCAGACAGTAATCATATGTGTCAATTGTTGGACAAAAAATTTGTTATGGAAAAATCATACCGGATCCTCAAATGCAGGAGATGAAAAGCTTTCCCAGCTAATGAACACTGATGGGTCATGACCATGACATTCCAACAGTAATCGGGTGCATGTAATTTTGTAATACAGTCAAACCTGTGTATAGTGACCACCTAAGGGAAACAAGAAAAGTGGCCACTATAGACAGGCGCCCAAAATAGACAGTTTCACTAACATTGTTTTTCTCTTCATGGCAACACTTTTGGTGGCCTCTATAGGCAGGTGACCGCTAAGACAGGTTTGACTGTAGTACATGTACCATTTAAAAGATGTTCTCTTTACCAGACTGGCGCCAGCCAACGCCCACTTGCCAACATGCCAACATCACAATTCAGAGCTCTGCTTCTCATCCCCTTCAGAAAAAGAACAGCAATTCCAGTCAAACGAAATCCTTAATTGTGCGCTGTGCTTGTTGCAGCAAACCTTCATAACAAATGCACGCACCCAACCTATCAATATCACCAAAACGACCTGGCATCAATTAATTGCCTGCCCTCAAGCTCACCACAAATCTGCATCAGAAAATTAACAGCATGTGGAGACAATGAATAAACAAATATTTGGTTTGATTTTGTGAGTCCAGGGGAGCCTTCAGTTCCATAAGAGGGTATATCATTGTAAGAGAAGATGAAGGGTCTTATTTAACCTATTCACTATGGGAACCTGGGGTCCGTTTCATGAAAAAGTCTTATGTTAAGACCGTTGTCGCGTGACTGATCTACGGGCATACGGATGGCGTTTGTTCCGATCACAAAGGTCAGTTAAGATGGTCTTAACATAAGACCCTTTTATGAAACGGGGGGCCTGGTGTACTGTATATTAAATCTAAGTGAATTACAATATTTTGTAGGCAGAGTGTTCTTTATCTTCATTATTTTATTTCCCCTAAGGGGATAACTATGAAGGGCGGAATCTTTCCCTTTGTCTTATATATACCATTATAGTGATTGCATGTAGGCCCTTTCTTAAGAACAAGATATTCTATTGGTAGATAGTCAACTGGTGCTTTATAAATGTCAAAAACTCGGAGCATACATGTATGCAAGACGGCGCTCATTCATTTCAAGACAACTTTCAATTTAAATGCTCAGAAAATCTTCAACTCAAATTTTTGTTTGCAAAGTCTAGCATTGTTTTACTCTATAAGCTCCATCATGTTCAATTTGCAATATATGATGTAACCATTGCCTCTGACGAAGATCCTGATACTAGGATCAAGAGCTGAGACCTCTAACTGACTCTCTTATTTTGATTTTACAAAATAGACAAGATAGACAAAATGTATCCTTAATCATTACTCCTTTCCTTAGGTGTTATTTTTCTGTCTCTAGTATTAAATGAAAGGGTATAACGACCTCATCTTTTGCACATTATAATTAGTTGTTATTCCAAACTTTTTTTAGCACATAAGTCGTGTATACATGAGACTTTGACAAAACTTTGTTGCGAATGTATTCGAAACACACCATGCTCTGCGTGCATATGCAATTTGTAATAAAGTGGAAGATTTACACAGTAGAATTAGTCGCACATGCACCTATAAGGGGATGTATTTTGCAATCAAGCCTGTTTTTAAAGACTGCCCAAAGGGGACAGAAGAATATGCATACTGGTCATTTGATAGGTTCATTAACAGTTGAATTTGCTTTAAATTTATTAATGGAAATTTGTCATACATGTATGTGAAAGGGACTCTTTTGACTGAAACAAACAAATTGTGGCTGATCTCTCTTAGAGGTAATCATAACAGTTACGTTTAATTTTCAGAGGCTGAACCTATTTTTGCTACCTACTTTAATAGGCTGAAAAAATTATGGCTGTACTTCTATGCTATGTGTGTATGTATGTGTGCATGTGTTTGTGTTTATTTATATATTTGTGTGCGTTCTTTCAGTTTTATTTGTTATATTCTGTACATTTTGTTTTGATTTTTTAAGTTTCTAAAGTATTATTTATTTATTTGATATCTGTTTTGTTCATAATATGTTCTATGTGGTGCCAAAAAAACTTTCTTTTCGTGAGTTTGTAATGAAGTAGAGCGCATAAATTATGTTGTAAAGTGTTTGTCGTATATGCACACAAAATTCCTGAAAGCATTAATTAATTGAGCTGTAAATATGGAATTAACTTTTGACACAAACTCAAGATTATAACAGTGTGTTTTATTTGACATTCTTTTTTGTTTTATTTGCTTGTCAACATATTACTGTTTTATCTATGCAAGTTCTAGATATAAATTTCCTTTTTTGTTTTAATATATGTATATGAGCTGACAATAGGAGTAAATCGCTCAATGCAAGGGAATAGTAATTATTTATAATTAGACTGATAGCATCTTTTATTTTGAGTAAATTCAGAATGTACTTGTTTCTGAAATATTAACTAGAGAAGTATAGGGTAATCATGAAATAATTGTGTTCTTAGCAATGAATTGCAGTGGCTTATGTAATATAATCCTACATCCTTAAACTAAAAATATGTGTGGTTGAAATCAAATTAGCATCTTACTGCCAACAGTTTACAACTCTCAAAAACTCACAAAATAGGCCAATTTCTGCAGAAACTCAAGAATAGTTAACTAATGTATGCACAAAATTTCCAATATTAATATCTATTGAAGAAATACAAGAATCAGAGATTATATGAAATACTCAAATATCAGATTAATAGATAATATTTATATTGTTGTACTCATACTTTATTTCCCTCAACCAAATGACAGAAGCATTGTCGAGTTGAAAATGCTGTTGTATCTGTGCATGCATGTTTAGTCTTTCAGAATGGAGATACCTATTATTATATATAATTGATTGATGTTTATGTTCTATTTGGACATCGCTCTCCAAGATATGCACAGAAATATTAAATGTGATATTCATCAATATATGGCAACTCTGTCCGAAAGTGGAGAACACAATTTCCAACTCCTGTTTTTAATACAACTGATTTTTTTCTGCTCAAACACAAGAAACATATATATCATTGTTGATGGTCATGTACTGTTTGAATTTTACTGTTCAAGATGGTGCAAACAAAATATGATTGTATTTGTAAAATAAACCAAATGCAAATAGTAATACATAAACGTAACTTATTAATAAATGTTGTGCTGTTCAATACAACTGTCTTAAATTGTTGTTGAATGCAAAACACATATATACAATGTGTTTCTTTCACTATCTTCAATTGCATTGTGGTTTTACATGTCTTGTACAAATTTGTATAGAAATAACTATTTTCCTATCGTCACCCCAGCATTTCATAAACAGCAATTCTGTAAACTGTTAGTGTTCTCCTATGTCTGTAATACCATAAAATCCTACATTTAGTTGCAAAAGTTCCCGTAAAATAAATTGCTGCGCTTATCAATAAACTCCAGGGGGGTGTTTCACAAAGATCACAAGTTGAACATAACCCTTAAGTTGGACCTAACTATTATGGAAAGCTATTTGTAGCCTTGGAATGAAATATATTCAAAAGAAGAAAAAACAAGAATTTCAGACTTTTCATAAATGTTGCATCAAGAACATGAAATCTCCTTGATGATAGAAAATATGAATGATTTGAATCAACATTTATGACTTTGAAAAAGGACTTTTACAACAATTTTTCAAAGAAACTAGTGGCTTTCCATACTTTTTAATTCCAACTTAGAGTTAAGTTCAACTTAGAATCTTTGTGAAACACCACCCAGGAGATATAGCAATGCTGAACCTACCTTTTCAATATTACAGTTGAAATGCTTTCACTGCTACTAATACCTACCCATGCGTGATAGGTTTAGAAGTAAATTGTTTTTTGAGTGATAAGTAATATACTATGTACCTACTTGTTACAAGATTACAAATGTATGTAAGAGAAATGTAGGATGTTAGTTTTGGTCATAAACCACATTTGAAGTCTACTTCACATGTCAGTGGTGAGTCTTCTTTTTCTCGGGTCACTATAATAGTCACGTTCCTGGAGTGGGACATTTATTTTGATTTTTTTTTACGAGAAGAAATTTGTTTTGTTAAGATATTTTACTTATTAAGGACGCCTAGAAAGCCAAATTGTGCTCATTAATTAAACTTTTCAGTGATCCCGATAAATTATTTTTATTTTCCAATAAATGATTCTTATCTATGGTTGGAAAAGTGTTTGTTTTTTAATAAACTTTAAAAACAAATAAAAGTATGGTAAATTACAGAACATTTCAAAAGGTTTTGGCAGGAGACCCAACTAACTAGTCGTAGATGTTTATTGAGAGATTTGTTCATTCATTTATGATAATGTATTCCAAGGGGGCCGAATGCAGGACATCTTCTAAGTTAACTCAACTGTATATTTGGTATTTCAACTTTCAGAGAATATATTTCCCACAGAATGTTATGAGGAAAATGAAAAAAGTATTCTTATTCTGTAAATATTGTTATTAAAAAGCTTTCATGCCAGTGTACATGTATTACGTGACAACAGATGGATTGAATGATAAATTATGAAAGAAAAATAAACCTATGTCACAGAAATATTACAAGAACCTTTTGAGTCTGTTGTATTTGTTATTATCATGGGATACGTGTATTGCTAAAGTGAATGTTGTCATTGTAGTGGTGAGAATTCTTATGAGCGGATTAATTTTTATTTAAATCTGGAGTGTACAGACTCGGCATCAGGGATGCCAGAGTTCCGGCTATAGCTGGAATTCCGGCTTTTCCGTTTTTTTTACTAAAGTTCCGGCTGGATAAAAATATATATATTTTTTTTAAATAGGGGATATGATCCCCAAAATAAGCTCAGATTGCAATAGAGAGCATCTGGAACCCAAAGCTTCCAGGGCCCTAAAGCGGGCCCTGGACCCCGGCTAAAGGGACTTCGCACTTTGCGCTCGTGATGTGCGCTTTGCGCACATTATTTTGAGTCTCCACAAATTTTCAGGCCCTGGAGCCATTTGCCACTGGCATCCCTGGACTTTTGAAGCATTGATTAAATTGAGAAAAGTCACCCAGCCTTCTATATAGCAGCGGCTAAATTCAACCCACAAATAACCAAGCCAGGCTAAATTTAGCCCACTCGTGATATTGTTTTGTTTTTACTTGCTTCTAATTTATTCCCCACCAAAAGCATAGTAAAAGCAATTTCTTGTTTATGCATTGTCAGCATTGTGGATATGTGATGACTTTTGTTTTACTACCAGAGGAATATAGAACTAGGTACGAAAAAATAATCACAATCTAAATATACATTTTCATGATTTTTTAATAATTCCACAACCTTCCATTTGATTTCAATTCAATAACAATTTGCACTTTTCAAAGATAGAATATATATATTAAGAAGCATATACACTAGTATAACACACAATTAATCAAATCTAACTGACGGATGCAAAGAGTGCACTTTATGATGAATTATCACAGTGACAGAAGTGCAAACTCGCACAAGACATAATGATGACAATTGTTCAATTTGTTATGTGACAATGAAGTACAAACATAGTTGGATTTGACACAAATTGCACTCAATTTGGTACAAAAAAGCCAAATAGCGTACAAAGCCAAAATATTGAAAATACATTGTACTATCCTTTTCTATAACTTGACATTTTGAAGTCGGGACAAAAATAAAATGGCTGCCACTGAAAAGAGCGCCAATTTAACGGGCCCCAGCTAGTAGTGTTATAATTGATGTTGATGTTCATGATTAAGTATCACAGTGCCAGAAGTGCAAGTTCACACAAGACAATATAAAGATGATAATAATAATGTTATTATTGATGTTGATGGTGATAGTGATGGTATACAACTAACGAATGGGCTTCTTGTGATAGTCAAATCTATTACCGAGGTGGGCTCAAAATGATTATTACCCGAAGCGTAGCTGAGGGTAATAGTCATTTTGAGCCCACCGAGGTAATAGATTGCCTATCACAATCAAGCACATTCGTTAGTTGTTTTATATCACTCATCAATATCAGTGATTGTGTTCAGCTTATAGCAAAATAAGTGAAAATCTCTTGAATATTTCATAAAATCGCTTGTAAATTTTGATATAAAAATCAATCGACATTAATGAAGCCAGATGAGCCTCCAGAACCTGGGCGCATCTAATACGCTTAAAGTCATTGTTATTTTGCGCATACAATCACAAAGACGCAAAACCGAGTGCGCACCAACGCGCTGGCAGTTGCGCACATACGCAATGAATGCGTGCTAACGCTCCCACGGATGTGCTTATTGGCTGTCTTGGCGTTCTTCTTCCTAGGGTGTTAGTTTTTACCAGCAATAGCAATCACGTGACTAGAACGTGTGCGCCATAGAGCACTGCACAAATTTGATCGCGTGTGCATTTTGCTTAAACACATGATCTATGGGACGAACGCGTAACGAACTTTTAGTGTTAATTTTTTGCTAACAGCCCGGTCAAGTGATTGCGCGGGGATTGCGCGTGTTGTCCAAAACTATCATTTGTCAAATACAATGGTAAAACGATCTTATGAGGGATATAATGACGATTATCCTGATGTTGATGATGAAGAATATGGTGTTAATAATCATTAACAATAATGATAAGTGTGAAATAATACTACATGTATCTCTTTTCTCAACTCCCTAAGCATACTAAACATGACTGAGCCTTGATACAATGGAATTAGGCTAATTCACAACAAATCCAGGTACCATTTTATTCTCCTGGGCTTAAAGCAGAACTACAGGTCATATATGAGCTGCAATAGCCCTATAAATACAAATGCAAAAATGATCAAATTAAATCAAATGTTTCAGAGAAAAATGATTGTCCCTGTTATGACCCACAAACTTGTCCTAAGAGTTTGTGACCTCTAAGCATATATTTTTAAAAACTTTAAACAAGCTGGCACGAAAGGCTTTTCAAACAAAAATAATTACAAGCATTTTTCTTGAATGAACAGTAACATTATTTTGTAAAATAATACTTTCACTGGACAACTAAAATACCAATATTTTGTTAAAAGACTATGTTATTGTAATAATATACACAGCTTTTGCAAAAACATGCAAAAAACACTCTCTCGGACCCACCTCCAGTTAAAACTCCTATGGAGTATTTTGGAGGATAAAACTACCAAGTACCAAGAGCAGAAAAACCTGTCCTAAACCAAGGAAACATAATGATGTAAGCACATTTTGTTCCATCCCTCTGATGGAGACTTCTTCTGCAAGATCCTTGAACAAAGCTGAGCTTTCGAACCAGAGCTAATTTAATATGCTATTTTTAAACAATTATTTTACACAAACTACACAGCAATAGGAAATTGAAAAAAAATATAGGCAAAGTTTTTGACATCCCAAACTTACAATCACATTGTCTATTTTGGGATTGTTTAAAATTGTCCATCTATAGTATAGGGTGAAATTATCATGTACAAATATGATAATAATTGCAAATTTACATCCGGCAACACTTTATATGCATTTCTTTTAAATGAAGCACAATTATCATAAAACTGTTTCAAACATACCATACATAAAAGCTGCTTTGTGTATTTTTTTACAAAAACCAAGAATTTGTCCTTAACATTCCATTGCATAAATCATACATCATGGCCTTTTCCGGTCCCTCACATCCCTGCAATACCCACTACCAATATTTGTTGTTTGCTGTTGTACAATATCTTTTCTCATTACATGTTGTAAATAGTTTGTATAAATTTAAATGTATTCGATTGTTAAATGTTGATTTTATGGATGTGAAATAAACTGAACTGAACTGAACTGAACATTTACACATGCCAAACATATCAATATAGACACATTTGCACAATACTCATGTACATGTATCATACTTCTATGAATTTATTTCACACTACTAGAGTGATAAACACATTTCACTATAATTTGCTTAATTAAACTCAGATTAAAATTAGATTTGGAGGACAGGGATGTCCAGTAAATACCACTTGTGTAGAGAGCTACAACTCTTGATATTCCACAAATGTAAAACACTGCTGATTAAAAACACACAAGTTATTATTCAAAATGGCACACAGAAATAACGAAAGTGTGAACATAGAAATACCCTTCTAATACCCTCATGTAGTACTTGTTTCAACAAGAAGAAACAAAATCTATAATAATATGATCACTTATGACACATCAGACTGAAAACATAAAATTGCAACACATGATCAGTGATAAATAGTAATTATCTCATTGCAGTTTGCTGCTATACAGTTTTAGCTTTCCGATAGTGGGTGTTAAAATTAAACATAAGTTTGCCACTCCTAAAAGTTTGGCAAATGATTGTTTGAATCATGTTCAAATTGAATCACTAGTATGTAATTGATCAGTATACAATTCAGTTGAGGTATGGTTTTGTTGCAGAATTCACGCTGCATTTTGTGTAATTCTATCAATATTCTTGAAAGTTGATTTTAAAACCTTGCTGCGCCCTTGGAAGTTGTGCACACCAGTCAATAAATGTTGGTGTGTATTTGGCAAAGATGTTTATTCAAACATGCATTACATGACGGACCTATGTGTACATATGAAAACTAGAGAGAATGAAACTTTATCCAATCCTCATAAATAGAGACATGGATTAGAAATGTATCCCCACAATATTGACATTTCTGATCATCAATATACAGCGTGATTCAAGTATCCAGCACTCATGTTTTAGTACAATCTCTCATATGCCTCTGCCTTTGCTTTTACAGTGGAACTTCATCATAAAGAGCTGTGATATAACAAAAAACCCTTCTAAAAAGGAAATTTAGTTGGTCCCAGCTCTTTTATATTATTTTACCCTGATATGATAAGGTAAATTTCATGATCCCATGGACCTCCTTATGATAAAGTTCCACTATAAGTCCATAAGTTAGGCTTGCAAACATGAGCTTTCAGAAAGCTACAATGAAATGCCCAAGCCCTTCACAACTTTTTTTGAATTTTTTTGAACTTGCACTTTACCAAGATCATGTTGTGTACTTATATATATATATATATATAAGCAATTTGATGTTCTATCTACACCTTGGCAGTGGAAGGTCAAACCGCAATGTCACATTATTCACTGAACAATGTCCATTTTTGTCAATGTCATTTGACCAGTGTTAACAGAAATAGTGCTTCCTGTCTATTCTCCATCCGATCAGCGCTTGCGGAGATTATACCTCTTCTCTTGATCGTTCTCATTCTCGACCACGCTACCCTTTGACCTCAAACTCTCGTCTTGCTCGTCGTCGTTGTCCTCATCATCATCGTGATCGACGCAGTGGCCATTCGCATTAGCCTCCATCGTCTTCAGCGCCTCCAGCATGGGGCCATTGCCCTCGAAGGCAGAGGGGTTGCGGAACGACCCTCCAATCCGGTCCCAGAGCGTGAAGAACTGGCCGAAGTTGTAGTTGTAGAAGAGGTGGTGGTCGGTGTGGTGCGCCGACCCGTTGACAAAGGGCTTCACAAACGCTGGCACACGGTAATCGCCATCATGGATGCTCACCGTCCAGAAGTTGACGGCGACAAACATGAAGAGGTAGACGCCCTTGTGCAGCGGGAAGAGAAACGGGTACATGTGGTAGGGGAGGCTCTGGAGGAAGCCGTCGATCGGGTGGAAGGCGTGGCTGGCGAACGGGGTCGTGACCTTCCACGTGTGGTGGGGCTTGTGCAGGCGCTTGTAGAGGACGGGGTGGTGCAGCCAGCGGTGGATCCAGTAGATGCACATGTCAGTGAAGAAGAGGAAGCAGATGACCTCCCATGGCAACCGTAACCACCCTGCATGAAAAGAAGGAAATAAACAAATACAATATTAATGTTTGTCTAGAGTTCTTGCATTAACACGAAAAATGGCTCTGAACTATTAATTGCCATTATTATTAATCAATGATTTTGACAATTCAATTACTAAAATGTTCACTGCAATATTTCTACAAATAGAAGATGCTCGTCTCTGTTATTATCAGGTATCTTTTTCATACCATGACAGAAAAGCTAAATAAACATGGGACAAGGTTTGATACGAATTTGAGTTTGGAGAACCCTAATTCAATCTTTGTCAAACAATCATCATCAATTGCCATTTTTTCTCTCAAAAACACTGTACAGTTAGGGTTTTCTATAGCTCAGTCGGTAAGAGCACCGGTCTAGCAATCCGGATGTCTCTGGTTCGAATCTGGTTGGAATCCCATTTTCTTTGCTCTTTTTCATTGATATTATATATTTCGGGTCAGTTTCTCTATATATGTTTGAATTTGTTTTACATATTGGCGGAATAAATAATAATAACCATACGGCAAGTAAACTCTTACCAAGTTGACTCTCATCAAAGCTGTCGTAGAGTTGACTGTGACCTTTGACCTCTAGCATGAACATGACAAGGGTCAGCACTCCCATGTAGGGGATGGACCAAAGCGTGTACTTGATCTCCCTGCGCACTTGGTTCTGGTGTGTAAAAATGAAATAGTAATAAAGTTACAAAAAGATAAAATACAAATGATACTTTGCCTACAGTCTCCAAGTATATAAACATTTAACCCATTCAGGACTGATTGATTTTCGTATAACATGTAATATCCGTAGACCCAAGGGGCCAAGTCCAAGTATTTTGAATGGGTTAAAACAAAGTTAAAAACCTCTCTCATGGATACAGCTTTTTAAATTGCTATTTTTCATGTAATGCGTAGTACAGTATTTTATAGTATATTTTGCATAATATAAGTGCATGTTATTATTAAATTATCATCATAATAATGTAGGGGATGTTCTAACGTATGTACTTGATCTCTCTGCTCACCCAGTTCTGTAGATGACAAGATATCAATTTTTATAGAAATATGTTTCTAACTTACATCTCTATAGCAAGTTTGTTGCTTATGTACAGTTCCAGTAACAAATACTGCAAAATGCAAATAGTACACAATAATTCAAATACAGTTGCTCACATTTTTTTATTGAAACGATTGATAATTGTGTAGGGACTTCATTTATGAAAAGTTATACAATGATTTCATTATATGACATAAATACCAAACGCAAATACTATGCAAGAATACCAATGTTGACATCCATGTGTTGGATGAATGAATACATTTATTTTTCTTGCGCATAATGCATATCTGGTTCTGTATTGCACAGATTTTGAAGAAAAAAAGAAACTAAGGAACAAATCCTCATCTACTTAACAATTTCAAAGGATGTTTATAACCTACATATTATAGCCCCAAATGGTCCTCTTATCAATGTGGTTATCATGACGTCAATATGCTGACTAAGCAGCCCAATGCTCTAACGGTTCCAAAGGTCAAGATTATTTTTTTCAGTCCTAATGAACATTTCTACCTAGGTTTATCAAATGACATGAGATTATGTGCTTCTATTTATACACAGACTAATCTAAGATGAAGAATAGTTACCTGATATGCAGCACGTATGACAACATTAATTAAACTAATTCATAATTGTATCCTCCATCAAATTTATGCAACGTAGACCAGCAAAAAGTAATAGCTGAACTAAAGTTGGCCAAATCAAATCTAGGCAAAAATCTAAAATACTTGTTTAATATTGAGCCCATTTCCAAAATCCATTATAACTTATATTATTAATTTCCAAAATCCATTATAACTTATATTATTAATTAAAACTAAGACCAAGGAATGTTCTACAATTATTTCAAAGACTGTTTACCTTCAAGAACTTTGGATGCTGCATGAGCCTGTGATCGAAGATGAAGTAGAAGCTGAAACCAGCCAGCAGAAAGTACATGACCACCGCGCCGAGGTTGATCACGACGAAGAGAGTGATGGCTTGTCGCACCCAATAATCCTCCGTCCATGTCTCGGGATAGACGTTGTACTTCGTCAGCAGGTTCTCGTCCAACAGATCAAGTACGATATCCATAGTGGCTGCACTTTTGTGAACTTTGGCTAAATATTAGTACAACATCTGTGTGTGTTGGTAGATCAGAGAAGAAATGGAGGGGAAAATATTACAACATTAATTTACATAATAATCCATATATCCATAATGACTGCACTTATGTGAATGGCATTCTCTACCAAGACGTGCACATGGCATGACTAAAAGAATGGATGCTCCATCTATACATTTGCATAGAACATCCATTCTTATAGTTATGACAATGGCATGTTTTGGTAGAGAAACTTGGCCAAATAAAAAACATGTGTGCTGGTAGTTCAGAGATAAAATTGAGGAAATACAACCAGTGTATCCTATGTTTCTCACTACAAAAAACAAACATTATAGAAACAACTAGTAAAAGTGCAATTCATACTAGCAGGCTTAGCAGCTGCAAATGAACTCCATCTGCTAAGTGCTATAACTAAAAATTTCTTCTAAATTTGCATTTTTGTAACCAAATTGACCTTCTTGTAAACCCTTCCCAAAAAGAAGCCTCTCCCTGACTCAAAATGTTTAATTGTACTACATGTTGTAGAGTACTAGTAGCCTAGTACTACCGAGTACTGAATGTGGCAATGCCATTGTCATTGTCATTGACATGCGAGCTGCCACAAGTGAGCAGCAAAACTCACATGAAATCCTGTAGCCCGCAGCCCCATGTTTTTTCTTTCAGTCATGCATGACAAGTCGTGGGCACGTCTGCGAAGAGAATGCCTAAATAGTATTACTATAGTGGTTCCACTATAGTAATACAACTTACAACTACTTTTATTTTTTACGTACGGCGCTGATCACAGTTAATTTTTTACAAGCCATTTGTCAATATCATATGACAATATTAATATTAATAATTATGTAGCAATTTGTTTATTTATTTGGACAGTTAGATAAGATATCCCACATTTACAATTAATGAATAATTCAAATTTAAAAACATATTAATTATCTTTCTTGATTATGCTATGGTCACAACCCCAAAAAGTAGCCTGCTCGGCGGCCGGGCGGCGAGTTTTTAGCCAAAATCGCTCGGTCACCGAGCGGCGGCCGCCCAGGCACCGCTGGTTTTTAGGCATCGCTCGGTCGCCGCTGAAGTTTTAGCGCGGAGTTAAAATTTGGGCGGCGCCTGCTCACTTTTCACTCGCCGCCCAAAATACGCTCGGTGGCCGAGCGGTCGCCGTCCGGGCACCGACCTAATCGAGCGGTCGCCGTCGAGCGATTTAGGTCAAAAATAGGTCAAATAGGTCATCGGCTGCCGAGCGGTCGCCGCCCGGTCGCCGCTGGGAGATCAGTCGGTCACCAGGCGGCGACCGCTCGGCAGCCGATGACCCATTTGACCTATGTTTGACCTAAATCGATCATTGTTTGGTATATAGGCGCTCCACAAAAGTGTGTGTGTGTGTGCGTGTGTGTGTGTGTGTTTGTAAACACCCCCAAATCGGGGACATACATGTGACAAAACACCATCTAATCGCGGACACACCCCAACTGCGGACGTCCGCGGTTAGAATTACAATGAGAAAGCACTGCTTGTCCACGTTTAGAATGTAACTAATTGAACTGCTGCCCGTTCTGATGCTCATCCCCGATTCGAATGTAAATGTGAAATTTTTTTGTGTATCGGAGTGTGTGGTTTACATCGTGCGTGTGTCGTGATCGGCAAGAAAACTACTATACCGCCCTCATGTGATATTACCTGGATACCCCCCTCCCCCTGGCCTAGATGTGCATTAGCTGTATGAGGAACCCCCCTATCCTTTGTTTTTCGCGTGTCCCCATTTTCCTGGTAAAGAGTCAAGAGTCCCCGTTTGCCGGTGCTTACAAGTATGTGTGTGTGTGTGTGCGTGTGTGTGTGTGTGTGTGTCTGTAAGCACCCCCAACCGAGGACATACCCTAACCCTAACCCTATCCAACCACGGACACATTTCCAACCGTGGACCGTCCTCGTTTACTTAACTAGTGCAAAGGATTGCTAATTCATATGCCATTCATATGCGCGCGCATCAAAAATCCGGAAAAATTAACGTGCACCCCGTACGTCCACGGTTGGACGCAGAAAGTCAAACACATACACAATAGTCCTCGGTTGGACGCAGAATATCAATGTGACACATATTAGTGTGTCCACGTTTGCATAGTACAAGGATTTAGGTCCTCGATTGACATGGCTTACAGGTATGTGTGTGTGTGGGTGTGTGTGTGTGTGTGTGTGTGTGTATTTAAAAAGTATTGATTTAAATATGTATTTTGTAAGCATTTTTTTTTTTTTTTTTAAAGGAATGTGAGCAGATTTCCGGGGTAGGGTGGGGGGGGGGGGGGGGGGGGATAGTGAGTGTGTAGGGGGTGGGGAAGGGGGGGGGGATGAGAGAAGTAGCGTGTCTTATTTCTTTTTATTTTTTGTTAAATCTCCATTGTGTTTAATTGTTGTGAATTACACTTGATTTGTACACTTGAGATGTAAACTTGTATTTTTAAAAATGTTATTCAATTGTAAATGTTATTTGGAGAAATAAAAAATCATTTAAAAAAAAAAAGTGTGTGTGTGTGTGTGTGTGTGTGTGTGTGACTTTCGGATGCAAAGGTGTCTAGAAAATGTGTTAAACATGCATACTTTGTTTTGCAAGTTGATTCATGGCTGTCATACTATGCACACGCATATATTATGTTCGCATACACACGAACACACACACACACACAATACATGCGAGTCTACATGTAATCATATCATTTTACTCTTTCATGTACATAGCTGCCAACATTTGGAATTTTAAATTAGTAACATTTAAGCAAAACTGAATATCATGTGCGCGAAGCACACATCACAAGCGCGAAGTCCCTCTAGCCGGGGTCCAGGGCTCGCTTTAGGGCTCTGGAGCGTGAAGCGCGGAGTCCATTGCGGCCGGAGTCCATTGCGGCCGGTGTCCATGGCCCTATTTTTCATAATTTTTGCACAATTACTAGGTATGATTTGGTCAGATTTAAGTTTAAACGTTGTCTCTATACGTTTAAAAACGTGAAAACGAAAAGAAAGAAAGAAAAAAAAGAAAAAAAAAAAAAAAAAAAAAAAAAAAAAAAAAAAAAAAAAAAAAATCGTTTTTTTTTTTTTTTTTTTTTTTTTTTTCAAAATTCGTAATTATAGAAGGAGTATTCGTAATTTCGTAAAGAGGGTCGGAAATTCGTAACAATTACGAATTTTTCGTAACAGTTGGCAGCTATGCATGTACCACCGCACTATGCGCTTTAGTCCTAAATTCTGAAAACGATTTTAGGCTAAAATTTATTATATCTTCGTCATATCTTCGTCACTAAAATATGACACTGTACTTAAAGGGATAGTTCAGTTTTGGTAGAGAGGGCGCTACATACAATAATTTTTGTGAGATAATGAAAAACTGAGTGAAAATTTTTAAAGAGCACAATATTTTAAAGCCAGGATAAACTTTATTTGATCAAAATCGGTTCAAAAAAGGCTGAAATATCCATAATCATAGTCATTTGTAATAAATGTGGGGCCCCACACTTATTCGATAATTTTGAACCAGCCGTTAAAATTTTTAAAAAATGTTTCCTCTTTTCAAAAAGTAACAAAATAGGTATTTAAATAGTTGTTGGTTATTTCTCTATCTAATCACTATTTCAACAAAAAATCACATGCACAATATTATATTCAAAATGGTTGAAACCGATGAGTGTTTAGAGAGCGCCCTCTTACGTTTTAACGGCTCTTTTTGAATGATAATATGATATTTACTAAGTCATTTGTAATCTTGTGTTCCCTTCTAGAATAATTATTAGTTTGTAGTATAATGATGCAGGTTTTGGTTACTAAAATTCAGTTTCACCAAAACATTACTCTCCTTACCAGAACTCAACTATCCCTTTAAACCGAACCCTCGTTGACTTTCAAATTGGCAACATTTGGTATGTTTGTGAAGGAAATTTTATTTTTTCTAAGGATATTAACTTAATCCGCGATAAAAATGTTGAAATTTGACTAAAAAAGTCTTCGAAAATGGGGCAAAAGTGAGCAGTCTCCGAGACTGAAATTCGCTCAACGATCGGCCTGAAAATCGTGACGTCATCGGTAGAACGGGCCCGGCCGATCAGCTGATCAAGCAAAGCAATACGCGTGCATTATACGGCGTTGTGTATTGCTTTTTGATAATGTATGATCGAGCTGGACAGTTTTATTTCGAGGAAAATGGAGGAAAATACTCTCGAACTGAGTTTCGCAATGGATTTTCCGAAGAAGATGAAGAAGAGGACAGGAATGATTAATCAGACAGCGACAATGATGACGGGATTTGGGAGATTTTTGGCGCTAGCTCACTATTGTACCCGCACGGTGTCGGCACGCTACGCCGCTAGCTGCCCGTGACGCGCTCGTGAAGAGTACCATACAAAACACAAATGTAACGTACCCAAAATCAACTAAATCTTCGACCATTGCTCAAATTATGGTCATGATTTCAAAGAAGTTACACAGAACAGGTAAAAAAAGATAACTACTTTGAAATCATGACCATTATTTGAGCAATTTTCGAAGATTTAGTTGATTTTGGGTACGTTACATATGTGTTTCGTAGGATACTCTTCACGAGCACGGCACGGCCAGCTAGCGGGCCAGCGTGCCGACAACGGAGTGCGGGTTTCAATGCGCCCTTTCCCCCAGCATCTTCCCCGACAAACTGTGCATGGACATGGTGCAATTCGCTATACAATTGCCGCAGTCATACGCCAGATCGACAAATCTATCACTTTCATGGCCTCTTTGACATTATTATAGTTATATTTCACTGTCGGCTTAGAATGCCGACAGAGAAAAATACAATATAATGTCAAAGTCAAAGAGGGCATGAAAGTGATAGATTTGTCGATCTACCATACGCCATGTACCTTTTCCCGACTTTGCGACTCGAATTCAACTTTGTCGATACTGGCGAACTCGCGATTTCCACCTCAAAACCATGCCTGAAATCTTCACTTCCTTCAGACATTTCCACCATTCTCCGATTTTGCAGATTTCAGGTCGAATCTAACAAGAAAAATGATATTGACAAGGTCGGCGTTCTATTGATTGAGCAGGGCAGCATAACTCGCGCTCGCTGGACTGGGGGATCGTTGGGGGAGGCAACGGGTACCGCTCTACCGTCGGCGGCCGTGGTTTGGGCCTATTCTACCTGTGACGTCATCAAATTTCTCTGCACCAAATCGCCGTCAAACGGCGAAAATCGGGGTTTAGAATAAGAGTTTACATTTGCTTTTAATTGTTTTCTGGGCGGTGTTAGGGCTTCAAAATTAACTTTTTCATGCTCAGTATGTTCTCAGCTTTCAGAAGAGGTACAATATGCATATTATAGGATCTTCATTGAGTTTTCGGTTTAAGGAATAGCGACTTGCGAAAACTTATTTTAGTGACGGAGATATGACGTAGATACAATTTTAACATAATTTTAACTTAAAGTGGTTTTCAGAATACACCCCACTAGTCTTCAATTTTTACTTTACTGCAAATTAAAGACTCTTCATTAAAAACAAAGAATAAGGTACAAGGAAAGATCAGAGTTAATACTACATTGTATTAGGCTTGATTTACTTGGCACATCATGAATTTCTTTCTCAGGTACAAACAAGGCAATTACCGTAATATTTCTCGCCCGCTTGCGCACTTTTGGTTACAAACAAATGCAAGGTTGTGTAATTATCAAACATTATAAAGTCCTGCAGGTAAACTTTCACATTTACCATCGTAACGGTAACGGGCCTACGCCATCCGTACGGAACACAGGTTGCCCGGCGGAGCCCGGCGGGTCGCCGGTCGCCGCCGGTACGCCTACGGGACACCTACAGGTGACCCGCCGGTCACCGTCCGGTCGCCGGGCGATTTCTTAAAAATCAGCCGGTGACCGGTGGGAGACCGCTCGGGAACCGGTGGGTCATCGGTCGGTCACTGCCTGGACGCCGCGCGGAGAAACTCCCTAATTTAGCCCAGTCGTGACCTAAAATCGACCGGTGACCGACGGGACAACGACAGGGCACCGCCCAGGCACCGCTGGGGCTCTACAGCCTGCTCGACTTCCCCAAAATCGTTGGGCGATGCCTAAATTCCAGCGGCGACCGAGCAGGCTACAAATCGGGCGGTCGCCGCTCTGAGTTGTGACCGTAGCATAAGGAGCCCCGAGGCCTGCAGAGCTTGCTGAGCCGAGCGAGCAGCGCTGCGCAACCACTTGCACGCCGAGCTCGCCCCAGCTATCGGCAGGGCAGGGCAGCTAACCTTGCATTGCCCTTCGACGGCTAGGCTGTCGTTGTATAACGGGTGTATAACATAAGTTTAACTACCAATTACAGATAATTCATAATTGATCAATGGTAGAGATGTCGATTTGATGAAAGAAAATATGTTTATCTACAAGAATACATTGAAAAAATAAGCAATAAAATCTCTTAAACTTCAGATACTTACGAATAAAAAAAAGGTTACTTGGGCTCCGAAATGACCGGACAAATCAGGTGGTGCGATATGCGCTCATGAATAATGCATTTATGTTAATTTTACAACACTCATCAAATGCGCATGCGTCGTACTATTACAAATAAAGAAAAAGAAAACCAGGGAAAATAAATAATTCATGAGGGTGGCTAGAGAATCGCGCTATACTAATGCATATTCATAACAGTGATGTAATTTGACATGGCTACACTGTACTGGCTCGCTTTTTGTTTGTTAATTGTTGTTATTTGTTTGTTATTGATGACAATGATGAGGATGATGAGGATAATGGGGATGATTGGGATGATGGGAAATGATGATGGGGATGCAGATGGGGATGATGATGATGATGGTGATGATGATGATGACGATGATGGTGATGATGGTGATGATGAGGATGATGGGGATGATGATGACGATGATGGTGATGATGGGGATGATGATGATGATGATGATGATGATGATGATGATGATGATGATGATGATGATGATGATGATGATGATGATGATGATGATGATGATGAGGATGAGGATGATGTGATGATGTTGATGATGATAATGTCGATAATATAGACAAACAATATAAGCGTTGAAATTGTGTAATTATGTAAAAATTGTTTAAAATGATAGTGAGTTTGGGTATAGAGAGTACAGTTTTGGTCAAACTGAATTTTAGTAACCAAAACCTGCACCATTAGCCTACATTACAAACTAATAGTTATAACTCCACCATGCTTGAAAGGTTTACACATTACAAACGACTTAGTAAAAAGCCTGTTATCATTCAAAAAGCCATTTAAACTCAAGAGGGCGCTCTCTAAAAACTCATTGGTTTCAGCCATTTTTAATAAAACAAATTTGCATGTGATGTTTTGTTAACAAATGATTAAATAGAGAGATCATCATTAATTATTTAAAAACATCTTCGTATAGGGGAGATGCGGGTGAGTTGAGCCGTTGAGCCACATGGAGAGTTGATCCACCCCCTCTAACTTCCATTGAGAATTATACAAAAATTATCTGGTGCTCTCTTGTGTTACCCTTTAACATACTTGTCTTTTTAGCAATAGCAGTTTGAAGAGCTGGAGCATGATACAGGAATGGGCCCCCCAAATCTTTAAAATACAGAAAAAAGTGAATTTCCAAGTTTAAGGTTTGGCCATCTCTATACTACTCACATGAAAGCAATTATACAGGCAACTTTTCATGTATGATGTTGACCGTGTATTGTATTTTCATTTTGATGAAAGTTGATGAAGAGTTGCATTGCACATTTAGAAAAATTTATTTAATTCTAAAAATGGCCGCGAGCCATATGGAGAGTTGAGCCATGATTGGGTATATAGGGAAATAACACATTTTGAATCTAGCGGTCCTTAAAAAGTATTAAAATCCCATCGCATGTCAAAACTGGAGCATAATTACGTTGTAATACAAGTTATTTTGTTGGTATTTTGATTTGAGAGATTCTTTTTGGTGTATTGATAACTTGACGAGTTACTATTCGATGTGATTCTTATATGTATGTTTCCTATGCCATTGGAGAGTTGCACAACTCTCCCAATGACATGGCACAAGTCTCCTCGTACTGCAGGAGAGTTGAGCCATGCTGTGTTTGAATAAAGCTAGCTGATGTAAATAGAAGCCCAGTAGTTGTGTTTTAGTATGATACAAAAAAATCCTTCCAAACTAAGAATTATTTGGAAATATTGCTAATAAAATTTTTAAAAAATGGCCCAACTCACCCGCCCGGCATCTCCCCTACATTTTGGAAAAGTTCAAAAGTACTGAATTATTGTGGGGCCCCACTATAATTACAAATTGTTATATTTATGGATATTTCAGCCATCTCAGGCTGAACCGATTTTGATCAAATAAAGTTTATTCTGTCATTGAAATTGTATGATCTTTCAAATTTGACACTCAGTTTTTCGTTACCTCACGAAAAGTTATTTTGTGCAGCGCCCTCTATACAAAAACTCAACTATCCCTTTCAGAAAAGCAAAATATTGCTTTTGAATAAGTAAGCATATAAATACCCGTATACATAAGCCTCCATGCGGATTATTGGGGTATTCCTCCCCCCCCCCCCCCCCCCCCCTTCCCTCCCTCCACACACACACACACACACACACAAACATTTTAGTTTTTCCAGGCGACAGTTAAGCGACAAGAAAAACAAAGTACTTTTGGGTACTAAATATATAAGTTTATGTTCCCCCCCGGGCCCCCTCCCCGGCCCCCCCCCCCCCCGCCCCCCCCCCCCCCGCCCCCCGGCCCCCCTCCCGTTTTGTTTTGTTTTGTTTTTGCTAGAAAAATAATCTGCCAAGAAACTGAGCAATGCAGGATAGAGCCTATAGGGTGTTATAATATACGCCAGGATCAATAAGAAAGATACAAATACTTGGGGAAAAATAATTCATAGAGTGGATAGAGAATTGTGCTACTCGAGTCATGCGTAATAAAACAGTGATGTAATTTGATCATTCTAATTTTGATCATTTAGCTAGCGGCTGATTGAAAGACTATCCTGAACGTCAATTTCGTAACGTGACCAATGACTTTGTTCCTTGTTACGAAATTGGAATCTACGACGAAGTAAATGCTAATTAAGTTGACTTATTCGCCATCATGATCCCTTCTTGTGCAAGGTTTTCGTTGGGATGCGTTCGTCGGTCGACATCGGTGGTCATCGCCCGGAAAAACACGCATGAAAGTGTTGCTGCATCGATTTCTCGACGGGCATCTACTGCTGCGGCGGGTATGATATAAATTATCCTGTAGTCCCATACTTAGAAAATGGTGTTTGTATTGCGCAGTTGTGTTGGCAATAGTCCCAAACGCTTGAAATGGTGTTTTGTGTTGGTAGTACATCGTCTACATGTAAAAAAGTAAAAACAACAACAAAATGTACTTAGTGATTTTAAATATTGGTTCAAACATTATAGGGAAACTGACCAAGAATATATTGTGATTAAAAGTGAGCAAAGAAAAAGGTGTTAAATCTCCTTCTTTTTTTAGCTGCGGTACAATTTACTCACTGTTGACGTTACATATGATATAGCTAAAGCCTAAAGCCTAAATGCTGATAAAAACATTGATATTATATAAATATTAAAAATGAATAAAATGTGAAACTGAATTCTGTCACACAACTTCAGTCACAAGACTCGACTTGTATCGAGTCTAGTCAATATTGATGATGTTTCAAATGTTTGAATTGATGTGATGTGTGCAATCCGAGACTGGTAAAAGAGCTAGTAGTAGTACTAGAGTAACATAAATGAAATTTAAAAGACTTGTGGGAATCGTGCTATGAAGAGATGTTCAGGCTTCAGCTCTGCAGATCTGCTGACATGATTGGGTCATCTCATAAACTTTAAAAAGCCTGTTGGATTGTTGTTTTTATTAGTCTTACTAGATCAGAACATGCAGTATGACTTTGAAATGAAAGAATAGAATTGATATCTTTATCATTCAAAAGATTTGTAGAATATGAAGATGGTGATGGACTTCAGACAGAAGCGGAAAACGTTAGATGCACTTTATGTTTTTTGGTTAAGTTTGAAAATTGTGAGCATTTGGATTAAGAGAAGATCACCCCTGCAAGACTAGGGCCACGTTGCAGAAAGAGATTCAATCGATTGTAAGTTACAATTAATTGTAAGTCAGACAATTTGCGCGATTCAACCAATCAGATTCACGCATGTAGAACACATGGTCTGACTTACAATTAATTGTAACTTACAATCGATTGTATCTCTTTCTGCAACAGGGCCAAGGGGTTAACTGCATTAAAGGAGTCCAAAACCGCAGAATAATATTCTCATTAACGAAAGGTAATAATTTTAGTAGTCCATTCCACAAATAAGTTCAGAAATATAGGTTTCCAGACAAATTCTATAAGTTGAAAACTCATCACCATACTAAATTATGTGTTCAAAGGTCTGCAGAAGAAGACTAGTCAATTGTCTCGGATATACGCATTCTATGATCTCCAAATGTACGTGTGCAAAGGTTTGGCGCTTATGGAACCAAAGGCCCTTTTAGGTTCCATACATTTTGATGATTAAATGCATTGTTTATAATATAGTACTGAGCACATGGTATAATAACTTTTTTATTATCAAAATTGTTGTAACTCTTTACTTGAGTGGCTATGTTTTTGTAAATTTGTATTTTGTATTTTCAAATTTAGAAACTGCAGATGAAAATGGTTTTGGAGGACGGGCTCTTTATCTTGATGCTCAGTCAACCACACCGCTGGTAAGTTGTAATTTAGCCTTTTGTAATTTAGCCTTTTGGCTACAAATAGTTGAATAAAATACCTTGAATTGAAAGTAATTGTGTATATCGCATGCAAATGATCAAAATACCTAGTCTGAATATTAACATTGTAGATCTGAGAACACCAGGATATTTTGTTTCAAATATATAAAGGTTATATCAAGCCCAAAGAGATTTATTTAGGCAGCTAACATTAATGGCAATACACTTATGTCAACCGAATTCATGCTAAAAAGTCATGTTCTTAAAAGTAAAACAAAATAAGTACAAGTAAAATCGTTTGACATTCATGGGCAGTGTCTGATACTAATACTAGCTCGATATAATCTATACGCTGAACTTTATGATTGAAATAATAGGCATAATTTAAGCAAAATTTATTTTAAAATACTTATTTGTATTCTAGCTAGATGAAACATATATACTCAAAAAGATTATTAAACACCAACTATATGCTTGGAATGGTTAGCATAATTTGGGCAAAATTGATGCCAACAATTATTTGTATTCTCCTAAAAAAATATATAAATTATTAATTCAATATGTTTTTCCTCAAGGAGTAAAGGGTAATGGAAGCTATGATGCCATACTTTCAGTAAAATTGATGCTAATACCCACAAAATACATATGTATATGCTCAATAGTTGATAGGTTTATAAAATATCAATTATTAATACATTATGCTTTATATTTCTGCTTTAACATTTCCCTTCAAGGATCCGAGGGTGATGGATGCTATGATGCCATACTCGGTGACATACTACGGCAACCCGCACTCCCGCACACACTCGTATGGATGGGAAACAGATGAGGCAGTCGAGCATGCACGTCAGGTAAAAAATCAATAAATTCTAAAAGGGTAAAGTTCAGATGATTTTCAGATTAACCCTCTGAGTGCCATGGGCAATTCAAGTCACACTACTCATGGAATCAGATCTATTAATTTTCTCCTTTATGCACATATGAGTAGAGAAGTGGAGTAGACACCCAGACATCTTAAATTGTAAATGAATGGGGGATCAAGTTATGAATACAAATGGACAAAAGAAATAGATCGGGTGTTTTCTTGTATCATTTAGTTTGGCTTTCAGAGGGTTAAAGTTTCAGTTTCAATCAATTCTGTAAGGGGGAAGTTCAGATGATTTTCAAATTAATTCATTAACTTTTGCATTACGTGATGGAAACATAGCAGTGATATGAAACATTCTAATTAACATCAGTTGATTTAATGAAAAATTTATTGAATGTAGTAAAACATGATATTTTTCCAGAAATATTCAGTTTGAACTTGGCCATCGACCAAATAATGATTATATTGAATTGAATTGTATGTGTTTGATTTATTGTAAATATCCTATTAACCAACCTGCCGTATGTTTGTTCACCTATTGCATTTTGTTGACATTATATTGTCTTGGTAATGCACATTACCGGCATGAATATATATTGTTGCTAGTTTGTGCAATCAAATTGTAACGCATTGTAATGTAGAGAACCTTATTATTATAAAACCTACACTTTATTACTTTTTTGTTTACTTACTTACTTTTTTTAACTTTTACATTTTACAGCAAGTGGCTGACTTGATTGGAGCTGACGCCAGAGAAATAATATTCACAAGTGGGGCTACAGAGTCAAACAACATATCAGTCAAGGTAAGATCTGACTTCAGTTGTGTAAGCGGGGCTCGACATTAGCACTTGCCTGCTTGCCCAGGGCAAGTAAATATTGATGGCGGGCAAGTAAAATGTCATAAATTGTCTAGTTTGCTTGCCTGGTCGGGCAACTGAGTAAAGAACTCGGCAAAAGTTGGTTAGTGTGAAGGCTTGGACTAAGCAATAAAAAATCATAAAATCATATAGGTGTGAGTGTTTCAATATTGCGCATTACATTTTATTACAAACTGTATACTACTATCAATTATATCACCCCCTTTTTTGATCAAAATTGTGTATATGGGCTTTAGTGCTGAGGCTTGCCATGGAAGAATGCATTATTTTCTCAATAATTCATTGTGTTTTGGAAAATCCAGACTGAATTTCAATAATTTTCCCTGCCCGATCTATAATTTTAATAGCCTCTGGCACCAGGCCAGCAGTGATGAACCTATTCATGTATACATGTACCAGCACTTTCAACTCGCCCACGAGTCATTAACTACATGTTTTTTGTAATTAAATGAAAAAATACTTTTTCGTTAAACCAGTGAAGTAAAGAAGTACAATTTATGTTGTCTGTTCCTAAACCATTTGGTGCAGCAAATAGGCTGATATTTAAATTGTTTCTGCATACCTCATTATACAGTACAACTGATCAGATAAAGTTATTGCTTCTACTGTAAATTCTTAGTCTTCTAATTCTTCCTTATTGCTTTGCCTGTATGCTATGATTTATTACATTTTATATATTTATTTTATATTATTTACAGGGAACTGCTCGATTCTACAAGTCAAAGAAGAAGCATGTTATTACCACACAAACGGTAAGTTTACCAATTTATCAGAAAGACATCTAAAAAAATAGTCCTTCATTTCATATTCTTTCAATTTCATTGACCAAACAATGGTTGAACGAGAGGCGGTACCAGCGGTATAGTGAACATGCAATCAAACAGTGACTGATGGCTGCTGGAGGGCTCACTGCAGTGAACAAAAATACATGGGGGCTTGGGATGAATTTGCCCTAGAAATGCCAAAAGGAGCCCCCGAAAATCACAAAAGAGCCCCTGAAAATGTGCATAGAGTGAAATGCAAATCAAATTTGGGAGTGTCATTTTCATGCAGGCAAGCTTGAAATGTAGCCCCCGAAAATTGTATTTTTATTTGTTCCCTGGCTCACTGTGATTACATACTCCATGCCACACACTAAGCTTTCAACAATTTAGTCCTGCTTCCGATATCCGTGCTAGAAATTTACTTTTCCATTTAGTGGCATAGCTCAGGTAATTAAATTAAATGCTTGTTTTGATTTTGGTGGTACTAAAATAGAATTTTAATAGCCCTGAATAAGAAAAAGACAGTGTGTTTATACTTAGGTTTCCCCATTCAGGCTAGTAGAATTTGCAATTAGTGACAATATGGTGGTCCTAGGGTTAGGGTTAGGGTAAGGGTTTATAGTGGCCCCTGGTCAATGGGCCTGTTTACTGCCTATAGATATTAGATTTGCATATTTATTGACCAAGGGATAAAAAGTCTAATGATAATTTGCAGGGCTCCACACTTACGGTTTTTGTCAGTGGCCCGGTCGGGCCGGTGAAACAATTTCTTCCCTTTTTCTGGTAGCCCGAAAGAAAAATTTACAGGCCCCAAAATGTTATTTCATGAGTAAATTTTTTACTATTCAAAATATCGCTCTTTCTTGATCAAACCTGTAATTATAGATGAAGCATGACATGGAAGAAAACAAATTTTTCTAAATTTGTCAATTTTGGGTTGAAAATCTGCTTGCCCAATCAGGCCACCAAAATATGACTTTAATACATTTTTGCTGGCCCAAAGTGCAATTTCACTGGCCCCAGGCCAGCGGGTCAGTGCGTGTGTCGAGCCCTGTAAATTGTATATCTCATTGATAAATATAATAACTTATTCTCTTCTTTCTCTATCACCATTTAGGAACACAAGTGCGTGTTGGATTCCTGCAGGGCACTAGAAGGGGAGGGTTTTGATGTTACCTACCTCCCAGTACAGACGAATGGAATCATAGACCTAGAGGTGAGTCAGCGAAAAGTTATACAGCGCTTACAAATGTACTTTATATTGTCATATAGAGAAATGACATTGCTTGAGATGGCCCCAGTAGCTTGATACTGAACTTTTATATTTTGTATGATAATATTAATTTTTGAAACCCTTTTCAGGGGAAAATGCAGGTTTTAAATGTTTATATTGTTTAGATAATGTATAATGGTTGTGAAAAATATATTTTCAACAACTTTATATTCACATGAAATAAGAAGATGTGATCAATGTAAAGCCTGGTGAGAGAAACCAGAGAGGTTGTGAGAGGTCAGCTACAACCTGATCCAATGTCACATTGCACGCATGGCTCGACACTAGTACTTGCCCACTTACCCGGGGCAAGTAAAATTTGTTAAATGATCTAGTTTGGTTGCCCGGTCGGGCAATTGATATTTCTGTTCAACTACAAGAGTATAATATATTTCATTATATTATATGACCTATAAAGATACTGGTGTGCGATTGGTCAAAATGCTGTCACGTGACCATCGCTACAAGGATGAGAAGCGTTATATTGACCAACATGACGTAAATTACGTCATACCAGTCAATATAACGCCGTTATATTGACTGGTATGACGTAATTTACGTCACAATGGGTGTGTGAAGATGAACAATTTTGCGCGTATTAACCTGGCACGCGCAGCGTTGTCAAGCTTTCTACGGAGATTGCGCGATCCGAAAGTAAATTTGAAAGGAAGGTCGAATAAAGAAGCATTTTGCGCAGCATTTCGATAACAACACGTCTGTTCTACTGGAAGGATTTAATCTAATGATTTTCCCTTGTCCATAATTTCATTTCAACACCAAATTTATATTTATCTTGATTTGTATCTATATAGGTCATCATAATATAACAGATATTGACTTTTCCTTCGGGAACCATATAACATTTCATTTCCCTTGGGGAGTTATATTTTTGTCTCGGAATACTATATTTTTCCTCAGCGCTACGCGCTTCGGAAAAATATAATGTCCCTCGACTCAAATATAACTTCCCTCGAGGATCTCAAATGTTATATTGCCCCTCTAGACAGTCAATATCTGTATAATGTATGATTTTCATTTAGAAGTAAACAGGCAAGTACATTTTTTCTTTGGTCAAGTCAAATTTGAACATTTATGATTTTACTTGCCCGAATGGGCTAGTAGAGAAAAAGTAAGTGTGGAGGCTTGCCATACATCACATTGGTCTGCAAATTCGAATGTAATGGCTGCCCTTAGTTACTGCTTTGTTCAGTCTTTTATTCCAGCTGCATTCATCAACCAAACTGAAATGTCTGAAAATGCATGACATTTGCATATTGGATAGTAGATTGTTTGATACAGCCTCTATAATTCACTGCACTTGATGACATTTGCATATTCGATAATAGATTGTTTGATACAGCCTCTATAATTCACTGCACTTGATGACATTTGCATATTTGATAGTAGATTGTTTGATACAGCTTCTATAATTCACTGCACTTGATAACATTTGCATATTTGATAGTAGATTGTTTGATACAGCCTCTATAATTCACTGCACTTGTATCCCCTTTTTAATAATTGACAGGAACTTGAAGCTTCGATCAGACCAGACACTGTCCTCTGTTCAGTCATGGCCATCAACAATGAGATAGGGGTGAAGCAGCCTGTCAAAGCTATCGGTGAGTAGGATGAGAAGGATGTATTTTCATCAAGTCTCACTCTTTAGAACTAATTTCTGTTTCTATACATTACCTTATAGGAATGTATTTGTAACAGCAAGAAATTTGTTCTAAAAAATTGAGGCTTGATGAAAATACATTCATCTCAAAAAGTGGCAAAAGTCACCCTGGCGGCCAAAGTCATCCCGGTTTACGGTAGAGAGAATAATGATCATGATGAGGCGGCGGTGAGGGTGTCAACAGTGGTGATGTTAGTGGGTGGACTGGTGGTGATAGTAATGGTGATGGTCATGATAAATTTGAAGTTGACAATGATAATTGTTATGATGTTATTGGTGATGATGATGGTGGTATGATGACGACGACAATGACAATTATGGTTATGGTAATGATTATAGTGGTAGTTGTGGTGGTGGTGGTATTGATGGTCATGATGGGGTTTAAGTGGATGATGATGATGATGATGATGATGGTGGTGGTGGTTGCGGCGGCAAAGGCAGCGGTGGTTATCAGGAGGTTGCGGTTGATGGTGGTAAAAAAAACAATTAACCAACTCTCTAATGATCATGTTGATATGTCCATCAGGTGAGCTGTGCAGAGCCAGGAAGGTGTTCTTCCACACGGACGCTGCTCAGGCCGTTGGCAAGGTGCCCGTCGACGTCAACGACATGAAGATAGATCTGATGTCCATCAGCGGTCACAAGATCTATGGTCCCAAAGGTAAGATTAGTTAAGAGAAATTTTCATTTAAAAAAAATATCTTTGGTTAGATACATGTGGGAGGGAGAAAAGAGTTTAATTTAGGCCTGTAGTAAGTCGGTTATTTGGAAAACCGGTTAACCGACGGCAAAAACTGGTTAACCGAATGGGTAACCGAAAAAAAAAAAAAAAAAAAAAAAATGTTTTTGGTTAACCGAAACCGTGAAAATTAAAACGTTTTTGCCGATGCCGGTCGGTTAACCGTCGTGTAACCGTTTCACTACAGGCTTAGTTTAATGCCTCGTCCAACAAAGTGGTTGCCGCATTATTTTTTCTCGTTTTCTGTCCGTATGTCTGTCCCATTTCGTTCTTGGGTTATCTTGAGAACCGTTTGAACTATCAATGGGTATGGGAGTTCATTTTATGATGACAATGATTTGGTTAGAATTAGGGGTCATGAATTCAAAGGTCACAGTGCTCACTACATAATATGCAAAAACAACTTGTTATTGCAATATCTCAAGAACCTTTTGACAGATTACCATCAAACTGAGAGCCTGTATGTATCTCTGGGAGCCAATGAACTGGTTTGGATTTTGGTGTCATGGGGTCAAAGGTCAAAACCATCTATTTTATCTCATTTGTTTTTACTCCTGCAGGTATTGGTGCCCTCTATGTGCGACGCAGGCCCAGGGTGCGTGTGGAGCCCCTCCAGAGTGGGGGAGGGCAGGAGAGGGGAATGAGGAGTGGAACCCTCCCCGCCCCCCTGGTGGTGGGGCTGGGGGCTGCCTGTCAGATTTCTCAACAAGAAATGGAGGTAAGAACAGTACATGTTGGTCTAGAATCGGTGTTGAAATGACTCGACTCAACTCAACTTGACCGAATATCTCTTATCAACTCGACTCAGACAAAAGACTCAACCTCTAGACGCATCAATTTTAACTTGATGACAAATTTGAGTTAATTTATTGTCAAAATGTTCAGTTACTATAATCAATGTGCCGTCAGAGAGACAAACACATGACAGAAGTGATTCACAATTGCATTCATTGTATCCTATGACCGGGGTAATAATATCAAGCGCTTAGAGATGATTATCAATCATATTAGGCACTATATAAATGGAGAATATTATTATTATTATTATTTTTATTAAAGGAGATTTGCCATGGATGCATCACAGTTTTGTTTGATGACGAATTGCAATGTATCTATTTATACACATGTATCTTTTATTCCTGTTATTCATTAATTTTTTTCAATTTAGTACGACAGCAAGAGAATCGGCGCGCTGTCGGAGAGACTCATCAAACAGATCACAGATGTGCTACCCAACGTGATTCGCAACGGCGACCCGACTGAGACATACCCGGGATGTGTCAACTTGTCATTCGCGTACGTAGAGGGCGAGAGTCTCCTGATGGCGCTCAAGGACATTGCGTTGTCGTCCGGCAGTGCCTGCACCTCGGCATCACTGGAACCCTCCTATGTCCTCCGTGCTATTGGGGCTGAGGAGGACCTGGCTCACTCATCCATCAGGTACATAACAACGTCTACCATACTAGGATCCATCTAGTTAAAAGTTGAAATACATTTTAAAAAAATTGTAGTTACAAGTGAGTTTAGATTCATAAGGAGCACAAAGGTTGTTAGTGTGTATGTTATCTGCATTGATTTGTTTCATACTCTGGATTATTTTGTACTTATTTACCTCCACTTAGAACAGTTCTTTGTAAAGACCACATTTAACATACCGTATTTGTCGGTGTATTACCCGCACCTTTTTTCTCAAAAAAAAGCTCCAAAATGGGGGGAGCGGTTAATACACGGAGATAGGAAAATTGTACACGCAAATTGCCTAGCCAGCGCCGGGCCCTAATACGATGCGGTTAATACACGGAGATAAGATTCACAAGTGACCAAAGTCCACCTCAGCAAGGCATTCATACTCATACGATGCACGGAAAATACAAGCATATTCCCCCCAAAACAAGTCATGCAGTGTCTTTTATGTTTCTCTTTTACCTCTTCCTAAATATTGCTCGTTGTTGCTGCGAAAGCGGCTTGGAAGATTCACGATCATTGCTTCGATCTTAGTACGAATCCTAACATGCACCCGGCCGCGCGACTGGCGCTTGGCCGAGCATGCAGGCGGGGATTCTCTTTCCCGACACGCGCGACCCCCGGCCGCCGATGCTCCAATATAGCCCGCCATATCACTCGTATACTTTGCGTGCAGGTTATCGGGTCTATTTTGTTACGCGAGATCCATCCGCCGGGGATTTCCGCAATTCCCGGCGGATGGATCTCGCGTAACAAAATAGACCCCTAACCTTCACGCAAAGTGTACGAGTGATATGGCGGGCTATCGGAGCATTTGTTTAGTACCGGGCGGACTGGATGTCAACGTTTGAGAATCGTTTCATCCATGTCGACGATCGACGACGATCGTATGCCGTATTACTCGCTATTATTACTTACTATTTCTGAAACAGTTTTCAAGAGTAGATTCAACATAATTTGAACTAGAAAGAAGGAATAACATTAAGGTACATTTTTTTTAAAATCTCCGTTCTGATTGTTTTATTGGTGAAATCTTCGTTTTGTTGTCTAACGTTTTATGTAGTCCCATGTGTAGTGATCCGTGTGGCAAATTCAACAGAAGTTATAGATTCTTCTGCTGTGAAGAAGGCCTGATAATTTTCTTTATTTACTTCGGAGACTTCAGTAAATAAAACAAAATTCATATGCAAAAATTCTCTGATAGATAAGCTATTTTTGGTACCTTTCCTAAGAAAATGCTGACCATCTAAAGACTAAAAATCAAGAATTATACTATCAAATTTTTTTTTTTTTCATGGAAAAACGGCCAAAGTTGGGGGTGCGGTTAATACATCGGAGCGGGTAATACACCGACAAATACGGTACATGTATTCTAACAATATTGAGGGCAAAATCACATGGAATCCTCATGTTGCTACACTGCTCACATTCCTTTGTGTTTCCCTTTTCAAGAGTATTAATTAATTAAATTGTGATTGGTTGTCTTCTTCTGTTCATCCAGGTTTGGAATTGGCAGATTCACGACTGAAGCGGAGGTGGACTACACCGCTCAGAAATGCATCAAGGAGGTGACACATCTCAGAGAAATGAGGTAAGATGGTAATAGTTTGTAATGGTTATAATGTACAGTAGAAACCTTGAGCTTTGATGTAATTAATCCCTTTTTTATCAAAGGTAATTTTCCTTTGTCGTAGCTCTTTAATTTCCTATTATTATTATTATTTATACCCTAATATAACATGGTCCTCGCTACCAACAAACCACAATTCTCAGCCAAATACTTGAGAATAACTTGAATGAATGCAACAAAGACACTGTCAGTCTGATTAGGGGCCATCTACAAAGTACGTTCGCAATTTTGGGTCTGAAATTGACCCCCCCCCCCCTCCCACCCTGTACACACTTTTTTTGCATGTGGTTGAATACAGCGTATGCATCAGCGTGAACCCCCCCCCCCCCCCCCCCCCTCTTGTGCGTACATACTTTGTAGATGGCCCCTTATATCAAAGCCTTGTTATTGTTACAAATGTCGGGGTTCGGATCGACAAATGTAATGGGGGATGAAGATGATGATGATAATGATGATGATGATATTGTATAGTTTCGAAATCACTTAATCGACAATGGTAGCGTGGCTCTTGAAATAATGCACAATTGTAACGACTGTGTTCCTGTAATATTGTTTCAGCTCATGGCTGGTTTTATTCAATATAAACTACAACATCTCAAACATGAATCCACGACTTGACTCGATCGACAGACCGACCCATAGCCTGGGTGGTGTATCAACTCTGATAACAACTAGAACTCGGAATATCAACTCTGATAAGAACTACGATAATAACTGCTCAATTTAGATCGCGCTCCGCTTTTTATATCGCTTATCTTCGAGCTAGTCGACCTCCAATACAGACTCGCAAGTCCGACCCAGAGCAAAGGACGGAGTGTGACCTCGACTACATGAGGGCAAACTCGGGCTTCCGCGCATGGGCAGTCGAAAGGAGGGCACACGAGTGTCTGACCTCGGTCCTGTTGCTAGGCAGTACGCTCCCGTCCAAGAGAGGAGAGTGCGACCTCGCTGTTACGCAATGCGGGGGTATTACATTTCCAGATCTCCGGAAAACGGAGAGCAATTCTCACGCTGTGCCAAAACACAAGAACTAAAATAGCGCAAGGACAAGGGAGCAAGGCCGCAAGGAAGGGGAACAAACTTTCCTAACAAAGACGCGCATGCAAGGCCGAAAAACAAAGTAATAAAACAGCCAAGGACTGGAGTTCGCAAGTCAGCATTTTACATGAACATTTGAGAGATCTATACAACACTCATATAACATTTACATATATGGGTCATTCCACGGGGTTGGGGCAATTTTTGGGACATACCAGAAGTGAGAAACTGTGTCTCCTATCAACTGTAACAATGTGTATTAAGCAAAGATTTTGAAGAAAAGCAACTAAAACAGGAACGATTCTGGTAGGGCACTACTATATAATATTCATTGCATAAAAATCTTCAACAGATGATTTCATCTTCCATGTGTAGTAGAAGATCTCATACCACCGTTACATGGACATCGTCATATTTTTTGCCCCAACCCCGTGGAATGACCCATATGTAATTATGCATAATTGAAACAACTACAAAGAAATAAACTGTGTGGTACACTATTACACTATACACTGATTATTATTCATGTACAAATAAACATCTACTAAACAATAGTGGTCATGGAAAGAGTACACTATAGCATACAACATCTATAACCAGGGAGCTTCCATTTCATTACAATACAAGTATCCATGTCATAATCGTACAGCAATCTCATCTATGGACCAGTAGCCTAACACAAGAGCAACACGTGGTCATCTGTTTTATCAATCATCTCTAGCTAGGACTAGGAGTATACTGAGAAGTTAGCCTTCGAGTTACGCAATAGGGACGCTGTTGTGAAAAGCTACCAAAACTACTACGCCCTTGACGCTAGTATGCTCATGAATATTCAGTAATAGTGAGAGCTAGCTAGGAAGGACAGTGAAACTGCTGACGAACTCAGAAATAGAGAGAGGGCCAGTAAGAGTAGCCAAGGACGGAGGAAACATGAGGAAAGACTAAAAGAGAGAGTGGTAGGAAGAGCGGGATGTAACCCTGAGCAAAGCGTCACATCAAGAAAGAGGGAGGGGATGCGGTTACCCTGGGCAGATCAGAGCATAAGAGGGTGGGGAAAATGACCCTGAATTGGTCAGTACATGGCCCAAATAATTATATGAATGTGTAACTACACGTAATAACTATCCTAAGTACAAAATACCACAATAATCACTGTTGCAAATCGCAACATTATCTTCCAAGTTCTTAGGCATTCATGGTTACCCTGGGCAGATCAGAGCATAAGAGGGTGGGGAAAATGACCCTGAATTGGTCAGTACATGGCCCAAATAATTATATGAATGTGTAACTACACGTAATAACTATCCTAAATACAAAATACCACAATAATCACTGTTGCAAATCGCAACATTATCTTCCAAGTTCTTAGGCATTCATGGCAAGCCAACAAACCCAAACTGGTTATGGATAGCCGTCACACAAGTTAACCCGTTCACTACGAGATTCAGAAATCCCCATAGACTTTGTACACAACCCACCTGGTTCCCGTAAGCAATGGGTTAAAGGGAACCAACACCCCAAAATGATATTCTTATAGATAAAAGGTAATAGTTTTAGTAGTCCATTCCACCACCAAGTTCAGACAAATAGGTTTTCAAACAAATTATATAATTGAACAACTCATCACCACACTAAAGTACCTGTGTTCATGGGTCTGCAGACACAGACTATATATTGTCTAGGATGTACTCGTCTTCCGTGATTATATTGTCTCTAAACGTATGCGTGTATAGAATTTGGCGCATTCGCAGACGTATGGCGCATACAGAACCATTATGCCCCGTCGGTTCCGTAAATGTTGATAATTTGTTATTATTTATGAATAATGCAACCCTTAGCAAAGTGTTTGACATCTGTTTATTATCAAACAACGGCGCCAAAACATATAAGCCTGTGTTGTTCATTATGTGGTGGTCCCCTTTAATATTGCTGTTCTCAAGGTTCTCATTATAATGTGGTTACCCTGTACATTACTGTTTTCCTGTAATAATAATTCTAAAGATCTTTCTTAGGATCTTAATATCATTTTATAATATGTGTGTAAGATCTTCTTTGTGAAGTTGTGGTACCTTTACAAGGAAGATCTTTAAAACGTCAACCAAACCAAAAATAGGCCTCAAATTATGGGGGAATTTTCTTCTGCTTTGCTAAACATAATTTTTACACATTTATGACTATCTTCCCATTCTCCCCCCTCTCTTAACCCCTCTGTCTTTCTCTCACTCTCTCTTTACAGCCCCCTGTGGGAGATGGTACAGGAGGGCATCGACATCAGCAAGATCAAGTGGACTCAGCACTAAGCCTCTCATCACCCATGGGTGCAACAGTGTGTGATACATCAATGGTGTATTTATCCTTTGGTATTAAGGGGGTTCTCAAGAACATAAGGGATGAGGTTTAAAGCCAAATAACAGTATTGGGAACACACACAAAAAACGCTTTTATCACCATGTGAAAGAATGTATCATAACTTGGACAAAAACTGCGTTGAAATGGACTATTTGAGCAATAAAATGTTTGAAATAAAAAAGTCTTATTACCACAGATTAAATTAAACTGCATGTTCGCTTTGTGCAAAACCTATGGCAAATGCTGCCACGTGCCCTCCGCATGCGAACGAGCGAATAGATATGGCTGGCGTAGACAGGTTGAATTGGTGGTGAATTTGAGCTCAATGTCAGTGGCATGCACAAACATTTCAACTGATATTTCTGCATTTAACAATACTATGGTTAGGATTTTTCGACACGAGCCCTTTTGTATACTATTTTAACAATACTGATCAATTAGTTTAGCCAATAAAGATACTTTTGGTAACTTTCCCAATACTATTATTTGGCTTTAAGATAAGATGTTAAATGTTAAAGAGGAATTCTACCCTAGTAATTTGATGATTGTTATTAAAGAAGGTGATTGATAGAAGTCGGGAGCTTATTCTGAGCAAAACCGTGCAAACCGAGCAAAACCGTGAAAAATAAAATACTATCACTTATAATTTTAACTTTGGTGAACTGTGTATGTGGCTCGTAATTGCCACTGATTGTGATATCATATGCGATCTGCTGTTATAGTACTTGAATTTTTTCGCAAAAATCACATGAGCCTTATTACAAAGCAATTTTATGAGCTTAACATGACATAATATTTTGCCCATTCAATCTGGCCTGTAATTCCCCTTTAAATCATTTCCCCGTAAAGAGCCTGCATTTTTAATTTGTTCAGAGGGGTTGTAAAAATTGTGAACAAAATAACAACAATTACCAGGATTGTTACTAGTTATTTGTACCTATTTGGGAGGAAAATACCAGATTTTTCAGGGAGCTTAAATAGAGTAGAAGTGTATGCAAGCTCTGATCTGTATTTGCTACACTAGTGGGTTTGCAGATATATTTAGAGATTTTAAAAAAATCTTTTATATATGCGCATAATACATTGCTAATGCATGTCCCTATGCACTTGTATTATTACCCTGATCGTTACTGGTACAGTTCAAACCCACACAATTATCTTGGGCACAATCTCAACTCCCTGGGGAGCATACTAGTCAATATCGGCCATATGATAACGCCCAGGGAGTCTATGGAGTCGGGGATGGGGGAGTGGGAAATGGCTCATTTTCCCTCCCTAGTATTATCTTATCTCGCAAATTATTTTTGTACTAAATAAATAAGTGTACATAAGAATGATGACAGTGATGATGATGATGATGATGATGATAGTGATAGTGTGTGTTGAAATGTATAATGTACGATATGACTCTATGTTAAAGAAATCTTGGAACATTGTCTAAGTCCACTTTTGTTAACAAGATATTTACGATTGAAGTGTTCAGATTTTTAATTATCCACTGGAAAGTTATGACTGTGTACAAAGTCTGTGCAATGAGTTAGCAAATATCACTTCGAATTTTTGCCCATTATTCTGCCATATGTGACCAGCTATAGCACAACCCTGCACTTGTCTGTAATTCCTGCACTTGTCTGTAATTAATGTCTTGGAGAAATAAGCATTTTAAGTTCACATAATGTGTGTAAAAGACTTATGATTGAAACAAAATTGAAACAATCATATCTTCGCCAATTATTTACCAATTTGCTAGAACAAAGCATCAAATGAAAGCTTGTGACGAGGCTTTTCTAATGGTATAACAAATATTTGTTTTGATTTGTACTGACAAGTGCAGGGTTTTGATATAGCCGGTCACATTGTAATATCCATTTAGCATGAAATTTTCACACATTACTGTATATAGTGGACATATCAGATCACAAAAATACACATTTATCAACTATTCATCACTTTTTGCACATGTCATCAAAGTTACTAGATCTCTTTAACTGTGGACATGTAGGTCTTCATATGCCTATTTACCATGTTAAATGTTCAAGTGACCATATGGTTTATTAAATAAGTAAGAACATCATCTAACAAAAGTTTAAACATTCAGTGATGTATATTGATTGGTCTGTAACAAACGCACAAATGTGAAATGGTTAATTCAGTGTCTACATTCGATATTATCATTTGACAAAGTATTGCAGTAGCATACGAAATGTCATGATCGTTTAGATTCCTAGTTTGACATTGCGAGACAAACGAATATCATTAGCGATATTATTTCCGATACTATATCCGCAATGGATTATATATTTACTATTATTGGTTAATTCATTGTTCAGATTTGTGCATATGTACCAAATAGTGAATACCTAGTAAATTAATCTGATTTTCAAATCACTTTTCTTTACAATGTGTGTAAATATGTATTATACAACTATCACATGTACGCAGCAAACATGTTTCATTTAACATTTTGTAAAGAAAAAAGTTAAAAAACTAACATGGCTGTGTATTGAAAAAATTGTTTCAATCGTTACAGGTGCAATGTTGTATATAAGTTATAACTTCTTGAGTAGTATACATTTACTCTTATAAAGTGGAAAGCGTGCACTGGCTGCTTCATTAGTCAGGGATAGCCTGCAATTTCATTGTAGCTAAAAGTTTTAAACATAAAGTGTCTTTTCTGCCATTTAATAAAATGTGTTATATTACATACATTTTGTATCTAATTTTCTGTAATTCAGGCAATGATGATGATGGTGGTGGTTGTGGAAGGAGGGGGAGAGTGATTGGGTGTTAATCCTGGTGGTGGTGGTGGTGGTGATGGTGACGACGATGACGAGGATGGTGGTGATTATGATGACGGTGATGAGGATGATGATGATGGTGATGTTGATGGCGATGATGATGATGGTGATGTTGATGGCGATGATGATCATTATGATGAGGTTGAAGACGATTATTATGATGACAACGAAGATGACAATGATGTTTCTACAGGGCTTTCTAACTGTTCACATGATTATCTCTGAAGTATAAAAACTGAATAGTGTCATTCCCTTTCTCACCCGTGTCACGACTTTGAATTGGATAAATTTGGCATGATAAAAAAGAGGATATTTTGTACAAACTGACTTGCAACAGAGCCATAGGTGTTCAGCTATGAGAGGTATATAGGACACATGGCAAGACATTAAAAACACCCATAAGTAGTAAAGAATACGTAAGATATGACCCATGGAATTATAATTCCGTGCTTATGTCATAAGCACGGGGAGGGTGTCAGACCAAGGAATCATTGATTCCTTGGTCTGACACCCTCCCTATCAGCCCGCTGATGATACACAACTTCAGGACACTGTCGTTTGCATATTCCTGAGCTTGTTATAACAACCAAGGAGTCTTTGCGACACCACCCACCTCGCCAGTGGTCTTATCATAACACCATCCATAATCTTCACCGTGCCATTATCAAATAAATCGGCAGCCATACCGATACCGTTATCATCCACTGTCGGTGATCTCCCCGGATAAAGATAAGTTATCTATCGCCTCATTTGTGTTCTTATGCATTTCCCATCTCGCCCTCCACCCCTTCCCCCCCCCCCCCCCTCTCCTAAATCTTTTAACCCGATCTTGTTTTTTATACCACTGTGAAACGGCGCGTGTTTTAATTTGTAATTGGATGTCATTTCCATGATAAGTCTACCACTAATCTTGCAACGATTTGGTCGCATACTTGTAATCCAACCTTTTCCAACGATTAAATAAATACTTTCAGATACGACACATCAATTAATATAACTTAGTATATGCAATGTGCGCTTATCAAATATGTCAAATAAATCTACAACCAATTTCAAAGGCCGTTATTGTCTCATGTACTCTACTCACCGAATTCTGCCACTAGTAATAGCAGTGGCGGAATGGCGGTGGGTACGGGGGCATGTTCCACCATTTTTCTTTAATAAAACAAATGGTAAGAATGCCAGAAGTACATAAAGCCTTCCCCAATAAGTAAGTGGTATGACCCCAAAGCAGTAACCCCACGCTACACTATATTGACCAATATGTATTAACAGATATCAGAGCTATAGAATGCATCGTAATTAAGTGGGTCCAAGATGATGGTGACGCATTATCAAAATGAGATAATCAAATTAATAATGGCGTAGTTACGGGGCACCAAATAATTTGATAAAAATAACACAAAACAAGGAGAAAATATATGATAAAATAAAGAAAAACATAAGATCTGTCACCTAATAATTTGCGTTCCTGCCTCCCACCCCCAATAATTTGCGTGCCTGCCTCACCCCCCCCCCCCCCCCCCTCCCCAAGAGCCGTATCCGGCTCTCGTCTGACCACGCTCAGCCTCTGACAGTCAACGTATTTAGTTCACACATTATTAATCCATCATTATCAAATAAATCGCCCACCCTCTCCCAATCATAAATCCGTTCGGCGAGGGGGTCTGGGGGTCTAACTGTCAGTCACAATTTAATCTGGCCTTCCCCATTATATGATTTCCTAGTAAAGAGCACACATTGTTTTTATTTGTTCAGCGTGGTAAAAATTGTGAACAAAATGATAAAAATTACCTGTAATTTTTCCTAATTATTTAATCCTGTTTAGGAGGAAAAGAGAAGAAGTTTATACAAGCTCTGATGTGGGGGGGTTTGCAGATGTATTTAGAGAGTGTTTTTTTTAAAATAATAAACATACATTGTTTTTATATAGCACATAACACATTGCTAATGCATGTCCCTATGCACTTATATTATTACCCTGGTTGTTACTGGTACAGTTCAAACCCACATAATTATCTTGGGCACAATTTCAACTCCCTGGGGAGCATACTAGCCAATATCGGCCATATGATAACGCCCAGGGAGTCTATGGAGTCGGGGATGGGGGAGTGGGAAATGGCTCATTTTCCCTCCCTAGTATTATCTTATCTCGCAAGGTATTTTTGTACTAAATAAATAAGTGTACATAAGAATGATGACAGTGATGATGATGATGATGATGATGATGAGAGTGATAGTGTGTGTTGAAATATATAATGTACGATATGACTCTTAAAGGATCTAGTAACATTGTCCAAGTCCACTTTTGTTAAAAAGATATTTACGATTGAAGTGTTCGGATGTTTAATTATCCACTGGAAAGTTATGACTGTGTACAAAGTCGGTGCATTGAGTTAGCATATATCGCTTTGAATTTTCGCTCAATACTCTGCCATAAAATATCCATTTAGCGTGAAATTTTCACACGTCACTTTATCCTAAATAGTGGACATATCAGATTACAAAAATACACATTTTATTAACTATTCATCACTTTTTGCACATGTTATTAAAGTTACTAGATCCGTCATCCCTTTAACTGTGGACATGTAGGTTTTCATATGCCTCTTTACTATGTTAAATGTTTAAGTTGCCATATGGTATATTAATTAAGAAAGAACACAAGACTAACAAAAGTTAAATAAGTCGGTGATTTATATTGATTGGTTTGTAACAAACGCACAAATATGAAACAGTTAATTCATAGTTACAGTTTCTGCATATATACCAAATAGTGAATACCTAGTAAATTAATCTGATTTTCAAATCACTTTTCTTTACAATGTGTGTAAATATGTATTATACAACTATCACATGTACGCAGCAAACATGTTCATTTAACATTTTGTAAAGAAAAAAGTTAAAAAACTAACATGGCTGTGTATTGAAAAAATTGTTTCAATCGTTACAGGTGCAATGTTGTATATAAGTTATAACTTCTTGAGTAATATACATGTATTCTTGTAAAGTGGAAAGCGTGCACTGTCTGCTTCATTAGTCAGGGATAGCCTTCACTTTCATTGTAGCTAAAAGTTTTAAACATAAAGTGTCTTTTCTGCCATTTAATAAAATGTGTTATATTACATACATTTTTAATCTAATTTTCTGTAATTCAGGCAATGATGATGATGGTGGTCATTGTGGAAGGAGGGGGAGAGTGATTGGGTGTTAATCCTGGTGGTGGTGATGATGATGATGATGATGATGATGATGATGATGATGATGATGATGATGATGATGATGATGATGATGATGATGATGATGATGATGGTGGTGGTGATGGTGGTGGTGGTGGTGGTGGTGGTGGTGGTGGTGGTGGTGGTGGTGATGACGATGATGACGAGGATGGTGGTGATTATGATAATGACGGTGATGAGGATGATGTTGATGGCGATGATGATCATCATGATGAGGTTGAAGACGATTATTATGATGATGACAACGAAGATGACAATGATGTTTCTACAGGGCTTTCTAACTGTTCACACGATTATCTCTGAAGTATAAAACAAAAATAGTGTCATTCCCTTTCTCACGCGTGTCACGACTTTGAATTTGAAAAATATGACATGATAAAAAAAGAGGATATTTTGTACAAACTGACTTGCAACAGAGCCATAGGTGTTCAGCTACGAGAGGTATACAGGACACATGGCAAGACATTAAAAACACACCCATAAGTAAATAATACATAAAATAT